>JACCHV010000020.1:0-522500 GCA_018907245.1 Eupristina koningsbergeri
AAAAAAAAAAATAATAAAATACTTTATATCTATATTACAATTTTAACTTATTGTAAGGAATGGGATGAAGGGCGGGAGGGGGTTAAGGCATAATTTGAGACTAAAATTTTAATTATTAATATTTTTTGTAATTTCTATATTATTTAAATAGAAATGTATGTTTTTTTATTTGTGTTTATTATTGTATTTTTTTCATTTTTTATTCAAAAAAAATAGTTAACCCTATTTTATTACTATAAAATTTTTTATTATATATAAGGAATGGGATGGGGGAAAGGGTAAAAAAAATATTAAGAAAGTAAAATTCATATTAAATTACAATTTTACAAAAAAAAAAATTATAACAATATCAATATATATATATATGTGTAATAATTAACAACTATTTACATTTGTTCAAAACTATTTACAGTTTTTGGTCAAGCTTACATACAAGATATAAAAAAGTAATAAAAATATATGTACATTGGCAAGAAAATTATTTATTTAATAAATTGTAATAATAATTTATATTATTGCGTCGCAGTACTTTGATGCGTAAGCTGTCGCTTTTTTTTGCTTTTGATTGCAGGCATTTTAAAAATTGTTGTTTTATCATGTCTCGCTTGATTTTTAAGTTTTGATTTGTTTTAATGTCTTTTTGATTTTGTATGTCTTTTTGTTGTTGTATGTCTTTTTGTTTTTGTATGTTTATTGGTTGTTGTATGTCTTTTTGCTGTTGTATGACTTTTTGTTTTTGTATGTCGTTTTTTTTTTGAATGTCTGGCTTTTTTTTAGTTTGTCTTGAAGAAATATTCAGTATAGTAATGTAAAGAAAAAAAATGATGAAGATGACAAGTTGGGCGACATTTTGAATAAGCGTCATTTTGTCCTTTGGATTTCTCTCAGCTTTTTCCTATAAAACAATTAAAAAGTGTGTTAATTATTGTTATTTTCTATAAAAATTATATTGGTTGACAACAGATGCCCAAATCAATAAATGCAAGATGCAATGCGATAGAACTCAAGACGTGTTGATCGTTCGAAGGTCAATCGATAAGTGAGCATTGACAAATCTTCATTTAACTCATCAACCCCCCCCCCGCGGGAATCAAGCAAGAACTTGCTTTTGTCCAATCAGGTACGTTTTCACTCAAAACTAACCCCGCCCATAAATTTTCTTAGTGTGGCTATATATTTTTTTATATCAAAAAAGTATAATCAACTTTAACATTATATTATTCATAAATATTCAGTATATTATTACGATGATAATAACTTTCATATGTAAAGAAGCTATACATAATGGCCTACATATTATATTAATGTAAGTCCAGAATCTTAACATATGAAATGCTTTATTGTGTTATTTTTTATTTCTGGATAATTTATATATTCATTTAATTAATAAATTATAAAAAAGGAAGATTTAAGGAAGATGGGCGGGGTTAGTTTTGAGTGAAAACGTACCTGATTGGACAAAAGCAAGTTCTTGCTTGATTCCCGCGGGGGGGGGGTTGATGAGTTAAATGAAGATTTGTCAATGCTCACTTATCGATTGACCTTCGAACGATCAACACGTCTTGAGTTCTATCGCATTGCATCTTGCATTTATTGATTTGGGCATCTGCTGTCATCCAATATAATTATTATACTACATAACAATAACTAAACAATAACTAACACTCTGTTTTTTTGTTTAACAGGAAAAACCCAAAGAACAAGATGACGCTTATTCAAAATGCTGTCCAACTTGTCATTTTCATTATTTTATTTCTTTACAACAATATAATGAATATTTCTTCACGAGACACTAAAAAAAAGCCAGGCATTCAAAAACAAAACGACATACAAAATCAAAAAGACATACAACAACAAAAAGACATGCAAAATCAAAAAGACATTACAACAAATCAAAACTTAAAAATCAAGCGAGACATGATAAAAAAACAATTTTTAAAATGCCTAATATCCAAAGCAAAAAAAAGCGACAGCTTACGCGTCCAAGTACTGCGACGCAATAATATCAATTATTATTACAATTTATTAAATAAATAATAATTTTTTTGCCAATGTACATATATTTTTATTACTTTTTTATATCTTGTATGTAAGGTTGACGAAAAACTGTAAATAGTTTTGAGCAAATGTAAATAGTTGTTAATTATTACACATATATATATATATATTGATATTGTTATAATTTTTTTTTTTTGTAAAATTGTAATTTAATATGAATTTTACTTTCTTAATATTTTTTTGCCCTTTCCCCCATCCCATTCCTTATATATAATTAAAAATTTTTATATATAAATAAAATATGTTTAACTATTTTTTTTGAATAAAAAATGAAAAAAATACATTTATAAACACAAATAAAAAAACATACATTTCTATTTAAATAATATAGAAATTACAAAAAATATTAATAATTAAAATTTTAGTCTCAAATTATGCCTTAACCCCCTCCCGCCCTTCATCCCATTCCTTACAATAAGTTAAAATTGTAATATAGATATAAAGTATTTTATTATTTTTTTTTTTTTTTTTTTTTTTTTTTTTAATAACAAATTATAAATTATATATTTTTATTAAAAATAAAAATGAAAAAATTGTGTTCTTCATTCTAATTTATTACCATAGCAATAAAAAAAGTAACCATTGCTTAAAAAACACTATGTTTTAAATATTTATTTTATTTTTATAACCAAAAAAATATAGTAAAATGAAAATACGTAAAAATAAATTCATAATTAAAAGATTTTTTTTTTTTGAAAAATAGTTTTGTTAATATTTACAAAAAAGTTTTCAAAATCCTAATTAATTAAATTTATTAATTTTAAAATTATGAATTTATTTTTACGTATTTGTTTTTATGTTATATATTTTTTATATTTTTTTTGTAAATAGTGAAGAAAATATTAAAAAATAATGTTTTTTAAGCAACGGTTAATTGTTTTATTTATTTAATACAATTATACATTTTATGATTTTTTTTATTTAAAAAAAAAAAAATAAAATACTTTATATTTATATTACAATTTTAACCTATTGTAAGGAATGGGATGGGCGGGAGGGGGTTAAGGCATAATTTGAGACTAAAATTTTAATTATTAATATTTTATGCAATTTTTTCATTTTTTTAATATAAATATACATCTCATTATTGTTTATAAATGTATGTTTTTTATTTTTTATAACAGAAAAAGAAAGTTAAACATTTTTTATTTATGTATACAAATTTTAAATGATATACAAGGCATGGGATGAGGAAAGGGACAAAAAAAATATTAAGAAAGTCAAATTCATATTAAATTACAAATACAAATGTACATTAAACAAAAGAAATTGTAACAATATCAATATATATAAAATAATTAACAACTATTTACATCTGCTAAAAACTATTTACAGTTTTTCGTCAACCTTACATACAAGTTATAAAAAAGTAATACATACATTTGTATATTGTCAGGAAATGAATTATTTCTTTAATAAATTGCAATAATAATTGATGTTGCTGCGTCGCAGTACTTGGACGCGCAAGCTGTCGCTTTTTTTTGCTTTAGATTTGAGGCGTCGGATTATGTTTTTCGTGCTGGTGTCTTGCTTTTTTTTGAATTCTTGCAAGGCGTAATTCATCAGGATGTTGTAAATTCGCTTGTCTTGGCCATGCGATTTTGCTAGGTCCAGAAGCGAGATTTGTTGGTTGGAAGCGTCTTGGATAGAAGCTCCGGATTTCAATAGTATATGAACGATTTCTGGGCAATTCAGTTCTATGGCACAATACAATGGCGTTTTCTTCAGTTTTCGCGATTTTCCATTGACGTCGTGGCCGGATCTTACGAGTTCCTTCACCATTTCTACTGACTTGTCCTGGATGGCCTTGTGAAGCAGCGTCATCTTCGCCTTTGGAATTTACCTGTCTTTTTTTAGAACAAATAAATTTTATTAATTATTGATTATTACTAATTATTATAATTTGTTAGAGTGATTCCTATCTTACCTGGATCTGTTGAACGTCAATTTATCGACGATAGCAGTGCGACAAAAATTTGGTCCGGTTGATGGGTCGAAGAAGGTCAATCGATAATTGAGCATGTAAATACTGGAAAGTAGTCATTGCTCGCCTTCCCCCCCTCCCCCCACCTCGAGAATTTTCCTGTTGTAACATGCATTTACCCTATCGAGTATATTCCTACTGAACCGTACCTGTCACCTCTAATTTTCCTCATAAACAGTCGTTCTCTATTCCATTGGATATGAAAATTTGAATTTTGCTTATCTATTCTGAAAATGAATGTATGCTTTCTTTTAATTACGACAGTAGTTTTGGCAGAGTAAAATTTTGATTTTATTTTCTATTTAATGTTTTGTATGTTTTTTATTATATCATGAGTAATTTAGCGAATAAAATTGATTTAAATTATTGACGCAAATTGTAATTAAAATTGCAAATTTTAATTGAGATTATGACACAATTAAAAATGCTTAGTAATTAATGGAATGAAGAGACTAATTTTTTTTTTTAAATAGATAAATGTTATAGAAGAATGAGTAAAATTAATAGTTATAGTTTGTCTTAGTGTATATGAAAATCTAATTATTTAGTTAAGTTGCATTTTGATCTCTCCTTGATTTGAAAATATTTTCGATATTTCATTTGTAGAGGTTCGTAGCATGAAACAATAAAAAATTTTTGGACACCACATAAAAGTGATTTCTTCAAATTGAGAAACACATGGTAGTTATGGGGATTATGAGAGAGCGACAGGTGTTTTGAAGCTGCGACAGCATTGGAATATTGAAGATCATGTACCCGTGATTTGCCACCATTTTTGGGGAGAAGATGAGTCTTGGTTTTATATTAACAGATCTCTGAACGTATTTAATTTGTTTATAATTTAGATTATTTTTTTTTCACCATTTAAAATTAACATCTTTCTTAAATTAAAATTTAAAATTAACAAACTAGTATATTTAGAATTTTTACTAACTTTGACAAAACTTCTATTGAAAAATATCGAATCTATTATAATAATTCATAAAATTTTTAAATCACATTTATTCAAAACATTTGATTTAAAACGTTAGTTTTACAAAACAATTTTGAAGTCACAACTTTTGTCGACGTTTTAATTTTATGCATTACTCTATTGTATCTTAATATATGTATAGATTTTTAGTTATTTTTATTAAAAAATTCTTGAAAAATAATATTTATAAAAAATTCTATGTTAAATAGTATCAATTATTAATGCAAGCGTAATCTAAAAACTCTGAATATTTATTCTATTTCAAATAATAATTGACTGTATGCTAAGTTGAAAATAAATATTTGTTGGTATTCTTTGGCAATATTTTAAGAATTTTTTTGTGTACAATAACCATAACTGTAACGATAAAAAATTTAAATATTCATCATAATTAATAAATAATTCTAAATAAATAAAAATATTGCTATATTCACAATAAATTTTTACAATACATTAAGTGAAATTAAATTAGATTATTTATTAATAATGTCAATAAATTTGTCAAATAATTTAAAAAAATCATTTAATAAATCTACTTAGTTTCTAATGGAATTTTCTTAAACTATTTAAAACATTATTTACTTGTATAAATCTAATGATTATAATTTTATGTCTCCTATTTTACCTTATCTGAAATAAAATATTTTATTTTTATTAATTCACTGATATTGTACATGTATTGCATTATTACTATATAATATTTTATTTAAATCCATGATTGAAAAATATTTTCAATTAAACAAAATTTTTAGTACAAGTGGTATGGTATGTTTTTACATTTGCTTTATAAATTTTACAATCGAAATAATAGGATCACAGCATTTAATTAGAACATAATGACCATTGATACAATATTTTGTTAATACTAAGGCTGAATTAAATTTTTTGTAAAGTTATATATTATGAATCGTTTAATTTACTATTAAGATATGTTATTAGAACAAAAAGTTTGTACCTGAAAAATAAAATAATTTTTATGCATAATGATATTCTTTCTTATCAACCTTCCAAAATATTATTTTAGAAGATTAAGTTATTAGCGAAAGAATAAAATTTACCTTAAAAAAATTCATTGTATAAATCTATTGTAAGCAAGTTAATTTGAATAGAATGTTGAGTTTTCCGGGAAAATACACGTGGGCACTGTACACTAAGGTAGACTAAACCGAAAGCACCCTTAAAAAAATATTGGAATTGAGCTCACAAAAAGGCGCACTTTTTACTAAGCGAGATAAACGCGTTTATTTTCCTTTGAGCACCGAGACTCACAAGGGTTGATGCACTTGAAGTCGAGCCCTCACGGTTGCAAGGAAATTCAAACCTAAGCTTTCCCTATATTAAATTGTCCGGTTGCGGAAGTTGGAAAATCCTTAAAGCGCCCCGCGGGATGGCTTTTTAATGAGATATTCACCGAGCACAGGCGAATCTCTCACCCTCGCACGCACACATGCGCAAATTGTACCAACGCGTGAATCCAATGCTCACTACCACCCCGGAGTAAATACTCGTGAAGGGGTGGAATGGGGGGAGGGGGCGGGAGATACGCACAAGTGCGTCCCGTCACACAAATACGAGACGTGCTGCCCCTTAAATTTGTTCGATCGGCGTGAATCGATGTTATTCCTGGCGAAAAACACACACCCTGTTCATTCATACGCATTGATAGAAAGACACACACAAATACATCTCAGCGCATTCATATACCTCTTGCACTTTTCCATATCTGTTGATCGATTGACGCCCTTTTCCAATGAAAAGAACATTGCTCTGTCTCTCTCTCTCTCTCTCTCTCTCTTTTCGTTTCTCTCTTTCTTTTTTTCCCTCTTCCCTCTATTGAGCATTTTTCTTTTGTGCATTGCACAGCATTAGCGGGAGGAAAATTAGAGAATCCGTGGGATGGGATATAGAGCTTTGGAAAAGTGACTCGTGAGCATACATAAAAGATTTGCATTATGCCTGCGATGAATTTTTTTTTCGTGAATATAATGTTGTCATGAGAAGCATTTTGTGGCTTTTATCATTTATATAATGTATTATTCATAAAAAAAGTATTTATTTTATATAAAATTTAAGGGAACACAAATCAGTAAGAGAAAGTATCTTTATTTTTAATATGTTCATATATTGAAAATTTATAAATGGGCCTCGCATTTTTCTAGAAAAATTTTATTCAAATAATAAAAGAATTTTAATTTTGTTAATGACATTAAATAGTTTATATGATTAAAGCTAAATTATGTACATAATATCTGAAAGCATTATAATGTAATGTACTCATGTATAAATTTCTTTTTATATAACGCTTTAACTTGAATATTATTGAATTTCATGGTATAATTATAAACAAATTATAAATACCTTTATAATGCCCTTGATAAAAAACAGTGTGATATATGCCTTTATATTCAATATAATAAAGAATGAAATAAATCAATTGAATGTTTCACCTACTCAAATTAACTTCTGACTTTTGAGCAAAGAGTATAAATGCTACTCTTGAATCCAATAGATTTGCAAGGAATTTTTAAGAATTAAAAAATTCATTGTTATATAAAATTCTTCAATTGCATTTAAAAGTAATATCATAAAGTAATAAGAATAACGATAATATGACAAAAGCAAACAGTATAAATATTAATAAATTTGATTAGGTTTGACTCCAAATAAAGTATAAGGGTGAAAGTTTGTATTTATCAAGAAATAAATATCCGATGAATGATAGGTGGGGAGGATATTTATGGCTAAAGGCTTTTCATTACTGTGCGCATCGTACATTTGAAACTTTGGAGCTCTCCCCCCCGTCCCCCGATCCCCCAACCACCGTTCCCCCAACCCCCGACCCGTCCACAGAAGCTTCACCTCATTTCGCTTGAAAGCGCGTTCGAGTTACGAAATTGAGCGTTATTTTTTCCCTCCCCTTTGCTATGGAAACGTCATGGAGCTCCGCTTTCACTTTTCTCACACGAAAGGATCACCTCGCGAAATTTCCATTTTCGATGTATTTCAAAGTCGCGCTCATCGTATTTAAATCCTTCCCTATTGGGGTAAGACACGTAGGGGGTGAGATTCACAGCCGATCTTCGCTCGGGCGGTTGGAGTCGACCACGTTATTAACGTTTATTTGCAAAAGCTCTTGGAGCCCGAAGGCGCTCACAAGCACATTTGCCAACGATTCACGAAACGATCGTCTCGATAACTTTGCACCCCCATTCACCAACCCCTTAAGAAGATGGAGGGTAAGAAGTAACGCTGCGCCTTTCACACACAAATGCTTATCGATAACACCGTAATTGTTTATATCGACACGATTCTTATTGTACAGCAATTGTTTTTTGATGGTTACAAGTTGAATGTTTAAATATAAAAATTAGTTGTTATAAAATCTTGACTCATCAATGATCGTCGTTGGGTAATTTTTAAAATTTAATCTAAATTAAAGGTAGATCAAACTTTGATACGTAGGCGTTACAACAAATGCAGGGTTGCTTCTTTAATTTGGCATCACACCCATAAAGGAAGATATTTTTACAATACTATTAAATATAACAAATTTGATATCGTTTACCACACTTCTAACCAAATGAATTACTTATATTAATATAATACTTTTGTTAAAAATCTGTTGTTTTTTATAATTAAACCGTTTCTTAAATCTCTAAAACATACTTTTATTATTAGTGCCGCTATTGTTAATACAACAGTTGTTTGTTATAATATTCCAATAGAATTCTTTAAGTCATGTATTAAATTATATAACTAAATCGTCTGACGTAAATTTGTTTATGGAAGAATGGAATACTAGGAAATGTCGATCGACTGTCAATACAAATGCTATTCTCAAAATGTATACGTCTTTTTAACGTCCTAGCATTGTTGCTTCTGAATAATTGAAGATGTAACTTTCATTGTAATATCATTTACAAACTAGTAATTGGTAATCAATCAATCTGTTTCAATAAAATTTACGATGATTATTATTTCTAAGGGGAAAAACATGAAACACAACATAAAAGCATTTCACATCTATAAAATGTTACTCGTATCTTATTGCCTTATTTTCATAAATCACGTTAAAAACATTTCTTCTAATAAATTATCATTTAATTTTTTATCTTGCAACATTGTACAATACGCAATTCTGACATACAAATCCAACAAACATCGGTTAGCCGTCTTATTTCTCATTCTTGCATTTGTTTTTCCAATTGATGAGCTTTTACAACATCTGCTCTATACTTTTGACGTATCTACACCCTCGCAAGATCATTAATGTGGAGAAAAAAAACTAGAGAAGACACGATTTCTCATTTTCTCACAGTAAATCGTAAATCGGCGGAACTCTGGTCTACCCTTCAGTTTACGGTAAATTTAATGGCTTGGGTTCGAGGTAGATGGAGAAACTGAAAAATGAGATTACAAATCGCAAAACCATTGCCTACAATTGCAAAATTTTATGATATTCTAAACACATTTAGGCCCTTTCATTTCTCTGTGTATAAGGTTGAAGCATGTGTTTTACTCTATGAGTTGTTAAATCTATACAACTACTAGTTGTTTTTTTAAGAAAATATAATGAAAATAAATTTCTAATATCATTATTCGTATGAAAAGAAACTGTATATTCAACAAATCTATTTTATGGTATTACATTCTAATAGCATTGAACTGGATGTAAAAAGGAGTTTTTACTGACATTAATGTTCTCATTATTCAAAAAATATAGTAAACTAATACTTTTTTACATATGCATACATACTGAGATATAAATAAATATATTATTCCAAAACTTTTTCTTTTATGTTTTTAAAATAACAGATACTTTTTAGTAAATATCATTATTTAAAGGTTAATAAATACTTTTACGTATAAATGCATACAATTGTATTAACTACATAAATAATATTTTTGGTGCAATTTTATGATAATTATCAATTCATACATCATTAAAATTTAAAAGTATAATATAATATTATTAAAAACACAAATTTTTTTAATGAATACATTACTTTTTTCATTTTTCCATTCAACAATATTTTATTAGGAAAAATAATATGAATATTTACAGTAATGTATGTTCAGACAAATATTTGAATGTATTTTTCAATTGTATTAAAATTCAAAGATTTTTCAAGTTATTATGTTGATTTAAATTTAGAAAATTCAAATTAGATAAAATTTTAACATATTATTTTCTAATTACGAAAAAACTAAAAATAAGAAACATTAAATGTAAAAATCATGAATTTAGTTATACGAGAACGTTTGTCAAAAAATCTGAAAAAGATGTTAATTATTTAATCTAAAAGCTTTTATTGTGTTTTACTATGCATTTAAAAGAATTGAAGAAAATTAAAAAACTGTAAAAAACTTTATATTTTTATTAGAAAAAAAATCGCTTCTGACTATAAAATTATAGAATATCGCATGTTGAATTGAAAATCTGATTAGAGAATTGATTGCTTTCAAAAATATTCACAATTCCAAATAAAAATGAAATTTTCATTTTAGCATAACTAGTATAGAAAACTTTTCTAAAACATATGTAACATCTATTTTTAATTTTTCATTATTAACAACATCCGGTACAAAATTATTGAGATCATTCAGAAAAAAATTCGAGTCGCACTTGATGCATTTAATGCTATGTCATTTCCAATTATTATGGAAATAACACAAATAAAAGAAGGGGACTTTAGTGCAATAAAACAAAATACAATGAAGTGAAATAAATTTAATAGGGACAAAAATATCACCTGTATTGACCCGCGAATTCATCAATACATAAAAACGTTACCCAAAAATGAAAAACAAACTTTGGATGGAATCTTTTTGGAAGTAACAAGAAAATAAAAAAAAAATCAAAATTCTTAGATGTTGGAGTAGTGCAAAATGTCGAATATTAGTAGTAGAATATTAGTCCATTCAACATAGACGATAAAACGTGAATCAAGAAGTAATTAATGAATTATATTGATTATACAAAAGTAGAAATATTTTAATTTTAATCAATAAGTTGTTGATTGTTAATCCTACGAGCAAACAATAATATCAGATTCAATACGTGAATTCATAAACTTTATGTAAATTTTATGTTGATACAAAAATATTTTAATGTATTATATAATTTTTTCATGTATCAGCAATTATTCATTCATTTACTTTAGACTCATAAACATTTTTTACGTCATTATATAAATATAATTTGTTAATCGATAAGTATGCTATTAAATTACATATTTTAAATGACAATTTAAATTAACAAATTTAAATTTCATACATTTGATATTTAGAGAATCATAAACTGTATATATAATAAACAAAATTAGTTATGATATTGATAAATAAATTAGATTTTGAATAATCTATTTATAAATACCAATATATTTTTACAGTACAATGAATAATAAATAATATAGCAAAACTTATAATATTTAATAGAAAATGTACACTTAAATTTACAACGTACGTAATACTAGAATTATTAATTGATTCATAAATTTTTATGAATACATCAATAAATATAATATTATTGATTTTATGAAAACTAAACTGTTTTTGATTTTAGTAATTTCCATGAATTGGGAATCAAAGAAGACAAAACTATTTCTAAATCAAAATTAACATGACTCACTTAGAAACAAATATTATTATTCCATATTATGAATCAAATGCAAACAGCTCCAATATTAATACATCCATATTATAAAGTTCCATAATGAAAGAAGAATAGATTCAATGAATTAATTCACAGAACAAACAATTACATTGATTAACATATTAGAATAAAAATGCATTGCTCGATTCATTATGTATTATTACTAAATATTTATATTTAAATAAGATATTTTTTTTATATAAAAAGACATATATATATTGATCGGAATCGAATGGGAGGGAATACGTAAGAAAATAATTTAAAATTATAAACTATTTATTAAACGGCAAAAGATAAAAAGCTTAAAAATTTAAATTCTTTAAAGGGTAGCTGTTACTATACAACAATAATGTTTTTATTAATAATTGCTTACTTTTTAACATTAGATTTCAGACATTTTATAAATTCTTTTTGTATTCTGTCTTGTTTCTTTAATATATTTTGATTTTTTCTTTAATGTCACGTGCAGAAATGATCATTATATTATTATAAAGAATAAAAGTAACAAGGTTATTTTCTCTTTTAGATTTGTGTTAACATTTAACCCTCAACCAGTGTTTTAATTATTGTTATTTACTACAAAAATTATATCGAAATATATATATTTGTAAATTAAAATAAACACAAAATAAAAATTAACTGGTGTTGTTCATTTGGTGGTCACTCGATAAACAATTTTGATAAAAAGTGGAAAAAAGCTGAAATCCCCCACTACCCGACGATTCTCCAAATAAAACTTGCATTATTTGGTCGAATGAAATTAGCCACGCTAAGAAAATTTATGGGCGGGGTTAGTTTTGAGTAAAAACGTACCTGATTGGGCTAAAGCAGGATCTAACATGAAATTCACAGCGGGGGGGGGGTAATAAGTTATATCAAGATTTGTCAATGCTCATTAATCGATTGACCTTCGAACGATCAACACGTCTTGCGTTCTATCGCATTGCATCTTGCATTTATTGATTTGGGCATCTGTTGTCAACCAATATAATTTTTATAGAAAATAACAATAATTAACACACTTTTTAATTGTTTTATAGGAAAAAGCTGAGAGAAATCCAAAGGACAAAATGACGCTTATTCAAAATGTCGCCCAACTTGTCATCTTCATCATTTTTTTTCTTTACATTACTATACTGAATATTTCTTCAAGACAAACTAAAAAAAAGCCAGACATTCAAAAAAAAAACGACATACAAAAACAAAAAGTCATACAACAGCAAAAAGACATACAACAACCAATAAACATACAAAAACAAAAAGACATACAACAACAAAAAGACATACAAAATCAAAAAGACATTAAAACAAATCAAAACTTAAAAATCAAGCGAGACATGATAAAACAACAATTTTTAAAATGCCTGCAATCAAAAGCAAAAAAAAGCGACAGCTTACGCATCAAAGTACTGCGACGCAATAATATAAATTATTATTACAATTTATTAAATAAATAATTTTCTTGCCAATGTACATATATTTTTATTACTTTTTTATATCTTGTATGTAAGCTTGACCAAAAACTGTAAATAGTTTTGAACAAATGTAAATAGTTGTTAATTATTACACATATATATATATATTGATATTGTTATAATTTTTTTTTTTGTAAAATTGTAATTTAATATGAATTTTACTTTCTTAATATTTTTTTTACCCTTTCCCCCATCCCATTCCTTATATATAATAAAAAATTTTTATATATAAATAAAATATGTTTAACTATTTTTTTTGAATAAAAAATGAAAAAAATACATTTATAAACACAAATAAAAAAACATACATTTCTATTTAAATAATATAGAAATTACAAAAAATATTAATAATTAAAATTTTAGTCTCAAATTATGCCTTAACCCCCTCCCGCCCTTCATCCCATTCCTTACAATAAGTTAAAATTGTAATATAGATATAAAGTATTTTATTATTTTTTTTTTTTTTTTTTTTTTTTAATAAAAATTATCAATTATATATTTTTATTAAAAATAAAAATGAAAAAATTGTGTTCTTCATTCTAATTTATTACCATAGCAATAAAAAAAGTAACCATTGCTTAAAAAACACTATGTTTTAAATATTTATTTTATTTTTATAACCAAAAAAATATAGTAAAATGAAAATACGTAAAAATAAATTCATAATTAAAAGATTTTTTTTTTTTGAAAAATAGTTTTGTTAATATTTACAAAAAAGTTTTCAAAATCCTAATTAATTAAATTTATTAATTTTAAAATTATGAATTTATTTTTACGTATTTGTTTTTATGTTATATATTTTTTATATTTTTTTTGTAAATAGTGAAGAAAATATTAAAAAATAATGTTTTTTAAGCAACGGTTAATTGTTTTATTTATTTAATACAATTATACATTTTATGATTTTTTTTATTTAAAAAAAAAAAAAAAATAATAAAATACTTTATATCTATATTACAATTTTAACTTATTGTAAGGAATGGGATGAAGGGCGGGAGGGGGTTAAGGCATAATTTGAGACTAAAATTTTAATTATTAATATTTTTTGTAATTTCTATATTATTTAAATAGAAATGTATGTTTTTTTATTTGTGTTTATAAATGTATTTTTTTCATTTTTTATTCAAAAAAAATAGTTAAACATATTTTATTTATATATAAAAATTTTTTATTATATATAAGGAATGGGATGGGGGAAAGGGTAAAAAAAATATTAAGAAAGTAAAATTCATATTAAATTACAATTTTACAAAAAAAAAAATTATAACAATATCAATATATATATATATGTGTAATAATTAACAACTATTTACATTTGTTCAAAACTATTTACAGTTTTTGGTCAAGCTTACATACAAGATATAAAAAAGTAATAAAAATATATGTACATTGGCAAGAAAATTATTTATTTAATAAATTGTAATAATAATTTATATTATTGCGTCGCAGTACTTTGATGCGTAAGCTGTCGCTTTTTTTTGCTTTTGATTGCAGGCATTTTAAAAATTGTTGTTTTATCATGTCTCGCTTGATTTTTAAGTTTTGATTTGTTTTAATGTCTTTTTGATTTTGTATGTCTTTTTGTTGTTGTATGTCTTTTTGTTTTTGTATGTTTATTGGTTGTTGTATGTCTTTTTGCTGTTGTATGACTTTTTGTTTTTGTATGTCGTTTTTTTTTTGAATGTCTGGCTTTTTTTTAGTTTGTCTTGAAGAAATATTCAGTATAGTAATGTAAAGAAAAAAAATGATGAAGATGACAAGTTGGGCGACATTTTGAATAAGCGTCATTTTGTCCTTTGGATTTCTCTCAGCTTTTTCCTATAAAACAATTAAAAAGTGTGTTAATTATTGTTATTTTCTATAAAAATTATATTGGTTGACAACAGATGCCCAAATCAATAAATGCAAGATGCAATGCGATAGAACGCAAGACGT
Source organism: Eupristina koningsbergeri (assembly GCA_018907245.1). Taxonomy (NCBI): domain Eukaryota; kingdom Metazoa; phylum Arthropoda; class Insecta; order Hymenoptera; family Agaonidae; genus Eupristina; species Eupristina koningsbergeri. Next base: position 15,081 of record JACCHV010000020.1, read on the forward strand.
GTTGATCGTTCGAAGGTCAATCGATTAATGAGCATTGACAAATCTTGATATAACTTATTACCCCCCCCCCGCTGTGAATTTCATGTTAGATCCTGCTTTAGCCCAATCAGGTACGTTTTTACTCAAAACTAACCCCGCCCATAAATTTTCTTAGTGTGGCTATATATTTTTTTATACGAAGAAACTATGTTCAACTTTAAAATTATAGTAGTAATATTTTATGCAAGAATGACTTTTATATTATTAATATAAATTTCATGATATTCAGAGATTTTATATTTCTTGAATTATCTTTTTTTCAGACTTGCTCTTTGTGTTTATAGTGTCATAGTAGTTTCTCATGCTACCTGTCATTCGTGTTTAGGGTTGTCATCGGTCAATTTTACTTGGCACCCGCGTACTCACATACTTGTAACATTGCCCCGTGCGACTTTACATGCACATGCATCGTTTATTGGAAAAATCTTTTGTTTGTGTGCCGGTACGTCCGACACCGAAAAGAATCCTTTCGTTTTACAGAATGACCAGCAAATTTACTTTGATTTCGAACCTGATGTGTATATTTATTTATTCTCCTTACATTTATTGTGACATGAGCAAAAGTCATGGAATTATTAAGTTCTTGTTGAATTGATTTAAGGCATCATCAATATATTCTGCAGTTCATCGTGATATGACTAATGTTAAAGAAAGATTTTTTAATTTCATCCTTTCGTTTAAATTAAAAAATATTAATATTAAGTGATACTTAAAATGATCAATTTTGCAGTAGAATTTGTCAAAGAAAAAGAATAAATTTCTTTTATTAATTATCATGATAATGAATGATAGAATATATGTGGAATTTATTTTTCGCTATAATAATTTTTGAATATATTAGGAATAAATGATATGAACAAATTTTAATAGTATTTGGATAGATGTAAAATGAGAAAAAGAACATTTTTTCAAATATGATTGGAAAGTTGTTGCGAATTTCTAATTTTATTCATTGCTTAGAAATATTATATAAATTTGTGTAATTTTTGAGAAATTTTGTTTAGAGACATCGAATGTAAAAAAAAAAAAATTGATTCAATTAATAGTATTTTTTAAAAAATATTATAAATACTTATTTAGTTATAAGTTAATGTCAGATTAAATCTGAAGAATTTATCATAAATTTCAATTATTCATTATAGACATTTGATACGCTATGATTTCGTATAATAAAGCGAATAATAATATTAAGTAAGAAATAGTAGTTTTAACACTTGACTGTTCTTACGAAATAATCTACTTTTCATGAGGGTCTATTCCAGTTCAACAAAAATTGATAGAGCAAAAAGTATTCAAATTTCATGTAACCTTATATCTTACACATTTATATATTTGAATATATAAATGAGAACGTAAAAAATGGAATACATTTAAATATAAAATTGAAATATAAAGAATTTTTTTGAAAAATAAATTTTGATCGTTTAACTTTGTTAGGTAGCTTTAAAAAATATAGGCTGTCGTAATAGTTGTAAAGCGAGGCCTGATGACACAAGCAAAGAGTTATCAATAATTCTATCTAACATTTCGAATTCAATAAGTGCCTGTGTATCTGTTCCAAGTGAACCAACCGGGTTTCAACGGACAAAAGTAAGCAGATGTGCCAATTCCCAGTAAAAAATGAATTTCACTTAAAATTGCGTATCTCCATGCCTCGGCAGAACAAAAAGGGATTGACGCAACTCGAAAGATAAATGTCTCAGTGCACCAAAGGACTGTCATCATGGGTTTTCGGAGAAACGAGCCAACGGTGTAGCTCCTTTCGCAATTTCCTCCAGGAGCGGATATTTCGTCCTGAAAGAGGAGACGTCGTCGTCGTCGTCGTCGTCGTCTCGGGGAGTAATTATCAAGAAGTTGATTCGGCTATGCTCATTTCAATGGGAAATTCCGGTGTACGTTTGATTAATCGGTTTCACTGGTTGGCATCATATTTTAGGCCATTGTCCCCGCCACTTTTCTTTGTGAAATTTCCGCACGTGGCGAATATTGCCATTCGCATTTGTAAATTAGTTTCCACGGGACGAGTTACGCAGGCTTATAATTTAGAGTTTATATTTTAGAAATTTTACGTGTGACATGAGGATAAATCACACGTCGCATGAATTTTAATTTATGAATGCAGTTCCTCGTGAGAATATCTTCCTCGATATAAATATTCATTTTGAGGATTGTGATTAAGACCCGGCGCTGAGACATTAAGTCCAAATTGTAAATTTTAATTACAATATTTATATGGGCTCGTATGGAAAACATAATTATTTCAAATAATATTTTTTCAAAGGCAAATATTTATCTTTATCGGATAAAATCAATAAAATAAATCGATAGACGAAGTAACAAAACTACATTATTCTTCTCGCTTACGGTATCTACGTATTTCAATAAAAGTTAATAATTTTTTGTTGTTGTAAAATATAAGTAACACATATAATAGCATGTGTATTTAGAATCTATGATTTTTTTCGTAATCATATGCAATCGTTAATTTTTCTTTAAAAAGTTCAGTCCAGTATCGAATTTAGATAAAACAATTTATACTGATCTTGCTTATAGAAATTTTTGAATATAAAATAATTGATGTTTTAATCACATATTAAAGAGAAAAATCATTTTTTTGGTTTTTTGAATGATGCAGATTCAAAGTTCGAAAAGCATGTACAATCGCATCATTCTAATAGTAACGATCAAATAATATTTATGTAAATTTAGTTAAAATATATACGGCTAATTATAAAGTAAAAAATAAATTACATCAAACGCTCTTTTAAAAGTAAAAATTTTTCGTGATTCCTTTATCTTTTCACCGAATAGCCACCAGGGAGGATACAAAACATTCCAGTGTATGATGAACGATTGTGAATTTGATGAAAAAGCAGAATCTGCTCACAGAGAAGACTAGGGAACGAAAACAACAACAATCGCAAATTGGATTAGACTTCGAATCAGTGAATCAGAATCGCGTGCACCGGTGCGCGAGACCCGGGGAAGATGTCGGTAAGTCCGGACATCTGGTAAGAGGTTGGCGAATACCTCGTCGTCGAGTCGATAAGGAAGAGTTTGAACTTTCTCGTACTCTGGATCGCCCGGCCGGATTGGCAGGGATTTTATATTTTCGCTGCCACGTCTGACATAGCTAAAAGAATGATTTACGAGTTCACCATTTCAGGTGATCAATTGTATTGCACGTTCGTAATGAATACTTTTATTTGTTTGCACAGGTAATACGCGTAAAAATTTCACACGTTGGCTTGATGAGATTTGTTGAGTACTTCCTGTGTGTTGTCAAGGAAACTTGGGTGTATTCAAAAGTATTTAACTAAGGTTCTTCCCAAATAACAATTGTCATTTTCATTTTAATAATAGACTTATTCTATCACATAATCAGTTTTAATTTATATGTTTTTATTTTATAACAGCTGGAGACTCGACGATTATTATATTTTCCAATTTATTAAGTTATTGTTTAAAAAGAATCCTACAACACCTGTTTTATTACATGTTCATAATTTATTCTTATATACCCACGGATATTACATAAAAATTTTATGAATAGAATTATTCAAACAATGTACATTAAAATACCACTGTCCTATAAACTTAGCAGTTAACTCGTGCAAATAAAATTAGGTACAACTTTCTGAAACAAATAGAAAAAACGTGAAAAATATATTTTGAAAGCTATTTTTATTTTATGAGTACTCAAAATCATTCATCAAAAAATGATTTTCTTAAATAGATCAAAACAAAATTTTTTTTAGCTACTAAATTTCCCAAAAATAACGTGTTATAATTCAAAGTATTACAGACATTACGTTAACTCATTTTGTTAAAACTAAAAATCTCGAAACTTTTGATGTTTGAGAGTATGTTATTAATGAATTTTAAACGTTGATAATTTAAAATGATTTTTTAAACAAATATAAATTATAATACTATCTAAATTTTAATAAAATATATTTCCTTTAAAATTTTAATCCATTCCTAATATATCTATTACCATTGAATTAATTCTATCGGTTTATGTAAATGTAAGCAAGTATTATTTTATGATTTTAATTCGTTATTTTACTTAAGTGAAATTTATACATTTTTCTTGATAATACATTTAAGATACATAGTACGATTACGTTACTTCTAGTATGACATTTTAAAAGCAAATATATTGATATATAAAATATAAAAGTGGCATTAATAGATTCATTCCTCCATTTAATGTGATCTAATAAGCATTCCATTTCAATTCTCACAATCTATCCTTAATTATTGTAACTAATCTGTGTCGTAATTAGGTTAAATGTGCTTTCGAAAAAAAATAAAGAGAAATAAATATTAACGGAAACCACTTTTCATAATTAAACTTTCCAAAAGAAAAATAGCACACGCGTGGAATCTTACGTTAGGCTATAAACATCATTGTAGCAAAATAGTTTAGTATACTTAAAAAATTCCTTTGATAATTCACAAGGAACGTAGAATTACATATTTTTCTTTTCTTTTACCTTTCTATGGCACAGAATATTTAGTAAACTAGATACAGAATAAATAATTTATATAAAGTATGCAATGACTTATGTCAATGTATCTGTTTTAATGTATTACAGATTGATACTCCCAATAAAAATTTTGTTCGACGATACAAATGTTATAATGCAAGGATGATTTTTAATTTTTAATGTGTTCATCTTAAAATGACATATTGAAACAACAAAATGACAATAATCAATAATATTCTAATATTCTAAATCTAATTTTCAAAACTAATGATGTCAATAATGTCAAAATATTATTGAAATACTATGTTTATACAATACTATTTTTATAAATATTTTATATACGTAGGATGGAATTGTAATTGACCTCAATAATGTCTTATTAAGCTTTTCATTTAATTTCCATATCAATTATGCTCAAAGTATTATATTTCGTTCTCAAAATATACTTTTTATGTCCTGAGGATATCTTATCACTCTCACCTTACTCATTTAATTATTCTGCGAGAGACAATTAACGCAACAGCAATATCAAAAATAAAGATCATTGATCATAAATAATTAAAACAATAATAAACAAAGATTAATAATTTTATTGTAAGATAATTATAAGTCTAAATATATTTACTAATTTTTATTTATTAATAAAAAATTCTTTTTCTTTTTAATATCGATAACGTATATATTCTATTCCATGTTTCTAATATATTAATTTTCTAGAGGGTATCAGCTTTAAACAAGTCCTTAGTTGTTTTTATCTTACTAGTCGTTAACTTGCTATTAACATTCTATTGATTTTCTTGTGAATTATTAAATTCATGACTCCATTATCACCGCAACAAAAGAGCTTTTTCTTTTAAAATCTCGACCTACGTATATCCTTGGTCAACAAGTTGTTCAAAATACGTAACATCATCGACAGAAATTTGTTACCATTTCGTCCACAATGTATCCATCACCTTGGAAACGGAGTTGTAGCGTTCTGAACTTGGATGATACGATTCACCAGGTCCTAATTTCAACATATTCTTGTTGATCATTTGCAGGTTGACATCGTGTTATCCCATTATGTTAAAAGCATAAAAAAAAACTTTATGTAAAAAATAAGAAACAGGTACCTAAAAGTTATGTTATATCAAAAAAGAATATAAATGATAATATAAAACTTATTGGTAATTAAGAGAATTATTAATAATTCCTCTTTTTACGCTAATTTTATTTCTTTATAGTAATTAATATAATCATAAATATTTGTGTTTCTATTATGTGTATCATTGTTTTCTATTCATAAAAATCATCTTGATATAGTAATTGATGTTGTTATTATTCATTCTTCCACACTCAATGAATGATACTAACTTATTAATTATTACATAATGGACGGTATTATTTACAATAATGATATATACAATCAGAGTTTTCAATAAAAAACAATCGCTTCGTACAACATCATGGATTTTTTCAAAATATCACAAAGAGATATATTGATATCAGCCAAGTAAACTATTGTGCGGTTTTCCACAATTACCTATGGATATTAACGTATTTTTATAATTATATATAATTGTGTAAAATATTGTATTATTATTATTACCTAATAAGTGTTTTTTTTATTTCTTTCCAAAAAAATGCCGTGACAAGGACGAGATGAAGAAACTTAGTCGTATTTATACACTTTCAAAAGGACTCTTAATGTTTAGATAGAGACGAAAACAAGCTTATATGAAAATTTCGTGTTTAACATTAATGTTTGGGAAATCTCAGAGTAGTATATAATTAAGAAATGAGTGATTAATTAGGTAATTCCCAACAATTTTCTCAAAGTACGATAACTTGACACATCCCCGCCCACTTTCTAGTCACGTTAACTATTTTGACCACTAGTAATTGTAATTGCAATTTGTCCATTAAATTGGTTTTCATAGAAATCCGAACAAACGTATACAAATTCTAAAATAATATAAAAATGAAGCAATACATCCAAAAGATTTAGTAAAATGTAATTACTAAAATATTGTTTGAAAGATTTTAAATTGATGCAAATTGTGTTTTATATTTTAATATGCTTTTAAAAGTAGTGAAACTTAGTTCGTATGGGTTGTGGGATTTTTTTTTGAGAAATAACAAAGTTATTAAGTGTGTGGGCGATGTCCAATGGAAGGTATTTTTTCTAATTTTTTAAATTAATATACTTTTCTTTAAAATGACAAAAATTTAATTTATTTATAGAGATATAGAATTTAGTGTAACACCCTCCATGTAGATATCTTGAAATTTTAAAGTTCCTTACGGGTGTAGGTAAGATTGAAAACACTTTTTTATGGTGTTTTAAGGCAACGTTTCGATCAACTTTCGTTGTCTTCTTGAGACCTCTTAGTATATTCGAATGTAGAATTATAGCATGACTTGTCTCGTCGATATGTCAAATTCGAATATGATATTGTGATGATATTTATAATTACCAAATCTTACAAAATTATGAACATTTAAAAATTAATGTCTCTTCGTATATCAATCTATTTTGTAATCCGTGTTACTAGTTTTAAAAAAGAGGAAGTTATGTATTGTATGTAGGACATTTTCTATCAAAGGAATCTATTGAAAGTAACTATAATACGAGATTTTTGTAATTATTTATGTTTATTAGTGTCATTTTATTTCCTGATTTTTGTAAAGTATTCAGTACCTTTTAGCAGTAAATTTTCCAATGTTTTTCACTTATCAAATCTTATGAATACACCATAAATTTGTGATCATCTAAAAAAAAAAAAATGTAATTTCAATAAAATACCTATGAATTTTTCAAAAAGAATATTATTAATTGACTGAAAAAGAAAATATTTTAAAATCGACAGGGGCTTGACCCTTTTCACAAAGTTTCCTTAAAGTCCTCATTAAGGTAGGTTTTCTCCATTCTCCAGAGATCGTGTAGCGCTTCGCTCTAGAAGATATGTTTTCCAGGTCGGGGAAACTCAGGGGCGATTCCCGTCTTTGGTGGAGTTTTTATTCACAAACTCGGTATGCGACAGTCTTTATATAGGTATATGTACCGGGGTCAGTGTTGGTATATAACTGTATTAAACCTCAAAGCATTCCGCGCGATCGCCAATTAAGAAGTTCGCTCGTCGAAAGATTTTCCGTTGAACTTGTAGAGCTCGAGTTCTCGTTCACGTTCATTCGATTCTTCTTGCTCGTTACTTTGAAACCTTTTATTCTATTATATCGGTCTTTATTACCTTGGCTTTTTCCGCAAACCTGCATTTCGCATTTTAGATATCGTAAAACGTGATGAGGCTGATTTAAGGACGCACAACCAATGATAAAATGCATTTCGTGTTCTAAATATCACTGATAAGATGCATTTAATTCAGATAAAAAGTTTATACGTATTTGTCGATTTCTTATTCTTGCGGAAACTGTTTATTATTAAACATTTCAAAAGTCTTTCCCCTTTTCCCCTTTTAACGCATGCAAATAATGTTCTTTAGTTATTGAGTACAACAATATTAAGCGATCATGTGGCACTTCTTATTTCAGTTATACCCATTTAATATACATGTTACAATATAATACGTATAAATAATTAATTGAAAAAAAGCATCGAACCTCAGACTTTTCTTTAAAAAACTTATAACATTCCATTTCAGATCATTGCATTAATAACAAAAAATTTTTAATCGCTGCATGTAAAAATAAATTTAAATATGCATCAAATTATATTTAATACTGATATTAAAATTATCTATAACTTTCATCTTTTTATTCTGTGAACTTTAGTAATTGAATTTTGGAATTACTTTTTTTAAGTTTCAACTAAAAACCTTTAGTATGGCTAAAATTTATTAATATTGTAATTTATTTTTTCAGGCGAAACTGTAATATGAAGTTTTAAAAATGTATTGTAATATTCTGTTTACATGTTTTCCTCATTGAACTCTATTAAATAATTTCATAGAAATCTTTTGAATATTATTGTTTGTAGACATTATAAAAATTAGTATAATATCAATCAATTTCATACATTCAGTGATACCGGAATTTGTTCTGAAAATATTCAAATTTTAAATATCGGCAAGGCATATTAACATAGAAATAAAATTAACCAAAAAAATTAGTACATTATCTAGTTTATTATATTTATTGATTATGCAAATAAACTTATAATTAATCTATATCAAGAAAAAAAGAGTCAAAAAATACATACACTCTTGTACCATTACAATTAAAATGTTTTGCCATTCATTTTTTTAGATTTTAGATTTGATCATAACCATATTTTAAATATTAATTATTTTATTATTAATCTGAATGTGTGATTTATGTAACAATATTTTATAATCTTTAAAACTAAATCATCTAATTTATGAATTTTTAATTCTTCAGAAATAAATCAGAAGAAATCATTAATTTCTTTAAAAGTGCGTAATACAGTACAAAAGTTTTGGTTCATAGTTTTCTCTTTTTTCATTGAAATTATTAAATGATGCGTTAAATTTTATAATATTGAGAGGCGAAAGGAAATCTCCTTTATGCTTCCTGATTTGTAAAATGGCATTGTGGTAAAACGTCATTATTTTTTTTATTATATGAAAATCAAATAGAAAGTCTTTTTCATTCATTTCTAAATATGAATTAAAATTAATTTAAAAATATCATTTCACGTTTATTCTCATTTTCTAATCGTTTTTATTGAATTACTATAAAAATTACATTTATTAAAAATAAGAAAATTATTTATAAATAAATTTATGTAGAGAGTATAAAAATCAATTATACTTAAAATGAATATGAATAGAAATGATTTTAATGGAATATAGACTTTTAGATTATTTTCAAATTATATTGAAATATTAAATTTGTTGAATTGTTTTTTTGAAATATTTTAAAATTCATGATAAAACAAATAAATTAATAAATTTTATTATAGTTATACATTCGTGTTTCTAATTTTCTTAATAAAATTTTTGTTCATATACGTGAACAAGAATCCTTATTCATCATTTAATATTATTGTAATATTTCTAATTAATTATTAATAAAATAGAATTTTATTTAAAAAATATTCAATTTTAAAAATATTTTAGTATAATTTTTATTAACAAGTATATATTTGATGGAATTAAATTATATACATATTACATTAATACAATAGAAGCCTTACAATTTGTAGGATCAATGAAATTACTATCTCTCTAACGATATTCATTATTTTAAAAATGCTCCCCGTAATTATTCCTATATTATTCAATTTTATAATGATAAATATACATTATTATACATAATTTAAATTATAAAAATACTACAATTAAATGTATGCATATAATTTATAAATTTTTAAATGTTTATTATTATATTTCTTTGTTTTAGGTAAGTGCTGATATGAAAGAACAATAAATATTATAAGAGAAGAGTTGTAAGTAATAATATATAATAATATATATAATAATATAAATAATATGATAGTGATTGTAAATATTTATTATTAAATATTATATAATATTATAATTAAGTATAATAAAACCTAATGTGTAAAGAAATTCTTTAAATTTGATTTTGGTGAAGCATAAATTAAAAACAAAGCCTCAACCTTTTAACATAAACTTCATTTTTACTTTGTTATTATTTATTTTATATGCAGTTGACAAACGCAAAGAGGTAAAAGAAAAAAATACTTTCAGTAGCTAACATTTTAAAGAATAAATAAATTTAAAATAATAAAGGCTCATAATAAATCACGTATTCATTTATTTCAATTATCAGTCATGTTTTCTAAGCTCATGTGTATTTTGTCGAAACTAATGTTATGCGAAGTCTATTAAGCTAATTTTATTACTTCAGCAACAATTGTAAAGGTACATTGATCCGAGTAAACAAACTGCTTTAATTTTCTATTTTATGACCGCAACTCATCTTTGAGACCAACTCTTGATTACTCTCGTGGTTATCCGATTTGCCCTTTAGTACTGGACTTCAAAACAAAGCTCTTGCATGGAAAATTCACTCGAAATCGCATTTGCATAGAAAGATGAATTACATGACTCGAATCTCATATTTCCCTCGAAACGCTACTGTTACTTTGTGGTATCGAGATTATAGGCCTAATCTTATTTAGGAGAATTGCCGAACGCTCACGCGTACAAACCTCTTGTGAAAAATGTCAGTTTTTGCACGAATTTTCTATTATGTACCCGTGACACTTATATTTAGAGAGATCAATTCATTGGATAATCTGATATTGTGTGAATTGTTAAGACATCAAAGTTATTACACGATTTACCTTTTTTGGTATATTGATTGAATTTAGTCTATAAATTAAACATTGAATGCTCGGAGCAAGTTTACGGACAGAAATGGTCATACTGAAAAGTGTGACAATTGTATAAAAAGTGTTATGTCAATTACACATAATCGGTGTACATTCACATAACCGTTTGTGTAAGCTTTACAAGAACTTGTAGAAAAAAATTATTCTTTTTAAGGGTGTAGGTAAAAATGAATAACACTTATTTTATTGTAATGCCAACTTTCGACAATTCCGCTTGTCGTCCATGTCTAGACTTTTATTAAAAATTGTTTTTATATAAATTATTAAAACATATATTATTTGATACAAATATTTTCATTTAAAATTTTAAATGTATAGACAGCTTAATTTCTATTGGAACTTATTTACTATCGCACGTTGATCATAAGGTGTCAAACTTTGCTTCTTGACTCTCTGTTTAGTGTGTTATTGTTTGTTTGTATGCCTATTTTTTACCCACACCCCTAAAAAGGATAATTTTTTCTACAATTTAAATATGGAAGGTGTTTTTTCTCAGAATATATTTTTTTCAAGAGCTTCATGCTGTGAATGATTTTCATTCTTGGATTACATAAATTAGTAAAAAAAAATAAAACTTTAAAAGACCCAATCCGACAACTTGCAATATTTAGATATGAGTTTGTTTGTACAAGAGTACACAAGACGCAAGTAAAAAAAGCATTTATTAATTAGATTTTAAAACTTTTTTTAAAACAATTATTGAAGGGGAAAATATTACTTCCTCGTAGAGGTGTTTTCTATTTTGCGATCACCTCCATAATCTCGAAACCACGGAAAAGAACCGTCACAAAATCGGTGTCACGCTCGCGGATCTCGTATTCCGCTTGCGTCGCTCCCCCTTCACCACGAATCAGTTGTCAGAATTGGAAGTGCCGCCTTTGGAGATGTGCACCAAGTCACCGACTGAACCAGAACATCCTTGCTTTATGTGAGTAAGCATTGGTGCAACATCAAAAGTTAAGCTGCGAGTGTCTTTGTCCTTTTCGCTCTTTCAGGACTCGTATTTTCGGTGTGTTCGCCTCCTTTGAAATTCGAGGTCAGAGGGTTCGGTTTGAAGGTTAGCGTGTACTTTTTTGCGGTGAATAGGTCCGGGTGTAATGAGTTTTGTGTCTGGATATGCAGCTTTTAAAATGCGACACCATCTCACTTTACCAATTTTTTTTTATTTTTTTATTAGGTTGTTACGGATCGGCACATCGCAAACTTATATTGTATTGTCAAAAGTTCCTTCACATTTTAGAGTACAAATAATATTTTGCGCATATAATACTCCTCCATACCATTTCGGTGTTTATGATACGGATTTCCGGTCTGTAGTATGCACGAATCAATGAATTTCACACAACCTTGTATTCTACAAATTGAATTTAAATCAGTGCTTTTTAAAATGTTGATAAATTTAATCGAAAATCAGTGAAGCAAAATTTAGAAATTTATCCAGGATTAAAAATTGATGGATGATAAATTATCATTTGTTAGTTAAAATAAAATAATATAAAGATAGTTTTTTAAGTACTTTTTATAAAAAGGCTTTAGTAATTTTTTCTAAATAAACCGCACAGAATAAGTTAGGACTTTATAAAAGTAAATATTTTAAAATTTAATTTTTTGAGTATATATTTATACAGTTTTTATTTACTTTTGTAGAAAATTTCATTAAAAAATCTAGTTCCAGAGCTACTTTTTGCGTCCAAAAATAGCTGTAAAATGGCTAGACCTGCATGGATCCCTGGTGTAAATGTAAAATAAAAAAAATTATTTGACGTTGTACTAAATGAAATTTTACATATTTTCTTTCATAAATATTGAAAATTAAAAAAATGAAAAAAAATTCAAGTTTACACTAGAAGCGCCATTTTTTTCCCACTTTTTTTTTTAATATCAAAAAAATGTTGAATGGAAAAGATGTGAAAGTGTTTTTAACATTTCACAAAAAAAAAAAAAAAATGGGAATTAATCAGTTGAATTTTCTTCCATTTTTGAAAATGCAGTTTCAAGAAAAGCGCAGTTCAAGATTGGGCTAATCATAAAAAACACTATTCAAATAGAAATTGACTGCACCAATAAACAAAAAGTCGATTTTTTAAAAGTGGCAATTTAAAGGAGCGAGTCAATTAATTAACCGAGTTGGAGGACTTTTTTTTAATTTTTCCGTTTCGCTTTAAGCAGTAAATTAAGCTCGGCCAAACTTTCTTCAGTTGGGCGGCCAGAATTTTTTCCATTGTTGCAAAATACACCCACATCTGCCGAGAGAGAGAGAGAGAGAGAGTGTGAATGAACCTGCAGGCGGCCCTCATTCATGATCATCCGCAAAGTGTAATATAATTAAAACAAAGAGTCCGGGTCAGAGCAGAAGTCGTTAGAATAATGGAAAGAAAAATGAGCTTTGAAAAGTGTGAATTAAAGGAGGAAGAGTGTAGTGGTGAGGCGGCGTCACATTCACCGACGCGGTTCGTCATGCGTGTAAATGTGGCTAATGGCGAAACCGTAAACGGGTTCACGCCACTTGAGATTTACAGTGCACTGTGGCACACACGAGCAACCTTTCCATTTCCTGCTCGAAAATAATTATTCCACCTTTTCTCGAAATCCGAGCGAACAATTTCAACGTTTAAGATATTGAGCCCCGACGTCGGCGCAACATCAGTTTTAAGCTCGTAATGCCGAGATAAAATCGTCCAATATGAATTGTTAAACCGCCGACTATGTCTATATCGAAGAATTCATTTTTTTGTTTGTTTGTTTTTTTTTCTTTTTTTTTTAAAGCCCTGAGTCACTTTCGTGTGTTTATGCATAAAGTGCCGTGATTCAGTAACCGTGATTAATTATAAGAGTAGTACAGGTAACATTATTCCGTAGAAACTACATAGCTATTACGCAATGGGATAAAATTACAATTTGAAAAATTATGCAATTAGTCATTGAGCAGGTATTTTACTTCATTTTTATCGATAAGAAAAAATTCAACATAGAAAAGCTTAACTGCAAATATTTATTACATGTTTGATTACACTTGAATATGACTTTAAAATAAAACAAACATCAAATGTCAACGTGGATAGTGCAATGCGGAAAATTATTGGTTTTAATACCCTCAGAGCCATTATTGTAAAGTAAATTTATTTATTAAATAATTAAACTTGTGTTTCTATGCAGAATTATTATTATTATTATTATTATTCAAGAAAAGTAAATAAAACCAAACTAAATCAATTCAGTTTACAGTTTCATTTTTTTATTCCATCAACATCCTTTTATTCTTTTAAAAAAACTTTCCAAGCTTCCCGCTTCAATTTAATGTATTTCGATGCATAAATAATAAAGGGTTATAAATGTCTCAAATGTTTAAAGTTGCACCGTTACGCAACAATTTGGTTTTTTAAATGTTTTGAAATAGTTATAAATTTTGCAACTTTTGGATAGAGGTAAAACAGAAATTTCCCATAGGTGCAGTGAAATAAAAAGTTGGAAGTTAGCCTGGAGAAGCAAAATGTTACAACGGAGAGAATATACAAGATATTGATCCAACCCTCAGAACATTTTATAAGATATTGATTGAATCCAGAGCCTCACAGTCAAAAACCCAATGCATTTTTTACACTGTATAACCTAGTTTGCCTATCGAGAATGTGCATTTTCTATCCCCATTCATCGGGTGCGCGTTAGCTGGTCCAGACGGATGCAGAGAAGAAGGAATCCGAGACAAAGAATTTCCTCCGGCAGTACGCAGCTCGAGTTTACGGCAGTCGTAAAGAGAAAGCGCGAGGAGAAAAAGGCCAATTGCGCGTAAAATAATCCCGGGCCTGGGGGGAGGGGAGGGGGCGGGTAATGACTTTTTAGCAGAGTTCCTCATTGATTAAATCGATATTCCAGGAAAATCGTAGGCTCGCGATACTCGTGCCCCTCGATTTTTCTGAATGACACTCGATTATTCAGAGATGCAAAGTGGGATGAACACGTCGGTCGGTCGTGTCGGCCAGGATTTTTCATCCTTGTTTTCAGGAAGCGTAACGGCTTTCCTTTTCGTGCGAGTCACGCTTTCTCGAGGGTCACGAAATTTTTTTCCATGGCACCTTTAACTTTCCTGACATAATCAAACTTTTGTTCGATGCAAATTTAATCCACTAGACTGACACTTATTCTTGAATCCATTAATATCGGCCCGTTAACGTCGATAATGTCGAAATATGGCACGAACT
Source organism: Eupristina koningsbergeri (assembly GCA_018907245.1). Taxonomy (NCBI): domain Eukaryota; kingdom Metazoa; phylum Arthropoda; class Insecta; order Hymenoptera; family Agaonidae; genus Eupristina; species Eupristina koningsbergeri. The sequence continues at coordinate 30,134 of JACCHV010000020.1, forward strand.
CCCAATCATTTTCAAAAAATCGAGTCGTATATTCGCTGAAAGTTTCAAACGTTACGTCGTTGATGGCGCCACTTAATTAACTTCACTCAATGAAACTTAATTATGCAGAGAATTGGAAAAATTACTAATATGATTTATTTGGCTTAAAGCTTGCATACATTAACTCGCGATACAATTTTTTCGCTGTCGGTTCGGATTAAAATTTTCCACTTGAAATTTCCATGTTACTTTCAAATAGCGCTCCTTTTTACAGTCAAACTTTAAAAATTAAACATAAAATTTCATTCCAATCAGGTTGCAGTTTTAATAAATTATTTCACACTTGTCCCTCGGGTGGCTTCTGTACTTCTGTTCCACCTGATTCCAAGAGGATAAACCAAAAAGTCAATTGATTATTCACGCAGCACCTTGCGCTATTGCATTTTTGGGGAAAACATTTCGGATTCAAATGTTTTCTAAAATATTCCTCACCCATAAATCCATCGATCTCTTCCACACACGGAGAATCCGAAGGCGAAGATCTCTCGAACGATTTCGAATCCCATGACTTTGCTCGATTGTCAGACTCGTCCGATTGAAATACAGCCGCGACGCATGTCTACCCAAATGCTTTTCGCTGATTTTTGCTTGCGAAAATTCATTGGAAAAGGTTTCTGAAATTGTCGGGTAAAGAATCGAAACAAGTCGGCAAATGTATTTTTTAGTTGCGAACTAGTGTAATTTAAACGTGTAGAGTGAAATCTTGTCGATCGGAAGACTCGATCGAAGCTAAAAAATACATTTAAAAATCGTAATTTTACAAATCGATATTATCCATTTCTAATGTGTTCCACTTACACTCTTGCTCTGGCATAGAAATAAAGAATTATTGCAAGTTATTGAATGTTCACGATATACAAGAAAAAAATTTCACTTTACAAAGATCATTGGTCTTGGATAATACGAGCTCCAATGCAACATTGATCCATCCACATGTAAACGATACAACTACGGGAAAAGCCAAGCTCTGCACATATAAAAGACCTTGATCGGCGCGTCTGCTGCCCGTAGGCATACTTTTCCTCAATTTCCCGGCCTCGTCGACAGCAAATTCAAATTCAGACTAAACCACCCTCTATGAGTCAATAATATTACCCAATCAATTACATTCTGAAAGCACTAGGGAATATCTCTTTCATATTTTATTTCAGTTGACGGGAAATGCAGGTCAAGGCAGGGAAATTCACGATTTGGTATCCATTGAAAATGTGCACTTTAATTATATTATTTATTTTTGATTTTTTATGCCTTGCAAAACAATTGTGAATAATTCATTACATTTACCAACCAGGAGATGAGTTGAATTCGTAATATATCGTTTAAATGGATATTTTTCGTCTACTTTAAAAGACATTTTCCATAATAAAAAATAAAATCATGTACACCCAAATTACTCTGTAATTAATTCTATTGTATTATTACGCAGATAACATGGTGATATCTGAATTGTAAAATATGTTGAATTATGATATAATATTTGTAATTTTGAACAATATTTTACGTAGGTAACAAAATGGTAATTTAAAATTCAATGGAAATAAATAATTTATAGAAATCATGTTGATTTAAATTGTGAATTTAAATTAAATTCAGTTCAAAAAGATTGTATTTAAAACATTTTATATATGAAGATGTAAATTAAATTAAAAATTTTTTAGAATGATGAGTATTCAAAAATTTATTTTCACCGTGATCAAGTACATTTTCATCGCAAATAGCATATTAAATCATTTTAATACAATGTCTCCTTGTGTTCGCCTTTGTCTTTGTCTGTCGAAATTTTTCTGCATAATAGGTTTCTAGAGGTGAACAGAGAGATTTTTCGGCTATTTTTGACTTCAAAGTCTTCATTCATTTCCTTTCCTCCTTCAGTCTGTACCGCTACACGCATACAGAAAAATTTCTTTGAGCCTCTGTATTTTTACGAGCTTAAGCACTGCATTTCTTTCAATCAATCTTTATCCATAAAAATGAACTATCATTTCAAACTTTTCATCCGAGCTTATATAATCCACATCAAATATTTTAATATTGTTTTTTCTCCGCGATCGCTCAAGTATTAAAAGTTGGCGATGTTCTTAAAACCAAGTATCACGCATTGTTTTTCGTGGATTTTCATTCCCCAAGAGGCAAAATCATTTTTTAAAAAACTAATCTCGCGTCCTATCCGAAATAAATTATTTCATAAATAACGTTTGAGACAGTAACGATTCGAGGCCAAAATGTAAAAGAAGATGAGTCGGATTTAATTTTCATACATAAAAGCGTATTTCAAGATAAAAAAAAGAAGAAAAAAATCCCGCGAGGATTACGAGTATCAAAAATATGCCGAATCGTTACCTTGAACGTATTCCCCGACAATTAATGTTGTATAAATGTGTGCTAATACTAATCCCCGGATTAATACATAAGAGAGTAAATTCTTAAACTTAAACTCCGGTCGATCCAGTTGATAATGACGAGGGAATTTACCAAGAAACGCAAACGACTCACACACGCGCTTCATTTATTCACATTAACTTGGTCTTTAGTGTCTTTTACCCTTCGCCCTTCGCCCTTCGCCCTTCACCCTTCAGCCCGCGTGAACTTTGGTCGGGCGAGACGGGAGTGCCCTTTCCCACAAGAGAAGCACTAAACCTCCTGCACATGTCGCCCGCACGCACACAGACACACACCCATACGGGCAGCTGACCTGGTGCGTGTCTGGGCTTCGCGACGTACGCCCATTTTAACAATTCGAAACACCGCCTTTTTTATGCTCAGTGCTTTTCCATCCGATTCCACATTTTTTTCCTTTTTCGCGAGTACACGAGCTTTATTGTCATTAACTTCCCAACTGTTCAGCCCACAGCTTTTTCGCACAGCCATTACAACGGTTGAGACGTTAACTTATTTTGTTTGGAGCAATCGGCCTGAAACTGCCGTGAAATATAAATTCCATTGGCACGAGGGTATAGAGAAAAATTTTACAAATGTTTGGAAAATCGATTCCTCGTTATTCTTGTATCGCAATTAATCACTTTGCACGCGTCATTAATTATCTAAAAATTACTCCTGCTCGAACTAATTGAGAGATTTCATAATTAAGTTAGTATCGATTACACGTAAATCTTTATCTTCAAAATGTTTTATAATAAACTATCAATTTAATTATTAATGAACTATCGTCTTCATTTATTCAATAAGAGAACAAGTGAAATAGAAAGATTTTTTCAAATTTTCTACGAGTACTTTTAAATTGTTGTACAATAACTAATTGGAAGTAAAAAATAAAATGGATATTTCGCATTTCAATTATGTGAAAAGTTAATGCAATATTTCAGTCCGCTTAACATTTTAAATTACAAGTACAATTTTTTTTCATCAAACTTAATTACAATTATTTTTTATAAGTTTATTGATTTTTTTACATTTTTATTGCAAAAGAGAATGGCTAAAAATAATTTATTATTAATTTCTGATAAATAACATGTATTAAAATTAAATTCAAGAATGCATATACATATATATATATATATATATATAAGTAATGTTACAGGAATGCAGTATCATTTTGTAAATTTTTTATTTTTTTAATTTTTCAATAAGAGTAGTGATGGTAAATACTGTAATGGTTGACAAACTTGGATACAAAGTGAAATATTGTATATTTTTCAAAAACTTGAGTAATTTTAAAAGACACCATTGTGTATTTACCATAAGAAATGTATATTGTCTTAAGCATATCGGATATTTTGTATAATTACAAGGCACAAAGATAACGGTTTTCAATCGTAAAAGGAAAAAAGTATTTTTAGAGATGGTTGCTGATTTTTGTGTTTATTCAAAACGTATATCAAGCGAGTTTTTATCAATGGGAGGGAGCGTTGCAACTTACATTGAGTTGGCTCTCAAGATTATTAGTGGAATCGTAATTCATAAACTTAGTAACACGCTAATAACTTAACATGGATTTTGAAGCTTAGACCTTAGTAACTCTTCTTACCTCACAGGCAGAATGTAAAGAAGTCAACAAACCAATAATATACTCGACATTACTGCACACATACATCATTCCCCTACCCACATACTTGCGTTCTCGATATTTAAAATCGGGCTGCAATCATAATTCGCCAGGCCCCGACTCTCTCACTCTCCGCGAAAAGTAAATTACAACTTGCGAACCGACTCTTCCCGGTTTTTCCTGGCACTTGGGCCGTTACTCCGCTAAGCTTTATTGCGCACAAATAACCCATGAATTTTCCGAGCACACGATTGAATTTATTGGCCTTCGGAGTTGTGGGACGCACGCAAAACTGGTTTCGTCTTGGTGTTACCCTCGAACTCTCGATTCTTCCGGTTAATAAAAGGAAACCCGAGGTGGTAACCACCGGGACTTCCGTCCTCGTGGTTGATGTACGTAACCACTACTTATCACGCGAGTAGCAGCGCCAGAAGCGTCACTCGACCGATAAACCGATGATGGATCGCCGAGCCAATGATCTTGACGCGCGAAACATTTTCTTGGAGGAAAGCGGTACTCTTTCTCTCTCTCTCTCTCTCTCTCTCTCTCTCTCCCTCTCCCCTTCTTTATCCTTTTGGTTCCCCTCTTCTCTCTTTCTATCTACATTTGGACATTTGCCTAATGACCAAAAGTCAGTGTTGTTTCCGAGGAGCCGAGCACTTATGAAAAAAATGCTGACTCGACCTAGACTAATTTATTCGTAGATTTACGGGACTCACTTCTTATCCCCCCGAGACCTTCAGGTATGTTTTATATCTCTTAGAAGAGTGCGCATGATTTATTTGAATGCGGTGACAATTAATGCATCTTAATTGAAATCTTAATGATGCTGTAACGGAAAATGCAGAGACCAGCTGGAATCAAGGCCTTCTGGTCAACTGTAAAATCTTCAGTAATTCCGTATAATTCGATATCACTTTCAGGTAAAAATTTTTAAAGGTTGAACCTAATCGCATTCTTCGGTTTCATTACATAAATATTACCTGCAATTACTCACTCTTTATAAAATATAATAAAATCGGATGTAATATTCTGAAGATCATGTAAAACATCGGTTTGTTCAATCAAACCGAGATTACAAATAATAAAATCCGAGTCACTGTTAAGATCTTGCGCAATTTTTTTAGTTTTACAACTTTATTTATCTAGATTAGTGGAATTTACGAATAAAAAGAAAGCACTATAAAAAATTAAGAATTAAATTTAAGACAAAATAAGTATTGGTTTCGTTTAAAAAAAAATATAAGCATTAAGAACATTTTTAATACTTGATATAGAAAAAAAATTAATAACTAATTTCTGAATAAAAAATATTCTATAACTCATGCATTAATAAATATTATATAAAAAAAATTTGCAATTATAATTATTTGTAAATTATAAAAACTCAAACACAATTTGATTCCAAACTAAAATTAAATACTAATATCAGATTCAAATAACCTACATCAGTTGTTTACTTATATCACAGTTATTCCATTAAAACTTTATATCTTCCTCCAATTTTTTATTACAAATATTTATAGGAATATAAATATTAATGCCTGCCCTATATAACTTAATTTAACCAATAATTATAAGATTATTTATAACTGACCCGTGTTATTTCATATTCTTCTTTAAGTCTTGATATTTTTTGCTCGACTTTTGCGGATTAAGTTGTGGTATTTAACTGAAAAAATATTTCAAAATGAAAATATAGTTTAATAACTGTATAAGCCAAATATGAACATTAAAAAGCAAATTTAATTTAAAATTCGTATTTTTGTGATATAAAAAAATATTTATACGATAAAATTGCAATAAATATATGCAATATGTACACATGTCCATTTAAAATTTGTTAATAAAACTACATTTTGGCATAATATTTACAATAATTTCAATTTCTTCACAAATGCAGTATATATTTAAGTAAAATATGTAATTTTTTTTTTTTTTTTTAATTAAAAATCACAAGCCGATTTCGGATAAATTATTGCACGATAACAAAAATCAAAAATCCAAAGAAAAATGTTTCGCGTGCTTATCTATTTGCAATGTAAATAAAAGTAATTGTAATTGTATAGATTCCTCGCCATATAATCTTCCATCAGGCCAAGTATTTAAATAAAAAAAGAACGCGAGCAAAGAAGCTTTAGTGATACGTAAGTACTGAAGAAAAAGATTAAGTAATAGAATCGAGAAAAATCACATAGTCGGGGCGATTTAAAATTTTGTATAATAATCTCCGGTGAAATTACTCGTGAAATTTGATCAAGTGCCGGGGAAAAATTTACAAGGCCACAACGTCGAACCCCTTACCACCTTTTGCCCCACCAATGAAAAAGGAACGTGTTTCGATTTTTTGACCTCGATACCGATTCCGGTAACTTAGCACTTGACTAGACATCGTATGAGATCTTTCGTTCAAATTATCTTTCTAGTTACTGACACGATCTTTCATGAAAGTTTTATCCCGGCCTTTATTCCAAGAGCACATAACGCGAAAAATCGACTTCTTACAGGCCTTTATCATTCGAAATAATAATCTGAAAAGTACTTGAACTTTGATGATTTGGTAGGCATGTAAAGTAAGTGAGCAGAATATGCATTATGTAAATAAGTATTGTAACAGTGTCGTGTAGGCTTTGATACATACTGCTAATGTGTGAGCTCAACTTAAAAATCCCGGTTATGATTAATGCATGAACTCACCATGTATGATAAAACGACAAATACGATGGAGCTCAATACTGAAAATACATGTGATATTTCGTATTCAAATTTGTTTTGTTGAATTAAAAACGCGTGTTCATTTGCAGCAAAGAAAAAAAATACATTCAAATGAGGCACTTTGTAAAAATGTACTCCAGCTTGTACTCTGTAGGTAATTCAGGTAATTATTCAATAGGTGTATAATATATAGAAAATTTAAATTATATGTACCGAGGATAAGAAAATATCGGAGAAAGTCGTGCACAGGAAACTAATCAATCAATCGCAAGTGTTAATAATCTCTTGCTCATACTAATCAGTGATTGTGGGGATAATTTGTAAAAATAACCTCATCTCATATTAATTATAGCTTAAGTTTTAAAGAGCGTCAGTCATCCTTTCTAAATATAGATAAAAAAAAGTACTAGAAGATGCATAGAAGATAAGGCGACCAAGGATGCAACGATTAAGGATGTTGCACCTTTATAGTCTCACTCAAAAGTGATGTAAATATGAAAGTACATATTTTATACAATTTTCAGGCAGTAAACGATAAATGTATAACTATTAAAGCAAAATTAACATTTTTTAGTTTTTGCTTTCAAATTCATTTTATTAGCATAATTTTTTGCACGATACAATTTTATTGTCGCAAACTCTTAAACGTGAGTGTCCAACTACTCTTACACTAATTCTCTAAAAATATTCACCTTTTTCATTAAAATCTTGTATTATATACGATTTGGATGTAAAATTTCTTAAACGTCTATTTCTAAGGTAAATCATTAAAATTTACAAAAAGTCAAGTTTCTAACACTGTATTTTATATACGTTTGTTGAAAAGCCACGTTCTAAAAATATGTTTCATGTTACCACGTGTTAAACAAAAGTTTCTAGAATTTTTTGTTTTTTTTTTTAAATCAGTAAATTATTTTGAAACTTTGAATATGTTTTTCTATTAATCAATTGCGCTCAGTTACAAATGTTCGACAACCTGTCAGTGTCTTCAATTCAGGCTGATCCATGGTTAACGAGTCAAGAACAATTCATTGAATAATTATATTTATTCAATAGTATTCTTAGGATTTAAACAAAACAAAACAAAAAACACTTTAAGCGGACTATAAATTTACGAACAGGAGCACGTGCTGCAACGTCTTTTTTGGAGTTAAAATAGCCGAGCCTCACGTGATGCCGAGAGGAACTGAGGTGCATCAAAGTTTCGGCGGCAGCAAAACAATAATTCCGAGAGCAGCAATTAAAAATCAATGCAATCCGGTGCGATAAGGACCCGCCGGATGAAAAAGACGAAAAATCGGGATGCTGGGATCTTCTCCTCCCGCGCAGGACCGGATTTGGAAGGGCGGGCGGGGAGGGGGGGAGGCGGCAGTCGGGCGTTCCCGGCGGGCCTCGGCGGCTCGACGAGGACTCCCGATCGCTCCCGAGGCTGCGCGCCGCGTTCAGTACGCGACGGACCTCCACCCCGAGAGCGTCGGCGCGATGTGGACCTGCGCTCGGGCGGCGACAACTCGTGGCGCGAAGTGCGAAGTGCCGGCATCGGGAGTTTGCGAATACGCGCGGGAGTGTCAGTGCAAAAATTGTTTGCGAGTTAATTGAAGATTTTGTCAATTTTCACCCTTGGGTGTCGAGGGCTGATTGGTGTTAATGTGCTATCATCAGTGACGGTAATGACCCCTTGGTATCTTGTTAAAAGAAATTGAGTGTAACGGCTTGATGGTTTCTAAGAGTAGACAAAAAGTGTCAGGTGCAAAAAGAATATTTTTGCATGAATACTGACCGGTAAAAAATTTTAAGGTGTGATAAAACTAGCGAGTAATCTATCTATCAAAAACTATAATTTTTATGGAGTTGGAACACACGTTGCTCTAGTCTACATCTCACAATTCTGTAACTGCATTTTCTTCGATTTTACGATCCGGTGCAACATAAATCAGAGTTTTCCTATTTTTCTAAATCACGATCTAACGCAGATTATATAAACTTACTTAAGTGTGTAAGGAATAATATTATAATTATGAAATTTAATACTCTACGACTTTATCATAAGACTTGAAGATCTTGTCGTATAAAAAACAACTTGGAGGATCATTAAGAATATTTTCCATTAATGTTTATTAAGAGTGTGCAATAAATCTATAAACTATTTTGTTGCGCTTATTAAAAGAAATGTTAAAATATCAGTGGTATTTGCAAATTAGGACATTTTTTGGAATATCGTTTTCAAAAATTTATTATATTAGACTACACAACTTGGCAAAAAAAATTATTGTAAAGAAAACTTTTTGGTTACATTCATCGAATTAGTAATAAAATAGTTGTATAAAAATATTGTATCAGAAATCATATATAAAGCATTGATATATTCACTCATAAAACAAACAAAATTTAAATTTTACTTACATGGCAGTATTTATTTGACAGTCTTAATATCAACTGTCTGAATGGTCTGTAATAGAAAATAAAGGAGGAAAAAACTGATTAAAATTTTTTGAATATTATAAATTATAAATGTATGCACGTCAAAATAAACAAAAAAAGAAGAAAATTAGATCTATTGCGATGAGAAGTTACAATTTTTTTTTAAGTCACTAAGTCTAAAATTAGATGAGGATTTAAATGTAATAGCAATAAAAATATTAAATCATATTTAATTGAATGGGAGAAAATAAAATCTAAGGTCAATGACCATTACCGTTCACATTTTTCTGTAAGACGAAGCCAAATTGTCCTTTTGGCATTAGTTTTATTTCGATTCGCATTAACATACGTGTTTATCACGTTGCAGACAAGGTAGATGGTTTTACTTTTAATGTGGCAAGCATATATTTGACAAAGATAGGGATCAGAAATTTTAGCAGACATGATCCTCAATTTTTTGAACTGACTGACCCAGTTTAAGTTTTTTTTTTTTTAAATCCAACCACCCGTTAAGCGTTCTAATTTTTAAATTAGCCTCAGCGGTATCATTAACAAGTTGGATTGCTAAACGGATTGACCTATAAAAGACCTATCAAAGCCTCCGCATTATTGAAAAGCTAGAGATGTCGGAAAAAGTCTGTTGACCCAGGTTTGGACAAGTAAGGGCACTCGTTTTTTCGGAGTCCCCGGTTCTTGACAAATAGCCCCGGTCGGCACATTCCACATCTTGGCCACGAATTTATCCGCACTTGACACATGTACTGCCTTGCACTTCCAAGGATTTACAAGTGCAGCACTCGGGGACTCGACCTGGACTCCGGCACTCGCCGGTTTGTTTATCATGGGTACTTGCACGCCTTTTGCCAACCTGCCGCAAATCACTTTTACACCCGGGCGCCACTGCAATTTAAAACATTCTTCACAGTTGGCAATCGCTTTGGGTCTGCTTATCGGTGTGCGAACGCAGCCCCCCGATAAGGGAAAATCCGATCCCCCGTAATTAAAATATCACTCCACTCAAAGTGAAAGCCGCTAATCTCCTCGCCCTCTAACCCCTGGGCTCATCCCGAATCCGTTCCTTCCTATTCCTGGGCTTTCCATCCCATTCACAAAGTCAACCGCCATTTAGCTTTTTCAATTACGACGGGTTATTAATGAAAGAGGGCATTATTCGGTAAGATCCGAAGGAAACATTATATGAGGTAAGAAGAGGGACGTCAAGACCGGATTCCATTGCAACATTTCACCCGGGGAAAAGAAGCGTGAGAAGAAGTGACGTATGTAATGTGTAAATAATACGGCTAAGGGGAGGTACTTTCTTTTTTACGATTACACGGGCCCGTTAATGCGTGACGTTTTCCAGCTGAGGTGGACTTTAAATATCGACTCGCTGACAACCAGACCGAAACGCTTCGCCAATCTTAGAGCTGCTTTTATCGTAGCGCCTCCGGCCAAATCCCAACCCTTTGTTTACTCCCTTATATTTATTTATTTTTTTATTTATTTATTTATTTATTTAGTTATTTAGTCATTTAGTTATTTACTTGCTTATTTCGCGAATGGGCTCAAGCCCCATTCTCGTCGCAACTGCAATTCATTATTGGGAAAGGTTATTTCTCGAGTAACCGTACAAAAATAACACGCTCCATTTAATAAGATTATACAGCATTTATAAATGAATCTTAAATTAATGTCTCATTTCTAATGGTAAATAATATTACTTATAATCCATCTCGCCTTCATAAATTAAAGTAAAAGTATCTGGCTAATGATCGTTCTTAGTACTTTTATAATATGCAAAGCTAACTATTACAACATATCTAGATATTGGATTCATTTAATAAAAACAGCGCGTATTTTAATTTATAAATGTACATATAATTTTCTTTAAACGAGAGAGAAAAAGCTTTTTATTCTGGATATTTTTATCAACTGTCTAATCTGAAATAACACAATAATGTTTATAAATTGTATTTTGACATTTAACAAGTATATTAAATTTTGTTTGTAAAAACAATTATTGCAGCAATCTTTAATTTCATAGTTTAAAATATTTTTCCTCCATTTTTAATATTGCGCAATATTTTACTAAAATTAATTTTAGCCAATAAGAGTAAATTGTATGTTTTGCATATCACTTGCATAAAATGTTCGAGCACAGATATTTATTTTATCAATATTATTTACCTCGCTTAAAAGGAGCTCAAATCGAGGAATGAGGGAAGGGACATTTTTTTTTATTAAATTTGAAAGGTATTAATAACTCAATTGTGCTTCCTTTCATTGTCAATAATCATTTCTTTAGTGAAAAAATAGCATTCACACATGAAACGCGAACCAAACACTTTGCTCACAATTGACATATAAAATACAAAAATAATATCCTCGCTACATTTTCGTAGAGATAATCCTTAAACTTCTTCCGCAATGCTGAAAAAGTGGTCGCATCACAAAGTTACACGCTTATCCTGGAGATAACCGAGTTAGACATAAAGAGGGAGGGGGTCAGCATTAGAGGACATAAGGAGGTTGTCCTCCTCGAATGCGCCTTTCCTCCATAGTTTTATCCTATTTGCTAATATAGCCACACACTTATGAGTATATTTGCACCTTCTGAAACCTCGGGAAATACGTGCCAGGCATTCAATAGCAACGGTATTTTTCTTACAAGAAAAACCAAATTTTTACAATCCCATGAAAATTATTAACACAAAGGTGTTTCTATGTGAAATTCAATATGAAATACGCCAGGAAAGCACTTCTCGAGTTCTCCATTTTGCATGGAAACGGTCACTTTCATTTTATTCATAGATATTTTGAATCCTCGTTGGATTGTTTTTCTTGATTTCTCAATTTTTCTCTTATCATTAACGGTATACATTCTTATCCCAGCTTTATAAAATTTTCATGACTTGCAGCAATGTCCAAATAATTGGAATATTAAAATGCATAGATAAAATATGCATATAAAAAATATCTGTGTAAATATAACCAATAAATCTTGTGAAAATAATTTGAACAGTAGTTTGAAAATGATAGAAAGCCTTTACTCATTTTGTAATATTATGAAGTACTGCCAATAAGAATTTTTTATTTCAATTATATTATTGATTAATCATTAATTGAAAAAAATCTATACAAATATTAAAAAAAATTTTATAAATATTCATATTCAATTATCGTATGATTTCTATTTGAAATATTACTAAATATAAGACACTCATTACTCTATGCACAAATTAAAAGATGATTTGTACGTAAAAAGCTTGGACTCAACTTTCAATTTTGATGCTTAAAGAAACATTTCTAAATTTAAAATATTTATTTTTCTTTATAAATTATGAAGTGAAATGTACCTTACTTTCTGATTCTGTTATAATCTACTCATTAAAAAATTAAATCTGCGTGTAATGATATATTATCTTTAATTTTTATATTAAAATATATGAATTTCATATCTTCATTTATAATTACAGACTCGAAAAATTTTAGGAAAAATTTTAATGTGCAATCGCTCGTAAAAAAATCATAATGATAATGTACAATATTCCGACCGCATGTTATGGATATAAATTTTACGGGGATACATTACATAGGAATTAAAAATAAGATGTGTCCTACATTGCACAGAAAAATATTGAAATTTACTTTGTTTGTACAGTTAGAATTAGAGGAAATGTGCCTGATAAAAATTCATTTTATAAATACTAACGAATTCTTTTACATTAACGGCACACTAATAAATCGAATTTAAATTAAATTTCGGCGGGGGGGAGGGGGGAGGGGTGAATGTATTCGAAACGAACTTTATTACAACTGTTTATACTTATTTCAACACTGCCATTTGCCGCAAGTATCCGTTAGAATTTCCCATGAGTTTCAGTAGAAGAATAAGTTACGTTCACTGACCGGCCGATCCTCGACTTCGTAACCACGATATTGGTTTAAGACTGACCTCTCGATGCTCAGAATAATAAGCTACATTTAAATTCAAAATACTTTTAATAAATTTGAACTAATTTTTCGTTGGGACGTGGTATTGGCTGTGGCATTGGCATCTTTTACTTTATTCCTCATTTTCTTTTATATTTTGTAGCATACCCAACTTATAATGTAGTATCTTCAAAACATTGCTATCTTTACTAATGACCGAATGATTTGTCGACTCGTCGTAACGTTGTTAATGTTGCTTTTAAAAATTATTGGTAATTTAGACATTAATATTTATCATATTATTATGATTTGTATTCGATTTGAAAAAAAGTCATTCATTAATTTATTTACTATTGGGTATAATTATTTTGATAATCAATAATTTCGTAAGTCATAATAAATCGTTGTTTCAATTATTTAGTGAATAATATTATACATTTATTATAGTATAAGTTAATCCATAAATTAAAATGAAACACCTGGATATTTCTAATTCCATTCCATTTTTCTTTCGTTATTCTCATGGGTATTAAGTAATAAAAAAAAAATAAATTCTCACATAAATAATCACATAAATTTTTGAGATACACATATGTGAAAATACAAGTAATACTCTATAGAGTAATTTTGATTTTGTTAAATTTATATCTGAATGCATCCCATGTATAATAAAATTAATGTCAATCATTATTCATGTTCAATACAAACAACATCCGTGTTTATGCAGTGCACGAAAAAAATGATATAAATACTTATTCAATTTATAATAGAATATTCTGATTTTATTAAAATAGATTGAACTTTACTGGGTATTAAACTAGATTTAATTTGATACTGCCACTGTCCAAACAAAATTTTTATCTACTTATCAATAATAGTACACTTTCCTGTATAATAATCATTGAATTTTCGTTATAATCCTATTTAAAAATATATTTATCTTTTATTTAATAGGATTTTCATTCGTGCTATGCTCCATTATTTTTATTCAATCACAATCAAAAGGCTTTAACGTTTCACAAATAGACATCCCATCAAGTGACAGTAACGCCATCTGAGTTTATTTAAAAAATGAATATCGATCACTCGATTCAAATTGCAAAACGAGCATATCTATCTATATAATCGCACAAAAAAAAAAAAAAAAAAAAAAAAAAAAAAAAAAAAAAAAAAGAAAAATAGAATCCCGTATAGAACTGGATAATTCAACGTTTTCACTAATTCAAAAGTAGCTATATTGTTGTAAAAATGTTCATTTCAATATTTGCTCGTTAAATTCATATTTACACTTTATAAAACCATAAGATAAATTCATAATTTTACTGTAAATGGTTAACATATTTCCACATACAATCCATTAGTTAAATTGATTACACGAATACAGAATAAAGCGAGAGACAATATTTTCATTCCTCTTGTTTCAGTATTAAAGATTAAATTGGCATGATATTCAGCACCATCGTGCAATAATTATTAAATCAAAAAATGTTTCAATGTATTTAAATAAAATTTATATATTCATACCATGAGAAAATACATAAAGACACATGTGAATATGTGAAAATATGTTTTAATACCGACAGCCTTTTAATTATTTTTCCCTTTGTGTTTTTTGTCATTTTTTATTGCATCGTATTTATGCTCTAAAGTAAAGAAGCAATTATTATGTCCTGCTAATTTCGATACTTACCTCCAACAAAAACGCCATTTACATAAAATTCCTTTAAATTTCCTTACAACCCGCTAATAGCGTGGTTATTCGCAATTTCTCACATACCTCTTCCTCGGCAGCGACCCTTGAAATCACAAAAGCATCTTCTCCTGGACACGATCCCCTGTTTTACGAACACACGTTAAAAGGACTGACCGTTACGGCAAATCAGCCCATCAAATAAATTTCAAAGCCCTCTTTTCCTGGTGGTTATGACTTTTCGATGTTTCCGTGTCCCGACAACGACACCCGGGCCCATAAACGCGATCCTGATATTGAAAACTGAAATTATGGGACGGCCGCGCGCTTTAATCTGTTTGATTAGGGATCGTAACATTGTTTTCGTTATTAGTGAGTTGCTGCCGTTGTTACACGGTAGGCATTTTAACGGTTCTCAATCCCTGGATCTCCGGGTGAAAATTGTTTGCAGGAAGCGAATTATTTCGAGGGAAAGCACTGAATTTACCTTTGGCCTTTGGATGCGAGAACGGTTACACCGTTTTTTTTTTTTTGACCTATCAAAGTCTTGATCTGCGGGGTCTACATTAGCAATTAAAAGTAACTGCTAGGCTAATGGCGTTTTTTCATTATGTTTTTCCAAGTTGACTAATGTAAATGCAGATTTTTATGAAAAGATTAACACGTGAAAATTCTGGACGATGGTATTTTTTTTTATGACACTGATAAAATGCGCTATCATTTGCAATGATTTTCTTATTTGCTTTTGTTCGTTATTTTACTTCTCGATTTCTACAGAAAGTTTGACGAAACGAGATAAAAGACTGGTTTTACCTTTTACGCGTAGTTGGACATTCACTATTATAGACATACATCTTACGCCTTTACAAGGCCTTCACATTAAGAATGTATCAACTTAACAGGTGTATAATCTATGAATCTAAAAAGTAATAATAAATTTTATGTAAAATTCACTGGTTTCATTAATGATGATAATAATAATGATAATATAATAATAATAATAATAATAATAATAATAATAATAACGACAACAACAACAACAACAACAACGACAACAACGACAACAACGAGCGAGCAAGAGTGGGCAAAAGGAAATCAGGACAAAATTTAACTCGTGTGGTATAATATGAATAAAGCGCAATTATTATTTATGAAATAAATAATAATAATGTTGGCGACCACATATGGTTTTCAATTAAATCACGTTTGATCGGTTAAAAAATATGATCGACTCGACACGAGAGAAAGTACAGATTCTTAAACTATTATTAACTACCATAATTTTATGAATAAATTGTTGAAGAACACCTCGCGGGATCCATCAGGTGCTCGTCAATTACCGTCAAATACTTTCTTCGCCAAATAAAAGATCATTAATCATCGACGCGAATGAAAAAAATCATAATTCTACAGTTATCGCTCATCGTTTAAAAGTGGTTACGTCCTTAGATCCGAACGCACTTCCATCAGCAGCAAACCGAATACTATCCAATCCTAAACATTAATCGCGTAATAATTCGCGCCATTTTCCTTTTGCACCAGGAAGCTAAGCGTCGGTCGGGTTGAGCTCAAGGTCCCCTTCTTCGGGAAAATTGCATCGGTTAATGAATGAGATCGCGGTTGTAGACCTCTTATCGGTTCTCCAATCGGCTCGCCACCATTTTCAGAAGTCGTGTGCTCGTAATTAACCGGTACGCGAAAAATAGCTTAATTGTGTTGGGAATTGCGTGTGTGTTTCTTTGTAATGGCCGCCGAAGATTTATGTCGAGGAGTCTGGATGAAGAAATTATGAGCCAGACACCGTTACAAGAGTTATGATGTCTCTTCGGCTCTTTTGCCAATAACGTGTCATCTCCTGGAAAGACCGCACGCTCGCATTGTGTGATCGTTTATCCTGACTGATGGAGTTATTACCACTACAATGGCTTTCGAAAATTTCCATAAAGCCATGGCTCTCATCCTCTTTACTTTGTTCTAAAACTTTTTTGCCCTCTCGATCTTGCTCGCGATAGTTTGGATTTTTTGAAAGGGCTACCGCTATAAAAGTGCGAAAGTATAGCTTGCAGGATCTGGTAATTTCAGTATTCCTTTCAAAATATCTTACCCTCGGCCATTACTATCTTATAATAAAATATTTCAATTTTTTAAGTTATGGCTATTTGTATTTATGTTTGTATGTGAGTTAAATAGTAGTTTAATTTTAATGACCGGATAGGCAAGATGGTAATCATCTGCATCATCAATTCCATCGATCATTCGAATCGGTAAATATATATCAGTAAATGTACCTACAAACATTGCGATAAATATATATTACCAATAGATATTCAACGGTATTTTCAGGTTGTAAAAATATGATAATTTATATTATAAAATCGAACATCTTTTTCGCTTGCCGTTAGACGTTTTAATTCTTCTTGCAATCTTTTTTCGTACGGCGAGCGTAAAAGCTTTTGAATGAAAAATAAACATCACGGAATTTTCTTTTTCAATTATTTAAAATTTTAAAAATTGCTTTTTACGAGAATCTCGATAAATGAAGGTAAATATCGCTCTAATAAAAAGTCCAAAATATCGGTCTTAATGGTAGGTGTCAGATTGTGCATTAACATTTGCTTAATTTATTTTTAACGCGCGCATTCCATGAAAAGTAGACTAATTTGAGTGTACACTTTTACACGGATCAAGGAGATTATGAAGCCTCACACGTACGGAGGATCATCAACAATTTAGGATCTAATCTCGGCGGGATCTTACATAGTAACCGGTTTTGATGTTTTACATACAAATTACACACGCATCAATCATCGAGATATTTGAAGTTTGGCTCTGGATTATACTCTCCTTCCAAAACCGTACAAATCTGCCAAGCTTGGGCTTCTTCTTCTCGAAAACGTAAAGTCTTTTAGTTTAAAGTCTTTTTGAATGCAATTTTTGAATGCACAATAATCTAAACCTCAAAATTTGTCTTTATAATCGACCACTGGCATTGTCCTATTAATTCCCAGGGTTATTATATAATTTTGCATCCAATTCGTGATATTTGTTTTTACCTCTCGGATGAAATTGCACCTCGTTTCACAATAACAACCCGACAACAATGCGTATTCATTATAAATTTTTCTCTTTGTGCAATTTTTAAAATAAACTTCATCGAAGAGGTTACGCAAAGGGGAGATAACTCGATTCGAATTACAACAAAATCCCAGTTGATGAGCCAACAAACATAAATTGTTTGCTCGAGTTGTAGAGGAGGCGAGCATCACTCACAGGTGCAGGAGGCCTCGGAACGGAAACCTCGGTATCGGGGAAAATCGATAAAAATCCAAAGGGAATCTAATTAAATGAAATTAACTTATCGGATTTATCTGAGAGGCTGAGGAAGGAGCTCCGCTCGTTTATCTCGTCCCTCTGGAATTATTCGAGCTCGGAAGCATTGCTCATTTTTCACAAACTCGCGGTGCGCGTCTTCTCCTCGGAGTTGGACTCCTCATTCAGTCGTGGGAACTCAACCGGTCAGAGCCGTCGAGATTCGAGATTTCCACCTTTTCCGTCCTCGACTGCGCTTTTGTGCAGGGGTAGGTTTATTTTGTTGTCGAGGGGAGATGCGAAACACAGACTCGATCAGGTACAACTTAAAGTGATGTTGCTGTTGTTGAGGGTACTCGGCTCTTGGTATACATCGCGGGATAGATAAAATACAACGCACGCGGCAACTAACATCGGGGGTCGAACTTGCTATCTAAATTGAGTCCGATGCGTTCTCGAGCTCGAGTCATTTATTCCTTAAACGCATTTTAATCATTAATCATGATAACGCTTTATTTGAATAACTTACTACCCACTTTACTCTATAATCCTATTAATTAAGACAAATATATAAATCATACTAATATTAATTAGTTGAAGGGGAAAAAAAGTACGTCGGTTCTCTGACTGTGCAAAAGTCACGGTACGCTAAATCCAGATCACGTTTTATTTATATTTACGCTCTTGACGTAAATGAGAAACTATTTCATTCAAGCATCAACGATAATTGACCATTACGTTTATCCTAAAAAAAATTCTTTCGTCCATCCACTTTTGTAACTAAATTGGGGTATTTTTTACAATAATAATGAATTTACTTATTAGCAATTTTTGATATTTTCCTCAAATATTCATCTCTTTTTTTTTTTGTTATCGTTTGTTCAAAAAAATATTTTACAAATGCTTTTGATGTTTATAATATTAATTTTCGGTTTGCGAACATGTATTGCAATTATTGATATGTAATAATTCAATTTCATCATACAATATTGAATTCCATGCAATATCTTTAAAAAATTTCAACACATAATGTTTATAAAAATACAAATATTAACAAACAAATGAATTATTATATACAAAAATAAAATTTATTATAAACTTGCAGTGATAAAATTAAAAATTTCATTCTCATTCATTGATATTTTCACAACATTAGAAAGAAATGACAATCGACTGAGTTAAGGTATATTTTATGAATAAATCTTAATTATATATTTCTTAATGAAGCTAAATAATAAATCAATCATTCATCACTCATTTTGCATTTGAAAATATTTTTCAATTCAAATGAATCTATTATGATAATGATAACTAAAGTACCGATATGGGCAATCGATTTCAGAGCGTTAGAAGTAACATCATTACAGCTAGTCAATTTGCATCCAACTTCCTTTAAAAATAATCCAATTTCTGTCTTTTTCCCTAGAATCCCTAGAACCGGGAATCGTCGGGCTCGCTTAATTATCCTAAAAATAAATCACCAAACTCGTGTAATAATTTAAACCCAAAAAGAGGACGTCTGCAAATTTCACGAAAGACAAAATATAATCGTGATCTGAAATCAGCGTCAGTTTTAAAAATAAAAAAAAACCTCGTCTCTGTCATCCTCCCCTTCGGTAGGTACACTTGTGGGAATTAAAAAACCAAGGGGCTGACGTCCCTAAGGCAACAAATCTCATCTCGAGTTCACGTGGATAAGCACGACATCTCGCGAAAAGATTCAAACGGGTTTTTCTGTCACGGGACGATTCCTTTTGGCTTTATCAGGAGGATTAGGAGAAAGGGAATTTCTTGATTGGATTTCGTCTTTCAAAATATTTTGACTCGGTTAGACGTGTCGGACTTCCGACGTAGACACGTAGCCCCCGAGTCGCAGGTATACACATTTCTCTCCAAAAAATAAATATTTGGATTTGGCGATATTATCGCATAATTTGAAATTTATATGACTTTATGGCTCATTATTAGTCGGCTCTGCTAAAATTACATCTTTGCTCTTTATTCCCACTGGCTTGTGAAATGCGTTTGTCTATAAAAACAAGCCATCAATCTTTGTGTACACTTAAACGACCTGAATCACATAAGTTTAACCGGTAGTGAGGCACTGTGACATATTTTAATAAATATCTGGATACTTAAACGTTTCTTTACGAGTTTACGGCTCATAAGAAAACTTCTTTTTAAAATTTTTGATTAAATTTGATTAGAAAAAAAAAAATGTAAAGTCATGTTGATAAGATGTAATAAATATTATCTTAATCAATTTTTTTATCTAATTTTATATTGACCATCGATAATTAATAAAAGTCAATAAATAATTTGAGTGTTGGTAAAATCATTGGCAAAAACTAATTATCTTATTGGCTCGAATTAATTGGTAATTCAAGAAATCGTAAAGTTTTAATCAATAGATTGAAATACAGTGATAAATAATAAAATTTCAATATGGCTTGTATACGAACATTCTTTTTTTTTATTATTTAAAGTCATTTTATTTTTTGATAATTAGGTTAAATTAATCTCATATATTTCCGCATTATAAAAATTAGAGATAATTTATTTAAACTTTATAGACATTTATTTTGTTTAAAAAAATAATAGAAATCGATAAGAATGCAATTCGACAGCCACGTTATAATTACAAAATATTGATTTATTAGATATCCTCCCTTTCAATTAATGTCTTAATAAACTAAATTGGAATATATTTATAAGTATTTCTTGTACTATTACATTTACTTTGTATTAAATTATGAAAAATTGTTTCATTAAAAAAGTATCTGTATAAAAATTTGTAATAAAGAGTAGTATGAAAAGCTACTTTTACATTACATCTACATCTGTAAAAAATGATAAACGTACAAATCATCGCTACATATATTTCCAATATCGGTCGTATAGATTCTATACACTGCAAAAGTAACCTGTCCGATAATTTTCAAACAAAAGAGTATGCGCAAGTAGTAGTTATTAAAATTATTGAGAATCTCCAAAGAATTTATTTAAAAAGCGGGCCGTCGTCGTATGTATTTAATGCACGATTAGTTTGTCGGTAATGATACACTTTGGATAAATAAATCGAACTCTTAAATTCTATGGAGCCGAAGAAAAAAAAGTTCCACTACCAATTCACGTTACATCATGTCGTTGGCGGATAAAACCAACCATTACATTAAACCTCTTATTATTCATACAACCAAGTAACCTCTCTCTTAATCTACGGCCTCCAAACAACAAGAACAACGGCAGCAGCATCAGTGCGAGATATTCGCGATACCCAGATAAAGGGGAATGCCGAGCGAAATTCTTAATTTGCAATAACATCCAAGAATAGAATTCTGATCTTCGTGGCTCCCACGAGTTCGCGAAACGCCGCCGGCCAATTTGACCATCTCGACACGAGGGTGCTGACTTTTCTCCTCCTCTACCCCCTCCCCCCGATCCACCCCCATCTTGATCCCGCTCACTTGCTCTCTTTACTCCCCCCCCTCTCTCTCTCTCTCTCTCTCTCTCTCTCTTGACAGCAACTTCCTCGTCCTAAGATACACGCAATTGCTTATAGCAGCGTCTTCCTCGCTGTGTTATTAAGCATTTCTCTTGATTAGTCAATTATTATAAATGCTCAACCGACAATTAATCATTTTTACATAAAGCACATATTTTTTGATAAAACTTCCTTTACATGCCTAGCATCAAAGATTTTGACTTGAAGCTGTCGGAAAATTTAGTTTCCATTTCTTTTATCAAGATCCTTCATTGTAGATACCAGAAGATATATTAGTATTGATTTTATTAGAAAAAATAAAATTTATGCAAAATAATACATGCGGATGTACCATTTTAAATACATTTGTCTTTTATAATAAAATTTACAAAAAAAGCCTTCACCTGATTCTAAAGAATATCAAAAAATGTACATTGATTATTGGAAGTATATTTTAAAAATTAGTAAGTCATAATAAAAAAAGTTGACCAGTAAGATCGAATTTTATTTGGACTATTTATATTATTAACAATACAAATACTGAATATCAATAGCACAGGCTTGGAAATTAATTTGGTTAAAAAAAAACGCTCAGATAGAGTAACAGTCCTTTTCCACTAAATAATAAATCTTGTTTTATTCTCAAAGTACAATTGCATTTTCGCAATAATTATATTGCTTAAGAGCATACACTGCACCCATTGATTATAAAAAAATATTTTCAGCAAGATGGTGTTTTTTAAAAGCAATCAAAACTATCCTTACGAGTGGAGTGCCATCATATATATATATCTAAAACAACGAGTCCAGACCAATTTTCTTAACCACCGCGAAAAAATTGTAAAATATGAGATTTCATCGCTGATACCAACGAGGAAATGCTGCTCGGACTCGGCCAACCCCTTGTCAAATCTCTGAGCTTCCCCAGGAAAACCATCCTCAGTCCCTCTCTCTCTCGACCTCCTGCTGTTTGTTTATTCGCCCCTGATTTGTGTCTATTATCTCGGGGATTCGAAAATTCCTAAGCTTTATCGGCTCCCCGGCATACACTCGGTGACTTTTTCTCCTCCGCCATAATGTCGCTGGCGATTTTGATCACCTCCAGGCGCAAAAAAAAAAAAATTCTTATCGTCGCAATGTGCCGACGTATTCAGGGCAATCAGTTTTTCCTTTCTGTTCATTAAGTAGCTCCTCGTGGTTTCGATCTATCCCTTTCTTTATTTAGAATCCGCTGTAGTCCTGTGGTTGAGGTTCCAGGCCTCCTGCTGAATGCGTTGATTCATCGCTGAAGAAGTGTGCCAGATTCGTGATTTCTTTCTTTTACATTTAGCTTTTATAATAACATGACCCTGTATTTCCCTCTGTTTTTCTCTTCAGGTCCCTCGTAATAAACCGTAATAAATGCAAAAGATAAAATTTTCAATGGGTGGATTACTTCAATGAATTAATAACATATATCGCTGGTGCTCAATAGCTTTAAAGGAAAAGGATTAGAGGACAAAAAATTTAAGAAAAGTTAAGATAAAAGACAATATTTCTTGTCACTTGTGTAAAAGCTCAGTGCTAAGCTATTTCGTAAACATTGTTGTCAGGTTCAAAGAAAAGATTGAATGTATCTTGTACACTTGGTCTTTTTATTCTAACATAGTAAAGCATCATTCATACGTGTCGTAATGTATTTTGAGATATTCAGTAAGCATTAATGTAATGCAAGTTCATTCATATTTCCGATGCATTTTTACAATACATTATTTTTATTAATAAATAAAATGTTATATTTTCCACATACTTTATCCTTGGGTTTGCTATTAAAGTTCAAGAACAATAAATACAAAGAATATTTATTATTATTAAATTTTTTGGTCGTAACATTTACATTCACACAAAAGTTACAATATTAATTTGTAATTTCCAACAAATACTATAAAATAACTGTGTATTGTTTATAAGATTAATTTATATGTAAAATAAATCCAAAGTACTAATAATACCTTAAAGCGTTTTTGATATCAATAATTTATATTTCATTTCTTTCGGCTTTAGATAGATTTTAAAAAAAAAATAAAATATTTCTCCAAATTTTGTGTATTTTATGCAAAACCATTATAAACATATTAATATAAAAAATATTATTCTGTTTATCGTAAAAATAATTATTAAAAAGTATGAATTAAAAAATTACGTATAATGAAACAAAAATAAAAAATTCAATACTTGCATTCGAAATCGTAATTTTGAAGAAACTCTTTTTTTTTTAAATATTATTTATAAAGAAAAACCTTGTATTTATACAGAGTGAATAATAAAATTTTTTCACTGTTTACTATAATTTGTTTCATTTAAAATTTGTAAACAAATCTTATGAATTTAAATATTAAAATATCATTGATTGTAAATTGTTGAACTCGAGGATGAAAAATAGAAAAGAATGCCACTTTGAATCACGACTGAACAATTTTATTCTCAACTTTGCACTCAGAAGTAGATCGAACGACTGACTCTTTTGTCGCTGTACAATTAACGAATTTTCCTCGCAAACCTCTTGCTTTTCATCTCGCTTTTCATTTGTTTTTCTCAGAACAAGGGCGGTTATAATCATTCCATCTAATTGTTGGCGTTCTCAGATATCACTCTTAATCAATTTTCTACACAGGCACATTATTTTAATTCGATATTCGGCATAAAAAACTTTTGATTTACCAGAGAAAGAAAAAGCTATTATATACTATCTAAATTTTCAGTCACGTGACTATAAATTTGATTAATTATTTACGTGAATTGGGCCGTCTTCAAACTCCCGAAAGTGTAAAAATCGCGTGATAGTGAAAGATGGAGAGAGAGAGAGAGAGAGAGAGAGAGAGAGAGAGAAAAAGTTCAGGCCTTACGCATTAATTTTGACATTTATAATATACGTTGCTGAAATATCTACATGTGTAATGAATTGACTTAGAGAAAAGTAAATAAATGGATAAATAATAAAATCATTATAAAGGAAATTAGTCGTAGGATTCTTGAAAAACTTTAATACAAATATTTGTTTATAAGTACGTATATCAATACTCAATTTATAAAATATTTTTACTCTTAATTACAAAAAAATTTAGTTATAGAATACTAATTTTTTGTGTAAAAATACCTAAGCTTAAATATTAAATTAGTCTTTTTATTAGAATAGTTTTGTGCTTATTTTTTAGAAATAGCCGAGATGCTTCCAAAATTCAAAAATTTACCGAAACACCAAGTTTTTCGGCTTCTAACTGACCACTTTCACACGCGCATAAATAACGAGTATAAACAAAATTATACCATAAGCCACGAGACACCGAAAAGGAAAAGATAACTGTTTCTCCCTTCGAGGCGTTTATCTCATTCCCTTGACTATCCAGAAAAAAGATGTTACATTCCTATGGTTTGCTTAGAGGCCTAAGGGATCACACGCGCGCGCACACCCACACGGAGGCAGTTGTGTGCGTGCACAGGCACACGCACAGGTAATGGCGTTCGGGGACCGAGGAGCACGTGAAATACAATCGTTCGGGCGCGAAAAATTGCATGATGCAGTCACGAAACGATTATTTGCTGCCGTTTTCGCTCCTCCCCCCCCTGCCTCTATCGCTCTCTTTCGACTAACTTCGAACTTTTCGATGCGAATGACCTTTCCTCGCATTGGGTCGTCCCTTCGAAACCAGTTCACGTGCTCCCGACTCGGCCCTGTACACCTCGGACTCGGACTCGCCGGTGTCGGGAGGGGGAGGGGGAGGGGGACGTGGCAGCTGCGCCTTGGAGATCTCTTTTGCTCCGGAGAGAGAGAGAGAGAGAGGGATGACCTTTGCCGTTTCATCTCTCGTCGAAGGTGCGCGTTGAAATTGACCGGGTGGGGTCGACCCCGTTACCGCCTCCGACGATTTCGGATGGGAGGAGGACAAGTGCGTCGCGCTCCGGCTAGATCATCTTGGGAATTGAAATTGGAACAATGAGTTGTAAAA
The DNA here is from genome assembly GCA_018907245.1 of Eupristina koningsbergeri. Lineage (NCBI taxonomy): Eukaryota > Metazoa > Arthropoda > Insecta > Hymenoptera > Agaonidae > Eupristina > Eupristina koningsbergeri. Next base: position 55,714 of record JACCHV010000020.1, read on the forward strand.
TTTATGGATGTGAATGAGTTTTGAGGATTGTTGTTTAACGGGGCTGTGGCCGCTTTCCTCGTTTGTAAATTGAATTTGGCCAGTCATTTTGTATCCAAATCCCCGGAACTCTAACACTACCTTGCAATACATGACTTGTGACCTGTGTTACATTAATATTAATACACAACGTTGTCCTAAACAAATTGTAAAGGAAAAAACGTTAAATAACCGACGTTTAAGAATAATACGTAGGCAAATACATTAATTTTATGCGAATATAAAATACCGACTTTTTACACAGGATTATTGCAAAACACTCGATATCTTTTCTAGTGCGTTAAAAATGTTGTCTATCCATTAGCTTTTCGATAACGATCTCTTTACGCTATTTTTACCAATCAATTGATTATTGATAAGCATTTTAAACAATACATAAGGACTGATTGAAATTTTATGGGAGAAATAAGAAATCAAATGTCGAGTTTTCCAATGCGAAGCCTTTTTTTGTCTTCCCATTCCTTTGCTGGAGTATCGATGCCATCTTTGGTCTGGCTTGCATTAAAAACACCTTATTACTTCCTAGAGGTATTTATTTTAGACGTGTACCTTATTTCTTATGACATTATGACAAGATTATTTTTTAACACAAGTTCTATTTGCTTTTCAATAAGAGATAGCAAAATCCAGTGAACGGGAACTGATACAGTCAGGATGCATAAAAAATGCATTGGGTGGATGGTAACAGTAAAGTATTTCCTCCTTTATTTTCATGTAACGATTATTATGAAATCGAAAAAATATATTGAATCGGAATATGAAAAAATATGAAGAAGTGTAGGGCGTTATAAAAGAAGTTGTATTTTGTTATTTATGTAGTTTGTCAGCGAAAGGTAATTTACTTTTAATTGTCTAAATATATATATATATATATATATATTTATGTGTGTATAGATGAATATTGTAGGAGAGAAAAAGCGTGCGTACATTTAGATTATTTTTTTTCTTTTTTTTCTTTTTTTTCTTTTCTTTCATTTCAAGACAGTTGATTATTTTAATGTACTTTTGATGATGTGTTAAATATATTACATGGGCTCGCACTCGAGTGCCGTCTGTCTGGAAAAAATCGTAAAACCCATCAAGCCGTATCACTCACTCATGAAGCAATAGTCGTTAAACCTATTTTCCCCAATACAGGAGCTACAAAACTAGCTAACGACCCTCGAATAATGTTGGAGCACACAACCATCCAAGTGCGACAATATGCGACAAACTGCCTGAAAACGTGAGAAGGGCGATCGGAGCTCAGTTTAAAAAGGAAAGTCGATAAAAAGCGATAAAACAAGGTAAAGGTAGAGGTGCATTATCAGGAAGAAGGGAGGAAGGAGGGAAGGAGGGAAGGAAGGAAGGAAGGAAGGAAGGAAGGAAGGAAGGAAGAAAGGAGACGGACGGACGACGAAGGAAGCAAGGATCGAGATGAATCCTGCGATCTCGGACACGCCGCGGCTGGGGAGCCTCGAGCCCCTGAGCGACTCCTGCGGCGAGAGTGACATGGAGGGACTTGACCTCTCGCTCTTTGAACCCCAGACCGACACGAATTCGTGGTGCGACAGCCGCGTCCACGCCGGGTTTCTCTACCTGCTCGTTCATTACTGCGGTAAGGTGCCCAGCTCGGATCCCCCTAATTGGGGGTTTCCCGCCGCCACCGCCGTCCCCTCCCTTCCTTATTTACATGATCCAACCACCCCCTCCTTTATCCGGGGATCAGTTTTTTACAATCTCGCTTTTATGATCCTCGCGAGGTGGAGCGTTGGGGAGGAGCCGCTCCACGTCTCGAATTGTTAAACGGTTCTACCATGTATTTGTCCTTCAACTCCCGACTTTGTGGTGAACGATTTTAAATCGGTACATCGATAAGACTAACAATTACACGAGTTTCTTTTGTAAATTAATAATTAAACTTGTCGTTCCGTTATTTTTAATACAAACGACTCGATTTTAAAATTAAAAGGTTGCATAATGGCGTACTTTGGCTAGTGTGTAATCATTAAGTTAATGGTATAGCTTCAAATGATTTCTTTCATAATATTTATATTTTCTTTTTTTACTTTAATAGATATTGTCTCAAAGTATATTGTGAATGAACATCGTAAATATTGTGATTGTGCAATAGAGAAAATGTATTTTCTTTAAATATTTGAATCACGATTTCTTAAGCTTTACATCATTATGCCAATTTTTTAAAAAAACAAATTTTACTAAAAATAAATTATCTGTAGTTTAATCTCAATCAATAGACATGGCATACATTTCTAAAACAATATATATGATTATTCCCTACAATACTTTGATATCGTGAGAGTAAAACTATTTCTATATGTACAACGAGCTCATTTGTATTTATGCTTTTGATATTTTCTCGAAATTATAGAGTTGAATTTGAATTGCAGTATTTCACCTTTGAAGCTGCAATAAACCATGATTTTGAAAAATGTACAAAGTTGATACTCAATAGCCGAGTAAGTTCTCTGTAATAAAATAATAAAAAGAAAAGGAATGTTATCTTGACCTAATAGACAGAGTAAAGTACAACAACCGAGAAAGAACAAAGCAAGGATTTATAAATTGTAAGCACGTTAATCTAGGACAAAATAATCGTTAAAAATATCGGTGTCTTTATATTTTTTACAGAGAGCTTCTGCTTCTACAGATTTAATTCGAGCAGAATAAAAAATGCGGAGAATGTTTTTTTGAAAATTCAGTTACGTGGGCAGCTCGACGGCGTTCGTGTTCGAGTTGTCCCTTTCCCTTTTTTTTTCAGCCCCCGAAACGCATTGGCTCGTCTCGAATTTCTCAAAGGCTGATAACGCAACCCACGACCTCCCTCTCAAAGACAACCCCCGCCGACCCTCAGTGGCTTCGTCTAAACCCCCATCGATTATTCGCAAAGATACCGAGGCAAAGCCACGTAGGCCCGTAGGTTTTGCTTCCTGGTGACGCCGAGGGGTCATAGGTTGCCCGCCGACGAGAGACTCATACGTGAAAGTATGCGCGAATTTTATCGGGGTCGAGGAAGAGGGAAAGACCTTGTCGTGTCTTCCTTTATTTACTCGTGGGGCGGGTCTTTCCCCTTTTCCCTCTGTCTCTCTTGCACTCTTTGTGCGTGTTCGTCGAGAGACGGAAACGAGTGTCGGCGCTTCCTGTTTGCCTTTGCACTCACTCACTCACTCGCTCACTCACTCACTCGCTCCTCTTTATAATCCCGCGTGAAATGATTTTTCCCCGACGCGATAATTGCAATACAGGCACGTGCCGACAATTGCACTTTCAGCATAATTTCCATTCTGTTGAGGCCGAGATTCTTGGCTCGCGCGATAACAATCCTAGGTTTATTTGCAAAAAGGTATCGGAGACTTTTTTCAAAACAATTTAAGTAAATACATTGCATATTTCCATTTTTAAGAATTATTGTGCTTTTACAATCTCCGTCAAAAGTTATGTATACATGGAAAATATATACACCGGTGTACCTTAGAGTCGGTAAATAAATATATCACTCTCGTGGCATAATTAACATTTTGTTATAGTTTTTATTTTCAAATTAAATTTTATTGACATAATTCCATTGATGTAAACGTAATTTTATGGGCTTAAATAATACAACAAAAATTATAAAATTAATCTTTTTTTTTTTTTTATTAAGTAGAATTATTAAAAAATATATACAAAATCATCCATGAAAATATCGCTATTTTCAATTGAGCCTCATACATTTTCAAACACTCACGAATGATTCGTTAACTAATTAGAATTATTCAAGAGTATTTTTAGTATTTAAACATTCTGTCTCTTTTATGAGCAAAAATAAATTTTAAATGAACTATAAATTTATGAACAGAAACACGTGCTGAAACGCCTTTCTTCGATTTCGCTGAACACTTTATGTATACATATATATATATATGTATACACATGTATATAGACACAATTTCTAGTAGCACGTGTGGGTTATATTGCATTATTTGATGAGCTGAGAATCCTCTCGTTATGCATAAAAGCAAAAAATATTTTTAAAAATAAATCTTTGCTTTGGCCAAGTGTATCGGCCAATGGCATTATTTGCGAATAATCTGATTTTCTCAATAGGTACAACTTAATCAGAATCTGGATCATAATTTCAAATCACATGCACCCTCTCATACCGTTCAACTCCAAATCCAGGAATAAACATCACAATCGCTGAGGTTCGCTCGCATTATCGTCCATTTGCAAGCAAATTGTGGATGTTGAAACCCCGACTCTCGATTCATTTTCGTTCCCACCACTTTCACGCGTTACTATTAAAAAAAAAAAAAAAAATGTTCCGCGCTACAGTGACGTGGAAAAGAGAGTGGATGCACAATGCAAAATAAAAGAATCCATCAACTTTAACGCCCCGTAAATAACGAGCAGCAGGTATTGTAAATTTCTCGGGGAGCAGAAATTAAATCGTACGTCGATGTCTAACCTCTGGTGCACCCATACCTATCGATTTACCCTGCAAGCAGTTCATCAAACCACGACAATTAACTATTCACAATGCAGCGGAACCCCGAGAATAGAACTTCGTTCCCCACTCGAGGCTCTCAGAAAAGGTTGGCACTCCGCCGCGAGGGTGCGGGGGGTTGCCATTCATGCCCAGTAGATGATTTACCACCTCGCGGGGGATAAGCAGTTCCTGGACCTTATTGTTACCTCGGCAGTACACGTAGTAACCTTTGACAGGGCCGGAATTTTACGCAAATCTCACTCTTCCTTTGAATGGAAATCCAAGCTGAAACGAAGTTTCCTCGAGTTATTAATTCAAAGCTCCAGAAGGATCGATCAGTCATGGATTCCATGAATTCTTCAAGGAAGCTGAAGCTGTGAATGGGAAGGAAATTGGTCGGATGGTAATCTAGAAAATGAGCTATTTATGTCCAGTTTTGATGGCTTTTTCAAACAACATAGATATATTTGTGGACTCCGGCTAGTCAATCTATACTAATTTCGCTAATCCCTACAACCGCCAGTCATTTGTGAGGCTTCAAGAACAACTTGTGCAATCTTCACTTTTTTCAACACCATAAAATCTAGCCGCTTCGATTACGCGGAGTATTTATTGTTTCTTTTGCAATGATTGCGGAATACGCAAACGATAAACAAAGTAAACAAGATAATAGGGATATTAATATTTCTTGATGAATGGTAAATTTCGATTTTCGATTAAAACACCTTTATAAAAAAAAAAAAAAGGAAGGTATTCGGTCTTGCGCTTAATCAACCAAAACTCCTGACGCTTGTATATTTAGTTGCCTTCGCCATTTATTTTTAATGACCAACTATAGCTACATGCCAAAGCATATAATATGTGCATAATCTGCTTGGATAAATTTCGTTCTAAAGTAGAGCATGAAAGTCTTATCCATGGTAATATAATAATATTGACAGTTCCTTGTTATTTTTAGAAAAATGCCAACCTGGCAACAATGTTTTATTTCGTTTCAGTGCGAATATATGAAAATAAAACTATCACCTGGTTATATGCTCGGCTATGCGGGTACCGTATTACTGTATTATTCTATTAAGAAATATTTTAACCTTTCAAGGAAAACGCTTTTTTGAAAATAAAAAAAAAAATTATCGTTTTGGCATTATACCTTCATAAGTATACCTTCGTGGGAATAGAGTTTTGATAAAAAAAATAATTAATTAATAAATATTTGATACCTGATTATCTCGCTTTGTTAAACATGATGGACGGCATTAAAATAATATAAAAATTCCTTCAAAATATTTATTACCCGATCTACGAATAGATATAGCAAAATGGTTTTTACTGTTAGAAGAAAAATGCAAATTGAAAAAAGTTTTTTACTTTCTTTCCTTGAATATGCTACCGAAGACGCATTTGGAATTCGTCGCTACTAACAATCGAAATTAATTGTCGAAACAGCTGAAATAAATTTCGTCAAGGTGGCTTACAGATATTAAAAAGTGCATGAGTTAATTCTGGAAACGTGTAGCTGCTCTCGATTAAAGTCACGCATCGGCCTGAAAATATCCGAAAGTCGACAAAAACCCGGAGCAATTAAAAACTCCCTCGTCGGGACCTTTTGTTTTTCATCGGACAAGGCCAAGTCGCCGCGGGCAATCCGGCGATCCTATCGCCGATAGATTTAATCGTGCGCCAGGAGGTTCTCCGCAATTACCTCGTCCTCGAGCAACACTTTTTGCCCGGGAGTGCGTCTTCGGGTTCCTCGCAAGTATTTACTCAGCCCGGAAACCAGGAAGTCGTGCCTGGGGGAGATCGCCAAAGATTCTATTGAAAACTGCGTGGCTCCGGAACACAGAGCAAATAAAGAGGGATTGGCCAATTAGATGGCAATTTAGAGCGGCGTTTTGCTTTGGTGATCGGGATCTTCCGATAAATTCACGTTGCTAAATGAGTCGTTTTGCAACTCCGCGAAAAAGCCAAACGCGTACGCACGTAATTGGGCATTCTGCGCGAATTTAACATGTTGGGCTCGCGAATTATCCTTGCGAATATGCGGAACAATCATACCCATCACTCCCGCCAAATTAAGAAAGCCTTTCCAACTTGCTTAATTTTTGTCCTTTTCTTTCAATTTATTTTATTGCCGGGGGTAAGAAGCGAACCCTTTGAATGTAAATTAGCGATTGTTACAATGGCAAATTCAAATTTCTTCGGCAATTACTGGATGTCTTTTTACTTATGTACTCGTATAATACAAAGATGGAAATGCACTATTTTTATACTCCACTCAAACTCTAATTTTTTAATTTATGATCATTTTCCATCCTTGCACATACCAGAAATCAGTTTCTATAAATTATGTAGAGAAAATGTTCGGTTTGCCCAATAACTTTTAATTTATATATTAAAATTATGCACAAATATTTCTAGATAATAATCCTGAGCCGCAATCATTCCTTCTTCCACTCTATTTTTTGCATTAATTGTAAAAACTTACATATTATAAAAAAAACTTTAAATAGAAAAATCAATATTAAAAATTATAAATGTCTAATTAAAATACAAGAAATCTGTTTTTTCATTTGCAATAAATAATTCTTAAAAAAAATAAAAAATATTTTACTTTACTATAATGATGCGTACACAATTATATAATTTTTATATATTTTTCTTTAATTAAATTAAATATATATTTTATATTTGATATAATGTTGAAATATTACAATTTATATATCAATAATCAATAACGGAAATTTTGGAGTGAAAAAATTCACTGTATTGTGCTACACTGAATACATTTTATTTTGAATACAATATTTTTTAAATAGTCTATTAAAATCTTCAAAATACAATACAATTTATTTAATTAAAAATTTCGTAATATTTATAGACGAGATTTCAATTGTATCTTTATCCATTGATGTAATATATAAATACTGATTTTATCATATATACGGATATTAATGTATTAAAAACTAATTTTAAAACATTTACTTTAATAATTAAATCATTATTGATTGTTAAAAAATTAATCTTTTAACTCAAATGAAACATTTGAATATATGTTACTTGATAATTATTCAAAATTTTTTTAATTGAAACACTCTAAGGATTGTAATGGATAATAAAGCATAAAATGCATCTGTTTATGTTATTTGACATGTAATTAAAATGTTCACGTAATTTGAACTTATTATTTCTACAAATCGTGTATATTTTTGTAGTTTTGATGTTGTAGTATCTTGTATTTTATACAAGAATTTCATATGAAATTTAATTATAATGATGGTTATTTAGTTTTTATACAATTTTTATAAGTTATCCACTTGAATTATTATTATAATGGATAATAAGAGTAAATGTTAATAGTTGGTTTATTTATTATTTTTTTTACGCGTTATGCCATCCGAACAAAATTAGTGGATAAATTAAATTAAATGTCAAAGAATGTTAAGTTCAGAGGAGAACGAGGAATAATTTGAATTAATTTTCAAACAACTGCAAAATGTTAGTGGGAATGTTTGCATTTACAGTTATTTAACTTGTGTGTACAATTTTAGTGACAGTATAGGTAAAATTTGTGCGAACCACACGCGAATCACCTGGCATAAGTTGCCCTCTAATGGTCCCCATCAAATGTATAACCGCAAATAGTTATACGTTGGTTCGCCGCTACCAATGAAAGTGCCTACCTACATTTCCTTGCGTGGAAAGAGAAATTGAATTTTCGAATTTTTTTAACTAATTATGGTTTTTTAACCCATTGTGTAATTCCGAACTAAGCTTGAAAACCCCAGGGATAAATGCTCTGGAACTACTTTAAGTAAGCTCTGAAATTTTGTATGCGTGCGAAAATCTAATACTTAGGACATATAAAAATAAAGACCGATTATTAACTTTAAATATGTATAATAAGAGATATAAATCTAAAAATTTCAGAGTTCTATATTTCAAAGCTTCGCTAGGCACAAGTGAAAGTGCATTAATTACGGCCTATACTTTTTGTTCAAAGATTATGAGTTTAAAAAATATCACATTATTATTTTTCGTATTACAAGCTAGTATTTATTTTTAATATTTAATTAAAAAAATATTAAAATAGGATATTCTTTTACAATACAATGTAGATCGTTTTATTTTATCAGAAAAAAAATTTAGTTATAGTTGAATATTGTTTATTCGAAAGCGTAATTTTCATCTCTACAAAATTAAATTGATTGTATATTCATTTGCTTCGACGAAACACAAATCTAATTAGAAGTTGAATTAAGTACAGTAGTTCAAAATTGACCAATCAAATGGTTTTTACTATTTTGCCACTCGTAAGCTTCTTGAAAGTAAATGGAAACTACCCACTTATAATTTATCATAGTTTTTGAATAATTATGATAAATGAGAGATCCGTCAGAAAACATCCCGTTATTACATGTCTCCTATCCAGTATATGGAATCAGCAGAATTATAATAATACAGGTTATTGCATTTTAATGATTATTATATGTCATAATGGATTTTCTGTAAAGCAATTTTTATTTTAGAAAAATTGTATAATAAATATTTGAAAGTTTATGACTTGCTTGAGAATTTTTTGAGAGCTTATTCACTCGGTTATAAATTATACAGGGATAACTCTATTTTTATCTGTTTTTATTTATAATTATACACGATTTTCTTTTTTATTTGACATTATTTAATAATAATTCTTTTGCTTGCCTTTATGAGACTGAAAATGATAATCTAGGATTATAATATGAATATAGATTTTGGCTAACCGAATTTCATTTTGAATTTCGAATTCGCGTAGCCGCCGGATTTTCGCGAGTAAAATCCAACAAAGATTATTCAGATTCGCGAGGACACTTTGAAAATTATATACAGCGTGTATAGAAATATCCAAAAAATAAAAACTAGGCTAAGTCAAGAGATTAAGAATTATAAAAAACAATCCGATGTAAAATATTATTTTGATCCCAGTAAAAAAAAATTTATTTAAATAAAACTTTTCAATAAATTCCTTTAACAAGATAATTTATTTTTAGTAAATTTTATTATTTTTTTTTCTCGATTATTGTGTAATCTTCTCTGTAAATCGAGGGGATGAGGTGGAATTATTATGATACCAAGAATGATATTTTTGACGGAATTTTGTCAAATGAATTCTCGAGGCATAAATCAAGGATTAGTGAAGTGGGAAAATGTAATGGACTATAATGTTATTTAAATAATTTCAGAGAATTAAAACTCTTTAGTCTCACAAACTAAAAAAACTAAAAAAATTTAGAACTAATCTTCTTTGGTACTTTTATAACTCAGGGTTTTCAATAATTCACTCAGAAATTGTTAAAAAAATATTTTTTATAGAATTATTGAATAAATCTTGAAAGATTACAATAAATTTATCTTTTAATTTTATATCATTATCATCAATATATTGTTTTGTGTTTAATTAAAATTTAATTTCAGTTAATATTGCGATAGAGTTGCATCGCGTGATAATCTACCAAACATTATTTAAATATTACATAATCATAGTCCCAATGAAAAATGTCTTTTTTCAAATTTGTAAATATTATCTTTATAAATTTAAACAACGCAAATGTGATTATCATTACACATCGTTGTATTTATTTTATTTCAATACAAGTACACGTATCGCTCTACTGCATAAGCTTTCAGTTGAAATGTCCATGTAGATGTTGCTGATGTGCAAAGTTTCGTTGTAAAGCTTAATATGGCGGTACTTTGTTATATAAAGTGAACATCCAAAAAGAATTTTAATATTGCACATTCGGTATTAGATCATCAACCTGCGACGCTAAATAAATATATCAATCATTGGTCGATTGAAGATGTAAAGCAAATGATTACTTTCCAAATACTAGCCGAATTATTGATCAGTATCATATCATCTAAAGTAATTCCAAGCAATTTTATTTTTGTAAATAACAATTTCGAATCCTTCGATCGCCATTCGACAGTTTCCCGATTTCGTTAATATGAGGTAATCTAGAGAAAAAGCCGCTACGGTGTTAGTAGTGAAATTGCAAATAATTTCCTTTTCCACTTTAAGTGTGCCATGAACAAAAAAATAATTTTGTTCCTCTGCCGCCGATACGACCTTATAATAATTGATACTTTCACTGGTATCGAGACACGGGCGGTCGATGGTGCGTTTACCTTGAAAAGTGTACGGCGACTCAGAAAATTAATTATTCGAAATGAACATCTCCATGGCGATGGCGGGTCCATTAGCTCCCGGAAATTACCGAGGTTTAATGTCCCGTTCATCGTCTACGAAAGAGAAAGAGAGAGAGAGAGAGAGAGAGACAGAAAAGGACTGCGATGCTGCGGATGCTGCTGTTGGGATGAAGTCACGCTTACAACTATTAGGTACGATGCTGTACAACAACCTCGAGAGACTTTTGATCTTCGTCTAAGCGGTTTTTCCCCACCACCAATTACATGTACACATTATTTTTGCTCTGTTTTTCTATTTTCAATGATCTTCTTCATTGCGTTATAACAGCTGTGATGAATAGTAATTTTAATTTTTATCATACATAACAACCGAATCCTCGTGCACAGTCTCAATTGGCATGCAAAGAAGTTTGATTAATTACCTGCTGCGTGGCTTATTGTGACGGACGTATAGATTACGCATTTTTTTTCATGATAAATATTATAAAAAATGTTTTAATGAAATAATTTAACTAGGCAACCACAGACAACTGGAACTATTGAATAAGTAATTATTTTCCATGGTATGATTTAATTTACTTTATTTTATATACGCATTTTTTATTAAGTTGAATTCTCTTAAAAAATTTACCACCTTTATTTCTCAAAAAAATCTACTCTACTTTTAGGCTCTTAGAAAAGATTCATTGTTAATTGACAGCCTAGATTTTAATGGAATAAATATCTCGTACCAAAACTGTTCACAATTTCTAAGCGAAATGTTAGAAGTAAATAAAATAACAGTCGACTTATAAAATTTATTTTTTTAATTTTTTTATTCATATTATTGCTGTATATTCTCAATATTATCGCTTGATAATAATTCTTATAAAATACTACATATTATATTAATTAATTTCTATCCGTTTAGAGTACATGATACTATTTAATTTATATTTAATTACATACAAACTATGATACGAGAATAACATTTAAAAATGAATGTCATTATTTCAATAAATCACGATATAATTGAAGTACAATATTCTAAATAATAATATTTGTTTACCAATAAATAAAATTAAAACTAGAAAATGAAGGAGATAATCAAAGAATATTATTCATAATATGATTAATATCTTCATGTTAGAAAGCTCATTGATCTTAGATTCTTTTGAAATTTCTCTTATATCTGATACCATTATTTACCCTTAACCTTATTAACGTACATTTATAATGGCATTTTATTTATAATACTGAATATAGGAAGCGACAATAAATTATAAAAACAAGTATTACTTGGATTTAAATTGCATTTAATCTTGAATTTAAGTACATCGAAATTGGATACGCAGAATGTTATCTACTAATGATTTATTTTTATAACGGTATCTCAATAATTAATATAATTTATATTAATTCTATTATTAAATGACATTGTCATTCAATGCACATTTAATAGGTATTAATAATCTCATTACATACAGTTAGATAACAACAATCGATATCAAATCGATATCAAAATTGAGGATTAAGGATTGGTATGAAAGTGGCACAATTTGACTCGCTTGGAAGATCGCAAAACTGACCGCTAATCTTTATGGTTCACACATAAGGATAAATAGCTTTTCCCAATAATTGCCATTCAAATATTCGAACGCATCATAAACTATAATAATATTGATAACATAAAGCTAGGGATAACAAATTCTTTTAAAAATTATTTTCAGCCAGCACCGACTTATCAAACGGGATTATTACTTTCGAATCGCACTATCTCCGAGTTTGATTGACGTAACTCTTTTTATTGTTGTTTAACGTTATTCTTTCTCTCAATCTAAGTTGGCTGCCCCAAAATCCAATTAACTCATTCTCTCGCAAAGGGCAATTACGTCACACATCGTTTCTCTTATTTTCCACGTAGAGTCGAATCGAGTGGAGGGAAGAAGAAATTCATTGTGTCGAGTGCAGGTACTCTTTTCAATTAAGAACCGTCGATCAACGAAAAACATTTTTTGAGTCGAGGCTCGCGGTCCAAATAATCGATATCATCTGTATCTGCGCCACAACACCGACAGTCTATTATAAAATTAGCGGCTAGATGCCGGAGAAATGCAGTCGATCTGAAACCCGATCACTTTTTCTACTCTGACCGGTTTTTTTTTTCGGTAACCCACATTTTATACGACGCAAAATATACTAGACTTTTAGAGAGAGAGAGAAAGAAAGACCTCATTAAAATTGTTTCTTCCTGATCGTATCTGTTATTATTCACTTTTATAGATCTGCTTTCATGAGTTTTTCTTCTTCTTTTTAATACAGTCGTATCGTTAAAAAGATACTTGAACTAATAATTATTTGTTTTAATTAATTTAACGGGTAAACAGTTCATAAAATATAACTAGCATAATTTGTGAAAAATTCATGTTACATAGAATTTCATTTCAATTATCGTATAACTAAAATAATAGATTTGTTTATAGCTAATTTTTTTTTTTAATGAACAAGAAATTTAAAAATATGTGTTCAATTTTATAATTAAATCCCTAAGCGCTGATAAAATGTAATTAAAAAATGACAATTGGTATTTAATGGAAGCCGTTCAATCAAACTATGCAGATTTTGTCTCTTGGTAACCTAATTTTTTACACGAAGATTTATATCCTCTGCTTCAAATTTAAGACAAGTACTCTTCACGGTGAAGAATCCTTCAAGTTAATTCTTTGAGTAATTTAAAGAATAAAAAAACAAAAATACTTACAATTTGTTAAATCCACAAGATATAAGAACGTGAGGCGCACGAAGTCGTTGTTCCAAAAAAATGTCACGTGAACCGACCATCGCTTTCCACAAAAGTTTAGCGCAAAATCTCGCGTCCTTCTCTAATTCAACATTTCCTACCCTCGGCTCTTGTAAGTCATCTTCGACGGCGCGACCGCGCGAAGACTTTTCCGGGTACTCGAAGTTTTCCGTCGCCCTTACGAAACGGATCGAATTTTATTTCATGACGTCCTTGGGAGGGATTCATCTCGGGTTTACTGTTGGTGCATTTGAGAAGACTTTCGAACCCCATCCCTACAACTTTTTTCCCTTTTGGGTTTTACAAATATAAAATTACGTTAACAATGAATTAAAATAAATATTCTTTATATTTTTAGTTATTGTATTATTGTAATATTGGATGCTCAAGATTAAACTTAATCGCAAACGCTTAAACTTGATATTAACATGGAAATCTCGATTATCGATCGCTTCGTATTCAACATTCATCACATGTATTCGGCATAAAAAAAACTTGATTAAGAAGGTTCAATTTTTAAAACATTTTCAAAATAAATGCAGTTCCTAGTTAACGACACGTTTTATTTTTTCAATATACCTTACAATTATACTTCTATAATTATATGTTGACGGGTTGCATTTTTGTAGCGTGGGGATTTCAATTCATATGATCATTCGATACATACGCTTTTCACGAGGAAAATTTCGTATCGATCAAGTCAGTATTTTTTTTAATTATTGTAATTGCCAATATAATTTGTGTATACATTAATATAATTGAATTAATTCATTTTTACTTATGTTTGCAACAAGATACATCGTATTGATTTTTTTATGCCAAAATATGCTTATGACTGTTAAAAACGTTCGACAATATGACCAAATCAATCAATCCTTTGAATTTTTCACATACCATTTCTCTTTTTTTTGACCAACTGTTTATTATTCAGAGATTTCATCAACAGTCCTATAGTTTACAGTTGTTCTAGGCGTGCACCTCAAAAATGCGATTACACTCTTTCGATAAAAGAAGTAACCTTGGAGAAAATCAGCTCGGTCTTTGTGGCGTCCACAACTGTTGAATTATCCAGTAATTTACCTTCAAAGAGTGAGAGAGAGAGAGAGAGAGAGAGAGAGAGAGAGAGAGAGAGTGAAAGTGAGAAAGAGAGAAAGGCTGTAGCTTCAGTGGCTAAGATATTTCGATAGCATTAGTCTCTCTCTCTTCTCTCTCTCTCTCTCTCTCTCTCTCTCTCTCTCTCTCTCTCTCTCTCTGTTTCTTTCTGTTTCTCTTTCTCTCTTGCTCTCTTGTCTCGATGTATTTAAATTCGAGTGAGAGAGTATAGATGAAGAAAAAAAAAATCGTGCCCCGCTTTACTGATTATTCACTAGAGAGACAAGGAGATCGTATTCTTCTTTCACAATAAAACTCCTGTGGCATTTGTACTCTACTTTTTTTGCAACTGTAGTTCCAGTTCTTATCAGAGATAAAGCATTACAACACTACTACGTTTAAATACAATATACATGTTTACACACACTTATAAGCATATAAATATAATATAAAATACAAGATAATATGTAAAAACTAGTTAGATAAATAAAGTATCGATGTCGATTTTAAATAGTTATTTAAAATTGAGGAAAAATAATTATAATCTCTGTAAACATATATTCTATTTTTACATTGAATGTTACATTAGAAAAATGTCAAATATTTGTTGTGTATTTTTTAAAATAAACGAACTTTTTACCAAAAATTAAGGTAAATAAATAGTACTCTGGTATAACATTTTATTTAATTAAAAGGAATACATAAATTTTATTTCTTTAACCTTTAATTTAACGCCAATTTTCATTCTTACTGCAACAATAAACTAAGCTGACAATATGATATTTGCATAACAATGTATTCAATTTCTTACATCAAATTTCAATAAATATGTTATCATTTAAATCGACTGAATTATTAATGTCGAGGCTCTAAGGAATTTATAAATTTATTGCTGAAAACTCTTAAATACATTATAAATACTGGTACTAATTTTCTAATTTGTATGAGTAGATAATACAAACTTACCATCGTAATATGCTTAGCAATAACTGTCATTGCTGTATAGTTTAATTCTTGGAAATTCATCGAGATTTAAGTATTACAAGACGACAAGGGGAAGAAGTCCCGTGGAGTGGGTTTGTCCCGCGTCCACCCACGCATCGACGTTTACCGACCCCCCGGGCAAGGGCACGACGCATACGTAAACAACAACAACAACAACAACAACGACAACAACAGCAACAGCAACAATATCAACGCGGGTTTTAACCTGGAAATATCTCACGGACATTGTGTGTCACTCGCTTGCATTCATGCTTTCTCTCTCTCTCTCTCTCTCTCTTTCTCTCTTTTTCTCTCTCATTGCCAGGCCACGAGGCTTCGTGTGGTTGACCCCGAACTTCCCCGTGAAAATTTATTTTTCAAAACTGCACCCTTTGACCTCCATAAATGGTGGAAAATGGAAAATTGCTGTTACCTCCTGAAGGCTCAATTATGCATTTAAGAAGCGACCATCGATATTTCGATATTAATTAGCACTCGGCTATACCTGGCCCTCTTTATTTCACTTTTTTTTTTTTGAGAATGGAAAATTTGCCCCGGCGGTGAGTAGGAGAAATTGAGGTTGAGTTGGATTCAGTTGCAAATACTCATTTGCATTATGCCATTGACATTAATTTTGCTGGTGCTTCGCAAGTCTATCGTTTTATTAAGAATAAGAGGGAACTTAATATATTTTGCTCTAGTTAACTCTTAATGTATTGGAATCATTATCGTGCATCACATTGACACTCTCGACTATCCTTAAATATATTCACTCTTTCTCGATGGGACTTTAAAATAGTTGAACAGTAATGTTTCTACACAATAAATTGTAACTGTATACAAACGCTTATGTACATAACATCACATGTAAACATAATTTTATTCTTCGTTTATCCCTCAGTTCAACTTACAATCAAATCGATTTACTGCTATTTCAAATTATTCTAGAGTATCATTTAAATAATTCCTCGCCAATTCAGTTACTATTCCGACGAAAGAAAACTATTATTACACTAAAAATATATATTATAATTTATAGCCAGAAAAACTATTAAAATAAATTATAAAAGTAATAAAAATAATGTTTCAAGATAAAATAAATGTCTGTACCGGTATAATACAGTACTACAAATTTATCCCAAAATGATCTGAAGATAAACATTATTTTTCTATTTTACTCTATTTTGTGAAATTTTTACCAGAGGATTAATTCATTATTTATATAATTAATAATTTAACAAAGTTTTATTTAATAGTTTATATGCATCAACGTAATTAAAAACAATGTAAATGATTTGTTGATAAGTTAAAATGAAAGTATTTATAGATTTAAACTTAAAATAACAATTTTTTAATTATTTCTTAAAATAATTTTAGACTTGTTTATATTGCATGTAGTATATTATATAATATTAAAATACATGATTTTTTTAAAATGATTGAATAAATTACAGTAAAAATCGATATTAACTATATTTATTTTTACAATTAAATTACAATGTAATTTGTTCGATTCAGTGAGCAATTGCTTGTATTTTGCAAAATAAGTAGTGGTTGATGAAAATTACACAAGGTGAGCATTAAAATTGCTTGAATAAAATTAGCAATACTTTATATTTGTAAGTAAAATTTAAATCAAATACATCATATCAATGTTTATAAACACTAAACTTTATTCTAAGTAAAACTAACAAGTTTAAATGTTCATTTATAAAATTTCAATCTTCATTGTATCTATTTTATTTGTTATCTGCATTATTGATGCAATATATATGCATCTTATTTTCTTATTATTATTATTATTATTATTATTATTATTATTATTATTATTATTGTTCTGATTCAATCAAGAATTTATATTGTTTACTCATGAAACAATACAAATAATAATTCAAAACAACGAAGATGTGGATTAGTTTAATTATCTGGCAATCAATTTTATTTATTATTATTTACTAGATTCGTGGAAGACAACATTAATTGGGTATAAGAATTCATGATTGTTTATTAATTTAAAAGTAAGACGATTACCTTTGCCGCGAATTAAGAGTCTGGGGTAGAAAAGTATCATAAGACTGTGAATTCGATCCGAACCTACGGAATTAATGTTCCTCTTGTTCGCTTCAAATTCTTTGAAATAATTTTTGCATAATACAAAAAGTATAAGCTTTTCCGAGGATCCTTAAATTTGATGGATGAGAAGAATATATATAGGAATATGTTTGGCACGATCGTATCACCGATAGACTCATATTTTATTTATATGAAGATCGTTAATCATAAACGTGCGCAATCTTTTTATCACTACGTATAGTTGGAATATTTTAAAGAGCATAATAACAAACTTATTAAAAAATAAATTCTATTTTTCAGTCTACTAGATTTAGCATATTTCCTATTATTTATGTATTATTTATTCTAGGTGCAAAAATTCTTTTTCTCGAGTTGTACCGAGGAATATCTTTACAAATGAAACGAGGTTTAGCTCTTCAAAGACCTAAATCTACTTGTACTTACTCCGAGAGTTTTGTTGTGTTGAAACAAACTATAGATTCTTGAGATATTCATTTAAAATTTAAATTTATAATGTAAATAATACATAAGAAATGTTGAGTCTTGATGCGGAATTTTGATTATGTAGGTACACTGATTTTTGCATTCGTGTGTATAGATTCTTAGGCCAGAGCCAAACAAAAATGCTTTATCGAAGTTTCAAGTGCAAGCAGATAAAAAAAATTAATATCTGAATAAATATAAATGGAAATATAACTGAAGAGATTATCGTGATCGCTCAACCATTTCACTTGAACTGTAAGATCATCACTTACCTCCAAATAGTTTGCGTTACTTCTGTGAACTTAATTAGCATAAGGTAGCATCTGTTATCATAAGAATCTCCGAACAAGTTGATTTTACGTCTCGTGTTTATTTAAGTTGGCTATGCCGCGCAGCCGTTCCCTTTATTCTTCCAAAGGTTCAAGCATTTCCGTTGTTGCATTACAGTTGTTCGTTCGGCTTTTTTCACCAGCCAGAGAGGTGAGATGTTGTTGCCGAAGACCGGGAACACTTTCTCCGGATGGTTCGTGATCTTGAGTGAAGGACCATTGGGAGCAACTGAGCCCGCCAAGGTTTTATGGCGAATTGCGAATTTCTTTCGGATATTCCCCATCTAGGAAAATAAGCAGAGTGGCTACGTGACTTCCACCCACCCCCCCACCCTCCACCCCGATACCAACCCCAATTTGGACGAAAGGGGGACATGAAAACCGAGTAAAGTCATCCTCATTGTTATCTCCTGTTGCTTTTCGCGCTCTCGGCTCATAAAAATCGAACGTTCACACGTGGACGTCGAGGGGATTCACGCTTTTAAAGGCGCTAAAAGAGTTATTGGCCGCAGCTTAACAGGCGGACATGTTTTTAACCTGAAATCATCGCTCGTAGATTTGTTTATTGGGTACTAGAGCCCGAGGTGCTGCTGCTTATTGGCGCATCCAATATAATCTCCGGGATTATCGTCTCTAAGAGATGATTCTTATTTACGTTTCGTCGCGGAATAGGGAAACTGACTTCAATTATCGTTCATTCATATTCTAATTCCTCATAAAACTGAAATATTTTACTCCAAGTGCTTACGCATATGGCTTTGTTATGTGCAACAAACCTTCCAAATAGCTCAAAATAATTTATTTGGCTCTATTAATTCATTGCATTTATTATTTCTATTATTATTAGTTTATTATGTCACTCATTACAAATTAATGTTACACAGTATTAATTTATTCTACGGATCATTAAGTGTTAAATTAATTTAGAAAAAATTAACAATGCCTAATAAGTAGTATGAAATTGGAATCAAACTGCAACTAAAAGTTAATTTATAATAAATATTTTAAGTGCGTGTTGGACTAAAAAAAAAATTTTATTGGCTGTTTCAGAAATATACTTTTGACTTGCCTTTTTTCTATCACAAAAATAGAAGCTTTAAAAAAAAAATTAAAATTACAATTTAAAATTCTAGTTAATTTTAGACGACTATCTAAATCTTCCAATGCATATTATGCAGACGCAAGTTGTAATCTTACGTCACTGCCAATTATTATTCCAATTATTACTCTATTAAACAACAAGGGATATTTTTTGTATTTTTATGCAAAAATGCGAAGTAACTTCACCTTTGAATACCAAATAACATATTTTTTAAAATATTTCTTAGCGGTTGGACTTGAAGATTAAATCAAACTACAAAGAAACTTCAAAGACAAAATCTTATAATTATGCAACAGTATTTAAATAATAATAAGATATTAGATTCATTGGAAGTTTAGTTTTATAAAAATTGGATTGCTATTATCAAAATAAATAAAGTGTAAAATAAAAAAAATTTTAAATTCAATAAAAATTTGTTCAATGCATATTATAATGATAATGTATTCAAACGATAATAATGAAAATTTTCAATTTTCTCATTTGAAGTGTGTATTATATTTTTGAAAATATTTATTTCAATATTTGTTGAACAAAATTAAATTATATTTGCCTAGAAAACATATTTGTTACAGAAATATAAAATACTTTTAGTTCTTTAATTGAAATAATTTTATTATAGTATTGCAAATATAAATACAGAAATTATTATTCCTTTTGTTTCCATTTTCAATATAAATGAGATAAAAAAGTTATATCTTCCGTATTAATAAATTTCACAATAAATTCCATTATTGAATTTTTTTTATTAAATATTGTAATTTCTTAGCATCAATGTACGGTTAAAAATAAATTAAAATTTATGACTTATGAAAGGAAAATTTATTTCTATGCTTAAATATTATTAAAATGTACAAAGCAAATGAAACTTTCAAACGCATTATCTAAATGATCAGATGTGATACCAATGATATGGAACATATATTTCTATTTTTAGAATAAAATATTTATAAGCTCGTGTCGTAACGAATACTTTTTATAAATATCATAAAAAATCCAATGTATTGTTAATTTCGAAACGTATTTAGCATTAGAAATGATAATTGTTATCGCAACAATAGGAATTTGGCAACACCTCGAATACTTTTCGGCCGCAGTGAACAAGTTAATTTTCGCGTGCAAATAATCGAAATTTTTTACACCCGGAATCGATGAAACTGTTAATGGAAGCAGAAGATGGGTATTACAAAGCGAAAAGACAAAAGGATAAAAAAAAAAGAAAACAGCAAATCGAACTTTATTGCCGTCGTCTACCATTTTTTTTCATAACATCCAATATTGCCTCGGTACAGGAAAAAAGCGAGCGCGAGTCAGGGAAGATGAAATGTGGAAGGAGCGGGAGGTCGAGCATCAGCAACATCGGCATCGGCATCGGCAGCCCCCAAGAGAGAGAGAGAGAGAGAGAGAGAGAGAGAGCGAGAGCGAGAGGGGCGGTAAGGGGGTAAGAGGGTTGGAGGGGGGGATAGTCTCTCCTCTCATTTCCTTCATTTTGCCCTCCACGATAAAGAAAGCACGCGTGTGAGATATCGAGAGAAAGGGACGGCCGCTGCAACAAATTCCATTTCATAGTCGGGCAGCATCCTGAGGATAATACCGATATCCTCGGTGTTCCAGACTCGAGCCATTTGCAATGCCACTTTCGCGTTCCGTTATGAACAAAGAGGCGCAATCGCATTTTCCTCCCTTTTCCTTTCCTTTCCCTCTCGCACTCGTCTATAATTAACTCTTATCCGCGCGCTTCTCCTCACTTTCCTTCCGATTTTTATCTCTGCCTCGAATGTAGGATGGAGCCTATGAATGCCATGCCCGTGGCTTACCTCCATTCAATACGCCCTCGCAGTTTTTTTTTCTTTTTTTTCTTTTCTTTTTTTTTTTGAGCACTGATTGAACTAAATAAAAGAAACTCTTTTATTAAAAGAAGCACTTTTCAATGGCTCAGATGAAAAATTCTGTGGAGGAGCTCTACAAACCGAACAGGAGTTATTGCTAATGACGATTTCGATATCAAAAAGTCCGTTTTGCTTTCTTCACCAACAATGGCCAACGAAACACTTTTTACAAATTTGTTCGCATTTCCTTCAGAAAAAAAACCGCTTTCATTGCTTCGAATGCCGACGAGCTTATTATGTAAAATAATTGATAAACAATTCGACCAATAAAGCAAAATTAACATTTCTGCCGTGTAATAAAGTATGTTGTAATAGTCCTTTGATTGTTATCACAAATTCGAAATACGCCTTGGTATCTGTACATTTATATCACCTTGCTATAAGTGCAAATAAAAATGTGCCAATCCATTTATTGGAAAAATTATTAAATTTCTTTTTGATGTCGCTCATCTTATCTATTTTTTATATTTCTCGTCTAGCCTATAATTCATTCGTCTTGTGTTTTTATTTTCCTCTGTCTGTTTCTTATTCGCTTCAACAGCCTGTAATTCGCTCTCCAATGATCTTGAGTCACAATTGCGGAATGAAAGAAATGACAGAGAGAAAGGGAGAAGGGAGAAATGGTGGGATTTTGTAGGTGACGGTCAATTACCTAGAGTTACACCTGTATGCAATAATTGACCATAAAATTTCCAGTATGTTGATGCAAATTATCCGAACGATATTAACTTTGATTTATTCATGCTTTAATATGAGATATTTCTAAACTAATTATTGTCATATTGATTTTGTTGTTTAATAAACGATTAAAATACGTTCACATTACACAATTTTCAGTCCTTTTTTTGAAACTTTATCCGACCAATCAATATGTTTTCTATCGTTTTATATTTATGACTTTAAGCTGCAATAAATCACGGTAATATATAAATCCTCCTCGTAAAAACATTTTCATAATTTCTAAATTTTTTTTTTTTTTATGAACTTTTTAAATAAGTTACAATTTCCCTAATCCATTTTCTTCAAAATAAGTAGGTACATGTAAAAACACAGTTTAGTCATTTAACAATTGACCTGTACATCAATAAAATACTTTCTATTTTGATTAAAGATGGATTTATTAAATGAGTAATTAATCATTAAAGAAGCAAAAGCTTTTTTTTTTAAAGTGATCGAGTTATAGCTTTATTCTTTATTATTAATAGAATGGAATCATAAATAATGGAATATAAATCATAAATTGAGAGACATTTAGTTATGTTTGATGATTTTCATTATTCATCATATCCAACAAAATGGATAACCGTGAAATAAACTATCAAAATTTTAATGAAAAGTTAGAATGTCACTCGACTTCAATTATAATGTTGAGATCCTCTTTAAACAAAAAACAAAAAACAAAAAACAAAAGATAAAAAATTGCACAAAAAAAAGGGACAAAGAAAATAGAGTGGACCAATGAACATGATTGATCACTGCACTTTAAACGTCAGCGGCTTCGATCATCTCCTACACAGAGAAAAGTCGACAAAGTTCTTACACGCTAGATCCCCCACCTCTTATCCCTCGCAAATCCCTTTACTCCTACTTCCGCATCCCTTGGTTTTCCTTTTTCGCTCTTCACCACAACGGCGGCAAACTTATTTCTCGGTTGGGCAAAGGAAAATCACGCGGATGCAAACCTTTATTTTCTTTATTTTGTTCTTTTTTTCTTTTCACGTGTTTGACATTTCTTCGATTAAGCACATCGAGTCCGAACGTGGTAGGCCTAATAAAGCCCGTGTTGTCCTACTCTTGATAACATTTATTTCGTACACGCTCTTCAAAAGCAATCGAGGGCATGGCTCCCGATATTGAAAGTGTGTATCAATATATATTAGTTAATGTCGGAGAGAATGACCTCTTAACCTTAACCTTAGAGGTAACTTTCGACGTGCACCGCGAGGGAACGAGCATAAACTCCTTGGTCTTCCATCTCGAGAGTTCTTTACAGTAATTTAAGAGGATTCTTATTGTAAATTGATGTGTAGGTCGAAGTAGAAAGCTTTTAGATGGTGCGCGTGCTTTCCTCTGCGGAAATTGTTAATGGCGGTTTTCCCAAGGAGTTTTTACGCGCGAGTCCTCGACTTGGGATATATTTTATATATAAATATGTAAAAATTGCGGTAATGAGTGGGGAATGATTGGTCCATAATTTAATTATTAAAATTTTTAATGAATATTACAGATAACGTGGTAAAAAATTAATTAGCGAGATACTTTTATAGCCCTTTTGCGATTTTTCAATAATTCTTTTTGAGTTGGGCCCGTAATGCTATAAAACATAATGAAGATAATAGAGCAAAATGTTGGCTTTGGCGCGATGGACGATATGACCGACACACTCTGATAACATTACAAACACTCTGATATAAATTGAAGAACTTTTAGAGCCATAACGGAGACTAATAATTTAAAATATTTAAAATACCTCTCGTTACGCCGAGTCGAAAACCCCGAGACTTCAATACGCAACATCGCACTCGTGGTACAATTTTATAGGTAAATGTAAATTGTAATGTACCCCACTTCCCCTCCCCCTCCCCCTCCCCCCCATCAATCCGCATAAACAAACTAATAATTCCAACTCCGCTTACGCCTACACCCTTAGACAATAGACATTTCCTCATCTCCATAAATTGCGGTATAAAGTACAAAATTATATTCCGTTTGGCTCGCGCAATCAAAGCTAATTCCTCGGTAATAACAATAATAAAACGATCCGTCATTGTTCGCATCTTACGCCCGGAGAAAATCAAAACAATCATGTCTAACGAGAAAAATGGGGACCGGAGAGCGTCGCGGCGCCCACGCGACGTCGCGATGATTAAATGATCGACCTGGACCCGCGCTCGGAGGCGCAATCAGCATCCGCGATCGCGGCATTCCGGAGCATCCCCAGGGCTCGCCCCCGACGCTATTATCCGAGTCTGGCGCTTGTATTGTCCATTGTGGGCAAGACCCGTAGATAAGGGCAAACAACCACCGAACAACAAACCTTCGAACAAGAACGTTGTTGATGCTGTTGCTCCTGATGATGTTGTTGTATTATATTCTCGAGGGAATATTATCAATACCAATTTACCTCTTTACTCATTCGGAATGTTTGTTTATCTAAGCTGTTTACAAAGTCTATTTGAACACGGAGTATTTTGTCCATATCATCTTCATAAAGTTAGCGGATGTCGAACTAACGCATTAATCAACCAATAATCATCATTACCCATTAAAATTTAACCCTTTTTAATACTGAATATTCATTCATCTAGACTGTTTACGAATATTTAATAACATTCCATGTTGCTTTCGTTAAATCTAGCAAATGTCGAACTAATGCTATAACTCATTAGCAATACACACCAATAAAACACCAATAACTAATATTAATCATTGCCATAACCATTTACCCCTTTCCTTAAAAAACATTTATTTATTTAGAGTGTTTATAAAAGGTATTTGAACATGACATATATTTTGCCGATATTATCTTCCATAAAGCTGACGAATGTCGAACTGGTATAATAACTCAAACAGTATATTAAATATACGCTTTTAATTGCTCGTAGTATTCAATAATTTGACTTTTAAAAGCCCATTTAAATAATATAAAACAACATTAGCAATATAAATATTAACTTAAAATATTAACAAATATAAATATAATAAAAGTTTTAAAATATACGTTAAACCGACTGCTGCAAAAAAAACCGAATGCTAAATTAATTGTCAAGATATACATTATTACAGGATGTAACTTTTTAATGTTAATTAAATACGTGGTCTCTTCTGTCTGACATTTTTTAAATTATGACAAGATTAATATTTAAAATATTCCAAGGTGCATTTAAATTTCGCTAAAAATTACTCATATTTTATGGATGGAGAAAATAATTAGAAAAAATATGCGGAAGTACATACATTATAGAATTTTGAACAAATCGCTTTACATAAATAACGTATTTTTACACATAATAAAGACAATCGTCAAGACAATCTAAAGCACTAAGCGACTACACATGCTTATATTTGATTTTCCCGACAGCATAATTCCATTAAACTTGAGGCTATCAATTTGTTCCAATTTCTAATATAAGTTATTAACTATGCCCTTATGTTGTAGACAATCAACTTTATCAAATTACCCAATTTCACTCTGTAGGCTGTTTCCCAACAGCTTGAGTTGCTCTAATGTTCAAACCTATATGCTACATGATTCACTGATTATTCGAAACATTAATATTTGTTACCTGTTTTAGCTCAGGTGAAAATGAAGATTATATACTTATTACCTATCACCTTTATTCACTTTCACCCACAATTTAAATACTTTTCAACGTGGGGATAAAAATAAAATTTTCTAATAAGTTCTTTGACAGATATTAATACTGTTTTCATAATTTAACTACACTATAAATATGTATCTAAATTCTCATTAGTATAATGAAAAATATGTTAAATATGACTTAAACTCTATCAGCTATCTCATTATTTTGAAAATGAAATGCTGAAAATAAATATTGTGGCTAATAGCACAATATACATTGTATAAAACTTGATAAAAATCCTAAAAAACAATACAAGCTATTAAAATATATATAACAGAAATAAAACTGTCAGAACATCAGTAACGGAACATCTCATGAACAATTTATAACTATTTACTGGACGCGAAAAGAAATATAATAAAGCGTTCGTTTATTGCACTAAAAGAATCAGCTTATGCTTTCTTTTGAAGTTGAACAAATCCAATTTTCACCCTTTTTATAATGTGCTGATAATATAAATACAAACTAATGCGCTCTAGAGTATCTATAAATAGCTAAATAAAATTTATTTCAGTACATGGAGCTTACATTTTGAGCTCTTAGCAGATTTAATTTTTATTTTTTAAATATCTAATAGTATAAAAAAATTTAAATATCAATGTAATTATGAAATTATACAGAGACACCATTCATTTTATTATTCATTTGACGGACTAAAATTTTCTTATACTCTCAATTAATAAAATATGATCTTTATGACAATAGCCTAAAGAAATATGAAAGACCAGATAAATTCTTTTGGAAAGTAAACAAATATTTTATCGCCCGTGTGATATTTTATATACATTACACGCCACATAATAAAAATAAGAAAAATCACGTACCTCTTGTGGTGAAGCTTCGGAATTCCAGCTTACGAATTTTCGTAGCAACTCGTCTTTCGCCCACTTTTATGGAGCCTGAGCACTTCAGAACCGAGGAACCGTACTTGAACTCGCGATTAATCGGCAATCACGCAATTTCCAGTGGATGGTTCGCATGGATGCACATGAGGGGGGGGTGGAAATATGGGAAAAAAATACTGAACCCCTGGGGAATGTAGCGACAAATCACGAGGAGAATGCAATAGGGGATGATGGATTTTACAAAGGCGTCTGCCTACTTTTGATGGCCAAATGAATCGAGTAATGGATCGATTGCCGCATGAATGGCATTTTATGAATTTCAAATAAATTGATATAATGCGTCGTGCGAATGGAAAATTTCAACCCATCTACTTTCATATCGATAAATGCAATGACAATCGCAATAGTTTCTAAATCACAAGTTGATAAACAGGGAAATCAATTTTAGCAAAGTAAACGTAATT
This sequence comes from Eupristina koningsbergeri, assembly GCA_018907245.1. Classification (NCBI taxonomy): domain Eukaryota; kingdom Metazoa; phylum Arthropoda; class Insecta; order Hymenoptera; family Agaonidae; genus Eupristina; species Eupristina koningsbergeri. The sequence continues at coordinate 82,808 of JACCHV010000020.1, forward strand.
GATTTTAACAGCAATTAATTGACGTCCAGTGCATTACATAAATCCAAGACATTATTTAGTTTGATGGAAAGTGAATATTATTGTCAGAGCCTTCGGAGTCTACCATAAATACATAATTTTATATTTGGTTTTATTTTTAACCTATTAATCTATTAGACGCCGCACCTAAAGTCGTTAATTATGAGATTCAGCACTAAACTAAAGGCTAGGAATAATTACCATTTTTATATGTAGGCGGAGACGTATATTGGAAAATCGTTGGTATTTAAATTCTCGTAATTAATTGTTGCATTATTTTAATATTAATATTGTTATTCAAGAACAAACATTTCTAAGGTGACAAAATGATTACCCGCCGATGATTTGGAATCAACACTCTCGCTTACATTTGGTAATTTCCACAGAAATTCAAGTTTCAAGCTAATTTATAAATGATTGCAATTTAAATTAATTAAGAACATCATAATAATGATTTCAAGTTCAAGTAGCTCATTAAGAACGCAAACTGTTCAAATAAGATTAGTACGAATTCGAAAAAGGAGTAGTTGCTAGATGAATAATTTCGAAATCTCAATTCACTTGCATTCGCTCCAGACCACCAAGTATGGCCTCATAGCTCAAACTCAATTCCGTCACTTTTTTGAGACTTTTTTTCTAAAATGACGCAATGATAATATTATTTTTTAAAGTCAATTTATGCGAACCGGATATGAGAATTATTCGTTATTTTATGCCTTTGCTTGTTTTGAATTAGCAAAAAAGACATGACAAAACTCGCATCATCCTCGTGTTACATTATACTGTTGATAATTGTGTTAAGTGTATTATATTTTAAAATCAGGTTAATGAAAGCAGTTGTTGAGAGGAAGAGAGAGAGATAGAAAGAGAGAAAAAGAGAGAAAGATTGTTTAAAAAGAGCACGGAATGAATAAGAAGTTTGGGGTGCCTTGAAAATGGTATATTTTGTAGAGGTCGTAAATTAGTCATTAAACTTACTTGCAATAATTGTTAAACTTGGCGTTTATGTATCTTGTGCATGATGATGTACTTATTAAAGTTCAAGTATGTTGGTATAATATAATATTAGTTCTCGTAAAATAAGTTTGTTAATATTCAAATCTTTATTTTATCGCAAAATTTATCGCTCTCGTGTAATTTATTCATTTTAAATCAATTAAACGTTTAAGAAAATTTTATACATATATGTTATGATTTATAATAATGGTAAACCTATTTTTCTTTTTTGAATATTTTAATATTATCGGCTGTATATCACGAGTATTATACATTTAACAAAACTCATGCATAGCATTGGAATTTATAAATCATTATTTTAATGCTAAAGTAATGGATTATAAAGTTTAAAGTTTAAATTTATTTGAGTTTAACTATTTGAGTGAAAAGAAGTTATGCAGATGGCAGATAACAAAATTTCAGTTTGTTGCTGTTTACGAAAGTTTATTTGTTCCCTCGGAATTTCGTGATTTAATACAGCTTTTCAGCACTCGAAACTAAATAAAATCTAAGCTTGTCCGAAAACTTTATTTAAGCTGTAATTTATAAGTTCGCACTATAATAATTATCCGGAATTCGGAGAAAATAATAATTGCAGATGACGGATGGGACAGCGAGTCGCAGTCACGTGTGGCAAATAATTCTAGTACGAGAGAAAATCGTAAAAAATAATGGGAACACGATGTCAGAGAGAGAGAGAGAGAGAGAGGAAAAAGGAGCCTCGTGTCCTTTAACTTCTAATGAAGGATTGCGCAATAATATGTTAAAGCGTGACCACGCAGGGGGGAGGGAGGAAAAAAGGCGGAACTTGGGTGCCATGTCCCTGTAATTTTTTACGATCTCAAGTCACACCTGCGTTTTATGGGCTAAGGTGCGATAACTCGTCTTCTTCTTTTTCAGAGGCGGACTGCTGCGTCGGCGATCCCTCGGACGAGGCATGTTGGGAGCCTTGCTACTGCGTCCTCCTCCAGGACGAGCAGACCCTCACGGCCTACAGGAGCGAGGACATGGCGGTAAGTGGAAAACCCACCCCCTTTTCAATTTCACCCCCGAGCGAGGAAAAACCAATAATGCACTTTTCATTCATCCCCGTTCCCGTGTTCATCGCGATTCATGAGAACGGCTATTGTTTGGCAATAACTTGCCTGACAACCCGAACCAATGGCTTATTAAGTTTATTTTATTTTTACGGATGAGCTACTAAATAACTAAATAACAATGTTGCTGTACGTAATCGTGAAATCATAAGTGAAAACGTAATATTTTATATGCATTCAGGCTGTTCAAAAGTAGATTTATTTTGATACGTAATTCTAATTTCTTCATAAATATTGCCTTGTATCTTATCTTTTCAGGATTTATCAAGAATTACCCCATAATAATAGCCTCTAGATAGGAGAAAGACGTCAATTGAAAATCTCATTAAATTAACATTATACGTTTTCTTTATCCTATTACCAGAAAAGATAAGGATTTCTCTTCAACATGATATTATTAAACTAACAACGCAGCCAATCATTATTTTACCGTTTTCCTTCTCAAAAAGTATTTTTTAAAATTTCGTTAGAAGTTGAAAACGCATTTAGAGCTTCAACAAGTGATGGAGATGCTTTTTGTGGATCAAATACCATAGCATCCTTATCGTGAATATCACTTTCTCGTATATCCGCATATACTCCATTCGAAAATGAATATACAAATTTACATTTATTGGCACTTATGGTGTCCCTCGATAAAAACTCTTCTCGTATCAGCGATCTCAGAATTAAATTTCTCGCAAAAGTCCTCTTTTCATCTCCCGTAACTTCGTAAGCTCGTGTAATTTTGGCAGTTAGACGAGACCTTGTAAACCGTACAAGCGTGTGCGTACTTCTTGTTAAGGTAGGGAAATGCTGTAGGGTAGAACTTTGGGGGTTGGCTCCAACACTACCCTCTTTAATACAATTGGAAAGTCGATCCGACAAGCTCGGGGTGGGACGAGAACGAGGAGGACGAAGACGAGGACGAGGACGAGGACTCGCCCCTATCCGGCGTCTAGGTCGTGTCTAGTTCCCCTATCTGACCGAAATATGTATATACATTCTACGATCTTTGGGAGTAATTCGCAACTCTGAAGCATTGACAAGTCATTCAGAGGTTCATAAAACTATGAACTTCCAATGTAACTTTAATACTTACAATTGGGGTAAACTAAAGTTTAACTATAAAAAACTCATTTTTCAGACAAGAAAAACGAATCTGAATGAAATGAAAGTTTTTAATATTTGTTTATCATATTTCCGTTTCCAGTTCAGTTCAGAAAGTACTTTACTTATTCATTTCCTCATTTTTTTATAAAACTGTTAAATTTTCTCAAGCAAGAATTTAACAAAAAATATTTAAGAAAAAACGGTTTTATGATATAAATATAAGTTAAAATCGTAATTGTTTAATAACATTGCTGTGTTCAAGATAAAGAAGATAGAAACGTTGGTTAAACTTAAATTTTATGTTTCAAAGTAATTTATTTTAAATCAATTGCTTAAATTATTTTTTATTCATAGAATGAAATAATAAAAGTTAAACTGCAGACAGGTTGGTAAAATGTATTTCCATTTCTTGTATTTAATTATACAAAATTAGTTTTCGCAATGTATGCTTTATTGGCTGTTAAATTGAGATTCGTACAAACAGTCCTATAAAATTTGTATTTATGATATCCATGATTTATCGTTCATAAGCCGTTCCCGTAGATCTAAATACTTTATCGACGATTTAAATCCCGTGTATTTTATCGTGAAATAAATATTCTGAAAAATTTTTAATTTTAATATATTTAATAAATGTTAACTCGGCGATTCTCAAGATTTGGGATAAAACCTTTTGAATTGTAATATAATTATGTAAGTATTTATAAACTTAAATTCTCCGCGTAATTGTAAAGAGTACGAAATTTGTTTCGCCTTGAAGTTTTAAAATAACATTTTACATCGGTTGACAACCTTAGACTAGAATAATTTTGAATAATACAAGCATAACATCTTGTCTTAAAATAGATTTTCCAGTAAAAAAATCGTTAAATAAAGAAAAACGACTATAAATCGTGGAGGATGCACCTCTTTATTGTTGTTTTTTCTCAGCAAGGGAATTTGATAATTGCCCGAGTAATTAATAATAAATGCGAGGAGCTTTCAGTAACAATATTCAAGTTTATCGCTCGACACGAAGGAGGCATCGCAACTACAAACAACAGCCATAATAAATGAAGAGGTCGTAAACGACGCAAAAAAAAAAAGGTTGTGAGTAATGGCAATTAACGCGCGAGGTCGTAATTATAATTCGCGAAAGTAGGGGTCGGATCCATATTTAATCAAGAGCGGGTGAGTTGGGGGGAGGGGTAACTAATTGTAGATGGTCCATAAGTGGTGTCCCACCCCACCCCCACCCCCACCCCCCGAGTTAATCTAGAAGCTCGGCGGAGGCCTCGCAAGAAACACCCCCGCATTTATTGCTACCCTCGGTAGGGCTCGCGGGGGCGGAGGTTATCGAGTTCAGGAGAAAAGTTGTGCTCGCGTGAACTTGTTCGAGCGTTTGCTGCTGCTTCTTCCTCCTCCTCCTCCTCTTTTTCCTTTTATTTCTCGGGCAGAACGGAGGCGCTCCTCAAGTTGTATTTCGCGTGCGCAAAACGAGGGTGAGGGGGAGGGCCGGAGGGGAAGGGGGGGAGGGATTTTGCTCTGGTCGTTCATTGGCATGATTTAGCGGGTGTGTGCGCTCGGTTTCTTGGCGACCGCTCGGTTTTTCTTTCCTTTCTTCGGCTATACTTAACGGGAGGTGTTTTAAGCTTTGTGTTGGATCTTAAAAGCTTACGCGAAATATCGTTCGCTTATTTCTTCTGGCCGCCTTTTTGCGAACCACCACTTCTACCTTTTTATTTTAAATTAATTATTAAACGGGCCTTGAGAGCCCCTCTTTCTTCTTTATTTTTAATAGTAACCATAAGCGTAACAATAAACTCATTACCGACGTCCCGGCGATACTAACGCTAATACTATTTTACAAAGTTTTATGCAAACTATATCGAACGCCTCTACTTATGAACTTAAAACTTTATCCATAATTTCTTTTTACTTGAATTAAAAATTCCCGTCCAAATTCAAAATAAAAAAATGCTCCAGAAAATTTCAATAATAGCAGCTTTATGCGCGTTTTATGTCTCGCAAGAATAACATAATTTATCAAATATCGTGTTTCCCATCATTAATAAACAACAAATAATCTTTATTATCACAGTCAAGAAAATTATGGCTGCGTTATTTACGATTATTTTTTATTATATATCGTGACTTATTATTATTAAATAATGGCAAAAATTCTGCGAAAATTATTGAATTTCCGAGAACAGTTTTTGCTTGAAGATTCATTAGGAAAAAAACTAATAATATAAGTTTCATTTTAAAACTTTCAGTCTATGATAAAAATTATGGAATCTATACTTCCTCAAATTTTATCGTTTCTTCTTCTCACTCGCAAATAAAATTACATTTTACGAATGAAATGAAAGTAATTATCCTTTAAATAACAGAAGATACATTTTTACTTTTAACAAAAAGGTGGGATAACAGGAAGAACATAAAATAAGTCGTTACGGAATCTCGACAAAAAGATAAAAAATAAAACGAGACAAAAACTTCTGAATAAGATTGAAAGAAATCCTCAGCGATAATCAAAGTGCCTTATACATCAGATTCACCCACCAGTTTTTCCAACCTTTAAATCATACACTAACTTTCAGAATGGATTTAAAAACACCTAAACATAAATAGAAGGCGTAAACAATTAAACAACTTAATTCTTTTTCAATTGTCTAATATTTGAAAGTTCAAAAATTTCTAAAACATCGTTTATACACTAGATAAAAATTCTGTTCCACAATATCTTTATTAATCTTGGAAAATCTAATTATTAAAATATTTTATAAATATACATTTTAACTTAATACTTACTTTATGCTCAAAGAGAACTCATATCAAAAAACATTATGAATTTATGGTAAAGAGGAAATTTATCTCTTGAATACTGCTTGTCCTGAATCATAAGCTTGAAGAGGAAGAACTTTTATTCATTTAAAAAAATATCATGTAAGTTATCACGACAGTTATTATAATATTGTTAATAATTGTTCCAATTATTTAATAAAAAGAAATCTTTTTTACGAATTAAAATTGTATCAAATATTGATTATTTGAAAAAAGAAATAAAATAAAAGAATCGGATTTTAATAACGATCCTTTTAACGAGTTTAATGTACTGTAAGTTTATAAATTATAAAGAAGGATGTTGAATATTTATTAAAAGGTATTTCTGAAAGCAATATAAGAAACAATAAAAATTTAAATTAGGATTTAATTTACCTTCTGGTATAAAGGAATTGCAAAAGCAGGTACAACAAAAGGGGACATAAATTCAAAGGTTTTAAATATACACTTGATAGGAGAGGGTAGTTTTCGCGAAGTTAGAAAAGTCGATGAATCTATAAACTTCGGTAATTCGTGTTTAGCTACAATTGCCGTAACAAACTATAAAATACGAGGGAGGCCAAAGAAATATTTCCAAGGAGACTCAGAAGGAAAGTTATGAAAGCGCAGAAACGGTCTAGGAATAATAAATAAAAAAGCGCCCCAAGTACCCTTTCAAGTAAGATTGTACAATGCACGCCTCGTACATCCTTAAAAGCATACCGAAACTTCCGAAACACCAGCCCCGTGAATCCTCCCATTTTTTTTCTCGGCAGCATCCTCTCGGAGATGCGAATTTGCAGGAGTAAGCCCTCGGAATCACCAAGTGGTCCTCCTATGGAGTTGCATTCGGATCCTTTGAGCTGATGCTCCGGCACTTTACCCGATTATGATTCGAGATCTCCGGAATGGAATGAGTTGGCTCGAGTGCCATTCTCGAGACTCATTCCCAGATCTTTCGTCAACCGCCTTTTTCAAATTCCAATTGAATTTCATTCTTATTTAACGCTCGTTTATCTATTACACATGTACTCCTGCAGTCTGACTAAAGCAACGACCAAAAATATCGACCGAAATTTTTTTTTTTTTTTTTTTTTTTGCAAAAGCACCTCTAACACCTGTTACGAGCGCTTTAAACACTAATTCATATCTTGCGGAATAAAAAAATTCACGAAAAACTTCCAAATACTGAGCGAAATAATCGTTAATATTTACTGCATCCAGTCTTTTATTGATGGAAGGTATATTTTTTAAATAAAAACGTTCTTACTATAACGTTACAAAAAAATTTTTTCAACGAGTACTCAAAAAGTATGACGTGATTAATTTAATTTAATTATTATTTACGGAATGCCATTTAAATTGAATGCATTAACATAATTTAGTTATTTGGATCGTAATAATATATTATTATGTATGATTACTATTCATTACTTGTTTGGTATTTTTGAAAAAACACTCAAAAACATTTATGACAACGAAAAATGAAACCACTATAGAGAAAGTTTAGTGTAAAATTTGCACACAACACTACATTTGAATTTATTAGAATTAACAGGATCTAATTTTCTCACAGACAATTTAATATTTTCCATAATTGAGGTACAGTTAACTATATGTTAATTTTTATTTTTCCTATTTACTATTTATAGTACAATAATTTATTATTAAAAAAAATAAAATTTTTGTATATTTTTTTTCATAAAGCATCGTAATTCTGTAAAAAATGTTGCCTACATCATATCCGTGTATTTTTTTATCACATAAACATACTTCTGAAGGATCCTGTTAATTCCAATTAACAATAGAGAGCGATTTAAAATAAATTGACAATTTCAAAGTCTACTAAAATATATTTTAGTAGTCTTGAAAATATACTTCCCATCTACAAACGAACATTCGAATATTTCGAAAATTACTTTTAAAATTGGGAAGTAATTTTCATATATTTAATTTAAAAAAAAAGTGCAGGCCGTTGTATCCGGCTCGTCGACTAGGAAGTCGTAAAATTGCGCAGGACGATTGAAGGAAAAAGGCCGCCCGGAACTCCGGCGTGGCGTAAGCTCGGAAAGTTGTCGAAACGCACCAGGAGGCCTAATTGCCTATGAGGACGGGAAATTCGGTAGACGGAAATGAGATGTCGTCCTTCTGGAGATGATGCTCGACTGACTCCAGGGGGATCGGCAGTGTAATTTCGTTTCGGCAGAGAAATCGTACCGAATTTCGCAGTTTGTTCTAACCGCAGACGCGGAGGGTCAAACGCTACTCGCGCACCGGGAAATTAAGTCCAGAAAACCGAGACTTTTCGTTGTTTACCTTTCGTAATTTGATAGGTTAAGCTGCTTTGAGAATTTTTAAGCACCTTTCTCTTAAAAGAAGCTAATGAATATTCCTTCCATTAATGTGATTGCAAGGGTAATGAAAAGACGGATCTAACAATTACGTCTAAGTTGTTACAGTAATTTTCACATAAATTTATTCCATATGTCGAAAATGGATCACATTACCAACTTCAATTATTATTACGTTATCCTCTTATATAACTAATATTTTAATCATAATTCTACAATTAAAACTTAACGCTCAATGAATATATAGTTTCACTTGTCACATTCACTGATTATCATCTATTTCATCATCTGTGGAAAATACCTCTGCAAATTTCCCATAACATGCAACTTCTGAAAGTATATTTTTTTTGTTCTCTATATAAAACATGATAAATCTTAAATTCAGAAAATTTGCACACATTCTTTTGAAACAATTATAGTTTTTCCGAGCGATAAAATACAAATACATGAAAAGTATAACTAAATAAATAAAAATCTCCATTTTTTCAAACAATAAAATTATATACATGATAAATTAAAAGCATTATTTCTTTCGAACAAAAAATATTTGAATACTGAAGATATAAACAAAGAATCACATTGTATTTATTTTAACATATTTGGGCACTCAAGCATGCATTTATTATGTATTAGCATTAAAGTAGATAATTGAAGATTTCATCTTTTTTACGTACTGAATTTTTCACTTTGTATTTCTAAAATTAAATGGCTGTTTTAATAATTTTGTTTAAACAAAGTATTAGTCTATTCGCGGTAGCGACTCTCTTAAGTTTAACCCGGGAAGTTTTATCACTTGAAGTTATGGAACTCGGGTCATGTACGAATTTCATGTCCTTGTAAAAGACGTCCGCTTAAAGTATGTAACTTGAATTTACATTGAAATATTGAACAAACTAAAAGTTTAAATTGTTATCGTAAATTAAATTATCGCGGGAGAATTTTTATTTAATTTCATTGCTAGCTGTGTATTTTTATTATCCTAGAGAATTTAATATAGTTTTACTCTGGGAAAAGTGAAAAACTAATGTACAAGGAGAGTGAATGTCCCACTCGAGATGGAAAAAGTTTAGATTTTCATATGGTAATTCTTACACTGCGACGAAGGAAATTGTAATGCCACTAGTGCCTTAGTTTATTATACACGCGCAGCATTTTTCCCTTAATGCAAATTTTCCTTTTTTCGACCTTAAGTGCATCAGCCCTTTCGAGCGTAGCTCGCTCCAGGAAAACGCCACCGGAATGTAAATTCTCGCGCGGGAAAACATACAATAAATCGCAGCTCGATAGCCGACTCCTTTTCCCGACTTTCCCCGCCACTTACCCCGAGGATAACGAAATTAGCCGAACCACCCACGCGTCGGGAAAAAGTTTGGGTCGGTGCGAGTCTCACGGTAACCGGTGGCCCGAATCGTGAGTACGGGAGTGCGCGACCCTCCGATCGAGGACGATACTCACTCCCTCAAAAGGGCCGCACGCCGATTTCGGGCCCTCGCGTGCACCTTTTTACCTTCTTCGGGGGGGCTCACCTTTTTGCATGGAGGAGGCGGTGCTCGTGCGTGACGACGTCCTAACGGAACGAAACCCACACCATCGAGTGGCGAATTTTTCTCAAATCCTCCAGCGACAGGAGACTGTTTTATTGATTATTCGGCATTTTTTCGCAATGGAAACGCTTTCGAGTCGGTGGCCGTGTTTACATTCCACTTTACATCTGTCAGGCTCGTATCAATGAGCGCATCGTAAAAAGTTAAGGCAAATTATCTCCAGGTGCAATACTCGAGCTCGGCGAATTATTACAAATCAAACTTAATTAATCGGCTGACGTCTGCGTAAATTAAGCCAAACATGTTCATTCACTTTTATAAATTACCCTGTCTTTTTTCAAAGCACCTCTCCAGATTTAGCTTTCCAAATTTGCATACTTCTTTGCATTCATTATTGTTTACGTGCTGCTTAAAACTTATGACATAAATCATCCATCTCTTAAATTCGCTTTCGGGTACTTAAAAATAATCACAAATTGCAAAACTTTATCAACTAGTTTTTTTTTTTTTTTTTTTTTTTTTATTATTATTATTATTATTATTATTATTAAAATCAAAAGATTAGTTTCAAAGTTTAAAATTGCAAATTCAATTATAATTCTAAAAACTTTTAAATATTTTTATTTGGCGAGGAATTCCTGAATCGTTATTTTTAGACACATTTAACTTTTCGTATTAATAATGCAGTCAATTAAATATATTGCCGAGATTTATATAGCATTGTTAAAAGATATCGAGCCAAAAGAAAACAAATTTTCTACTTCACTCGTTAATTTCTCCATTTATTTTGAAAATTTTTCAACTGGACCACATTACAGCACGATTTAACGAGAATGGAGTGTTTCAGTTCACATAAAATCCAACACACCTGGACTTTGTTAGAAGTAACAGTAATTGAAATACAGCATCGGTTGAAGCGTAAACAAACAATTTTCAAATCGAACCTTCCTGTATTTCTACTTTCACGGGTTCATGTAACGGATTCCACTCGCTTTTCACATAATAAATTTTTATAACTTTCTTATATTAGATGTAAAAAACGCTTCTGATGAATGGTTTTTCAATTTTCATCTGATGGTATCATTAAATTGAATGAAATAAGTACCACACAAAAGTTCTTTACTAAACTTTTAGGAATTTACCAGATAAGTTTGTTTATAATTTTAATTACTCTTTTGTTTTCAATTGTGCCATTGTTACTAATTTATTATATTTATATTATTATTAAATTATTTAGATTTATGAGAAAATTGTGTTAAGAATATTCGACATAAATTTAACAAAGGCTAAATAATCTATTGTTGTAAAAAGCTTTTACACCGAAAGTATACGTTTCACTTAATCAATAATCCCCTTTACTGTTATCATTTAAAAAAAAGTATTAGAGTATATTAAGTAGAAAAGTTAAATTTCATCTTCAATTTTCACCTGCGAGAAAACAAATCTTGATCGAAGTCGCGACGTATTTCATTGAGGCACAAGGATCCTCGTCCTGACCGAATCAAGATCGACGCTTCGTGATGGAAAGGTTACGACTTCATCCCCTTTCCCCGGAAAACCCTCGAATGCAATTCTAGCAGATTCGTCGAGGAGTTTCCCGGGTGATACAACCCGAAAGTTCACGGCTATTTGAAAGTCAACGCGCTTTTCAGATCCTCACCGATAGAAGATCAAAGTTGTCCAATTAAAGATAGATGGCGTGGCTGTCTATTACCGGGTGGAATAATCTCCCATGAACCTTCGTTAATTTAGATGTCGTCTTCGAGAAACCAGAAGCTAATCGCTCAGTGTCATTGGACAGTACAAAATTATTGTACAAATTATTAACACCTCAATTATTGGGAATGCGATAGAGAATAAAATAGAAATTAATATTAGCTACGTAAAAATTAAATGTTCTGGGGTAATCTTTTTTGGAAACAAGTTTTAAAACAAGTTTTTTAAATCCAGTTGATTTAGAAAACCACAATATTTCGATACCCGTTCATCTCCTCATTAATCTTCGTTAAAAATTGAAAGGGCAAAGGTTTTAAGGCGAAACAACAATTTTTTAGGTACGTAAGTAATCGTACAGGTAACATTAAAAAATAAATATTCACCACGGAGTCAAGGATTGTAAATGGATTAATGGAAAGATGTAAAATTTTACAAGTACAAATTAAATTTTTACCGTTTAATGCACGAGTAATGTCAATATAATTAATGATACCAAATGTTTGTAATATATCATTATGTGTAAGTAATAAATATATCAGTACAAGAATCTAATGGATCTGATTTTATCATTTTTATCATATCCCGGACATTTCAATTATTAATGATTGGTCAAATATAATTATTGTTTTCTATGAATAAATTATGTTTTTTATTCATTAAATCAATTGTGTTTTTTTTTCAAACATATGTAGTAAGACTGATGAAACTTAAAAGCTTAAAAAATAAGAATAAATAAGCAATTTCACAAAAACATTTTTTTTATCAAATCGTACAACTATACATGGATGACGTAATATTTAAAGAATTACAAATGCACACATGGATTTATTAGATCACTAAGAATATCATACATTATTAATGAAGATACGACAATTTTACTTTTGCAATATTTAGTACAGGGAAAGATTAAATAATGAAAATCGTACTTGTGTGGTTCATAATGGAAATCGATAAATACTATTTTTCAAAATGTGTGTAACAGATGTCTAACATAGGGTAAGAAAAATGTGCTTGGGAACAGAAAAATTAAATTTTTTGTCGTAAGTAAGAGCTTAAAGGTGTTTATGCATCCTAAAAGAAAAGGATAATAAATAATGTTAAAAACGCACGACTCAAAAAAGGAACTAAAATTGGCACTTATTAAACATTGTCGCAATGTAGTAATAAAAACAGTCGTAAAGCCACCGTAATATAATATATACTCCAACTACTACTATCTTACATTATATTCGCTTTTTTTTTTCTTTTTTTTTTCTTTTTTTTTTTATTTTATGGAACCGCTTCTGGTTTCTGCGCCATTCCCTCGGCTTGCTAACCTCGACCCACGTGCACGAGCAGAAGTACCCCCGAGTACTCGAGTACCAAAGTTCTAGCCGCAGTGAGTGTAAGTGTGTGCGAGGGAGAGGAGGCGAAATGAAACGCGGAAATAAGTACCAGGAGCGCAACTGTATTACCGGGTTGCCTCAAATCCTCAAATTCGCAGGTGAAATTTCGGCGAAAGAGAAAGAAAAAAGGTTAAGGAGGAATAAAAGTTGGGGGCACTCGACCTGACTTTTATTTGTCCGAGGAACTCTGTAATTTCGTTACGGCTCGTAAAGGTGTAACTATAGAGTCAACGCGAGGGTCCATTAGATCTCGCGGAATTTCCTGGAGCAAGTGACGCTCCTGCTGGAAAGGGCGCTTTTGATGTAGGGGATTTCGAGAGGAGTTGGCAAGCTTGTGACGCTGGCACCAGAGGGTGAAATGGAACTGGAACAGATTTTTATCGCGAAATTCTAAACAAGTAGTATGACGAGTTTTTAGGGAAAGCACGAGTTGACGTGATTTCAACTTACGCTTTTTTTCGTTTTATTTTTCCGTCCAATGCGAAAAAATAACTCCGATACCTACTGGAGCTGCATCGCGAATGCAACTTGAAATATAAAAGACGAACATTTTATTCTCTCTGTTTTCCTTTGAAATTCGCAGATAAATTTTGCCTAATCTTGAGGCATGAAGCTGTATTAATAGATAAATATCACTGTTATACTTTATAATAACTCCATAGAAATAAATTTCAAGACATTATAATTGTGCTTTCTTTATATTCTAATTTTATAAATATATACATGGGATTGACGTTAATATTGAATCAATAATTTTAAAATTTACAGCTTCAAGTAAAACTGTAATCTTTAAATATTTAAAGCTTTAAATACTACATTCAAAATTCCAAAATATTACGAAATGATGCTAAAAAAATCTTAAGAATTTCAGTTAAATTTCTTGGTTTTGTGAATTACTTTTTCTCAAAGAGTTAAAAATATTTTTTCTATTCTTGTATCAGCATACTAGTTTATGTTTTGCAAGATATGCACAATTACACAAGTTTTGTATAAAACTATATAAATACACAATAAACATAATAAGATGTAGAATAATGTATTTCATCAAATAATTATATATGATTTTTGAAATTTTTGAAATTAAGTTAATTTCACATTAAGAGAATAAAAAAGACATTTCCATTCCTCCACATTTTCTGATTAAAGCACTTTCATCAATTTTTATCATTTTAGTATTCTGAACAAGACTCAGTTACAAATATTTAAAGGTTTTCGAGGTTCAAATCTATTTATGATTTGAAAAATGTCAATTTTAATTTGAAAAATTATGTACGTATGTATATATATATATTCATAAGTATATTTAAAGTATCCAGAATTATACAGTTTATTTTTGAAGCGGATAAATTTAAATACTGTTGTATTGCTTTCAAATGAATTTTTTGAAATATATAAAAAATCTAATCATTAATTCAATCATAATATTACACACATGGTCATTTGCAATAAAATTAATGCCGTAAAAAAAATTGACTGGAAATTTATGCAACAATGCTCCATTCGAAAGCAATGAATTTAGGATGTGCGCGTAAAACTATGAAAGAATATAAAATATTCAAAGGAAATACTTATAAATAACTATTGATTTCGTATCATTTTTATATAATATCGTTAAAAAAGCTTAGGTTATTATTCGCTGTTGGTGTCGATCAATATTTTTTGCACGGATTGAGGTTAAAGTGACATGGATGGATTTCAGACTACGCTATAAATAGTCGGTTAAAAATATTAATTACGTAGCTTATTTTTGTTTAGGCAAAAAGTAAAAAGAAGCTTTGGCAAAGGAAAGAAACAAACGTGAATGTCGACGGGAAATCAATCAGGTTTTTTTAGGCCTGACGAAAATAGATAAAATAAGATTCCGATCTCTCGGGCATTGTGCTAATTGCAATAAAAGTCCCGTAAATAAATGCCAGAGATAAGGTGTAGGTAATTGATTGCCAGTTCTCCATTGAATGCTCCCGGAGACAAATCTCTTTGCCGAGAAAGAGAGTATTATTTGCTTGAGTATTATTCGAATCGGAGTTGCACCAACGTAAGGGACGAATCGACCACGAGCAGAGGAAAAGGGCAGAAAAAGAAAGAAAAGGAGAGAAGGATGATAAGGGCGAAGGGTCAGCGAGTGAGTGTAAGATTCTGCAAGCTTTTTCGCCATCCGAAGGTGCCCGGGCGGGGGGACACGCGCCTTACGGAGCCTAACTTCCGTCTAGCTTCAAAGGGACAAAAGTAAAAGCCACCCCCGAATCCTCGTTGGATTTCCCACCCCCGCGCGACAAGAGGACACTCGGGAGAAAAATGTTCCGGAGATAGAAGCCGAGAGTCGGGGCGAGCAGTCGGTCCGGTCTGCTCTTTGGAAATAAAAGGCCGGGAGGATGCATGAATGGGGGGATGAACAGGGGTAAAAGGGGGTGGTTCCCGTGAACAGTTTCTCGTTGAAAAGAAAAGACGGGAAGGGAATTTGTGGGCGACGCAAGGCTACTCTGTCTGGTGCTGAGAAAGGGCCTTTCTCCGTGATAACGCATTCTTCGCATTTAAGGGATGCTTCGCAATCGTTTTCATATTTTAGTTTTGAACTTCGGAAGGGTGCAACGCCATGTATAATGGCCGACGAAGATTCACCCTTGCGTTTCGACTATTGATAGTCTATAGTATAGCCTACTTCCGCTGTTTAATGTATTAGAATCGTTCGAGTACCAAAGAATAGAAATACCAAAGTACAACGACAATTATTCACTAAAACTGGAGCTGATTAATATGATTTTACAAGAATTCGCAATGGGACTTTTATAAAACTTTCCAATTACATCTAACTAACTATTTATGGCCAACTATTAAGTTTTAAGTGAAATATAAAATGCACACAAGTATGCGCCGTACGTAAATTTTTTATTTCAATTTTTTATTTTTGTGTAACGCTTGCTCAAATTGAATTAGTTTCGCTCACATATAACTTTTTTCCATAAGAGTATTGTTAAAATGCGTTTTTCTTCGCATTAAAATAATTTTATTTTAACAGGAGAAAGTAATTTATATTATTTGAGGATAGAATTGAAAAAAAGAACATTTATGATAGATAAAAGTGAAAGAATCTTTAACTCGTTTACAATTTTAAAAATGTCCATAAAATATGTTTCTCTTATTATTATATGAAATTTTTTAATCTACAAATACAAAGATATATAGAATAAAGAAATAAAATGTGTAAAAACCGAAAAATAATTGCATCAAAAGAATTCGTGGTATTTTTAATTTCACATTTAATCTGAAAGCCCCTTTTACGTTCAAATTTCTTGACTGTGCATTGCATTGTAAAACCAATTTTCATAACGCGAAAGCTTTTATTCTAAATCAATGTAATTAAAATTGAAAAATATACATTTTAATGTTTATAAAGATTAACTTGGATTAATTTTTTATTCTTAAATATTAGATTATAAAATATTTCTTCCTCAGACTACATACATTTATTTAAATTTTTGTTCAATGTAAAAATTGATTTTCATTATACTAAACTCTTAATTTTACTATAATGGGGTATAATAAAAAACAAAATAAATTTAATTGATAAAATTTTTAATAAAAATATATACTATTTTCAAAGAAAAAAACTCGCTTGCATTTTTGTAATAAGAAAATTTGAAAACTAAATAAATTTATTTAAAAAAATATGTACAAATGTATTTATAAATATTATTTTTTCAATGGTGAGAAAAATAATAAATAGTCGCGTATAGTGGAATCGATGATAGCGATAAAAGCTCCAACTATTATATAGAGAATTTTGAATTATTTCTTATTCAATACAGTCATATTTTCATCATATATAATACATTTTTAATAACCGAGAATTCTGAATATATTTCAAACTTAACTTGTTTGAGAAAGATACAATAGAAACGTAAGAATTTAAAACAAACAAAAGGAAAGAAAAGTAAAGAGAAACGAAGGAAAGGATGGAGGAGAAAAGAAAAAAGCAAAGTGCTACATCTAGCAGGTACGACTTAATATTGCGCGAAAGAGCGATGGAGACAATACACGGCGGGGTTGCCAACCCCCAACCCACCCCCTCACCCCTATTTCGTATTTCGCGCCACACGGATTTCGGCGGGGAAAGGAGACATTTGTACAAGATGAAGGGGTGAAGACACTACAGGACGAGGGCGAAGGGTGCATTTATATGAGGGAGTCCCTAGAAGGGTGGGAGGGATGTATGGGACAAGATAAACACAGACAAGAAAACGCTGAAAGAAAGTACATCCTCGGTTTTCTTCCGTTATTCTCGATACCGAGCCCGTATTTCTTTTCCTTCTTTTTTTTTTTAACTGATTGCGGAATTGTTTACTCCTCGGATTTTTTGCCACTGGTGAGATTTTAAGGATAAAATTAATTCATTTGAATCAATTCTACATTCAGAACGAGTGTGTATTTTCAATACCATTGCCTGCGAAATCAAATTCGAAATCCGAACTCAAGTTGATTAATCTTTGCATTCCTCCCGTTACATTCTTCGTGTAATTTTGTTTGAATTAGGAAAATATTACATTCTTTGGAAAACAGATGTTCTTCAATTTATAAGAAGTTTATTGCATTCATCAACTTTGTCTGCAGATAGCCTGACAATGGATGCTTGATTAATATTCAAAACTTAGGCAGAAAATGAAAAAAAGATGAATGGAAAGATTGTATCTGAGCGTTTATGTTAATAATGAAAAATGTTTAAAATTTTTGTATCAAAAGCACTTTTATGCACCCTTGATACTGTGCGCCAACGGAGTCCTGGATAATGCATAGACTAAGATTGAAAACAAAATGTTACATGCAAGATGTAAAAGTACCAAGCGGAGAAATTTACTTTCAATAGAAACAATTCATCAAAAATTTACAGGCTGCTTTCATCGAGAAGACAAATTTGATCCATTGCTATTTCTATCTTATCAAATTGATGCGATTTGCTTTTGTGATAAAAAAGCATATTCCTTCGCTCTTATGTCTTTCATGAAATCTCGTAAACAGTTTGTAAACTGTCTTGCACGAGAGTTAAAAAAAACTATGTAAATTTTTTTAATAATTCGTACAACGTTTATAACTATAACACAGGTTCTTACAAAGTACATCGAACAAATAATTCGAAAGATCGTTAGTACATCCCTTATCAAATTGGTAACCAATTATTCAAATGAAGCAATTATGATTAAAAGACTCTTAATCCAATTTGACAGTTCTTAAACATAAAGAGGTATTATAGTGAGAAAATTTGTTTTTGATAAGTATGTAAAAAAGGTGGACCGACATCACAATCAGATCGTGTACTTAATAATCTCTAGTATTTGTTCCCCAAAAACAAAGTTCTGCAGAATTCCTGACTAGAAGAATCTTTGACTAGAAGTTTCGCGACCCATTCAGTAATTACGGAACTTTTGCCCAACCTCCACCCCCTCATCCTCTTCCTCCTTCTCATCCTCATCCTCATCCTCATTTTCCTCGTTATATACGAGTACGAACCAAAGAATTTGCAACATTTAGGATTCCGACGCCGAGTGACAAACAAACGCGAGCGCACGCGCACAATTTCTCTTTCCGAAAGCAGGAACGAATGTTCGCCAAAGTTTTTCAATTAGTCCAAAGAACCCGGACCAACTGTTAAGAAAGTTGGAGGAGGGGGCAGGGAGGGTTAGGGACCGAATAGATCAAGATTGGATAAGGAAAACGAAGATCCTCCGAAGAACCAGATACGACAAATGGTCCAGCTCCTATTATTTTCTCGGACTTGAGGGGACTTGACGGAGGAGGAGTTGAATCTTTGAGGATTAGCTTCGTTTTTCGCCCATCCAATTCTATCTAGTAGTGAAGTGATCGGACGTCTCTATTCGCGAATCGTTAATGAGAACTGAAGCCCAACATCAGAACAATTCGATAACCTCTACATTTTAATTTTCAACCAAATTGCAGTTGACTTCCTTCATACATTTTTTAATGTCTTGAATTGAGGATCCTTTTGTGCATCTTGGCTTTTATGATCATGATTTAAAAAAAAAAAAGATAAGATTGGGTCGTTGAAAGGTTTGTAAAGTAATTTTGAGTTTTAACGATTTTCAATGATATATTTGATGTTTTCCTTCAAAATAATTGATACTAAAAAAATTCATTACTGTAAAAACTTCATTAGTGCACAATAATATACCTAAATTAATGCTCCTATGCATAACACTTTAAATTTGTATTGATAATATACTATAAAATTAGAATATTTATAACAATCTCTGAAACAAACGATTAAAAATTATAAATATGTGTTAAAAAATATTTTTAAATATCGTTTGGCATTATTAAAAAAAGTGATTAATTATGATAAAATTTTGCATCTATAATTTTTGTTGCAATCAAGTATAGGCCAATTAAAAGATTGATATTTCTATAACTACAAACTAGTAAGTAAAGTTGGGAGTCATTTGCAACTAACCGGTTACCACAAGAATATGGCTTACTTTCAATAACCTTGAACTTTATTTTTTTTTTTATTGCACATCTGTTGGCCGTTACTTGAAAGGCAACTGCCATCTGAAATAAAACGGGAAACTGTTTCGAACAAGGTGGCTGCTATTATAGTTTTTTGTATTATCCACATTTTAAATACTGCATAAGCAATTCATAATACGCATATTTAACTTTTAAAACTTCAAACCAAATAAAGTGAAATTCAAAAATGTCGAAGCTTTTATGCACCTCACACGCTTACATTACGTATTCTTATGGTTTATGATGCATTGAATATATGTGTATGTGATAATATGAGGACGTGTGTGTATATAATTGTGCACGTAAACACGTAAATATGAATATGATTTTGTATTTGTAAGCAACTGAAAAAAAATCGAAAACATATGAATAAAATCCCAGATTTTACCCCCAAGAGGGTTTTATTATACCTATTCAGCACACGAACCAATATTGTATTTACAACGTACAATTGGTGCTCAAAATTTTCAAAGTGTGGAAATATCGAAAATTTTAAAGACGTTAAGGATACATTAATGATAAAATAATTCCTTAAGGTTTACGAGCGAAATAATAGCATGTGTGTGTTAGTCCAATGCTTCCGGCTAGACTACCACAATGGAATTCCTTATTCAGTCTATCCTTTTTTCTTTCTTTCTCACTATTCTCTACAAGAAACCGTTCTATTTCTTGTCTAGGGCAAAATTTTCTGTGTCGCAGGTTTTATCTAATTTTCATTTTTACAACTACGTAACTTATGCATTTTGAGACGGTCTCTTGTGGTGGAGGTTGACTCGCTATTTATCGAATCCATGCAGGTTTTTCAAAAAAATGCTGGTGCAGCTCGCCGTTTTAAAACAAGAGAACGCATGCGTGGATCGTGAATTATTTAATATGATGAATAACAAAATAGATAAGTAAGAAATGTAAATGCACAAACGATAAGGATCTATTCATATAAATTATTGAAATTAAATATATAACTTGTAGTAGAACATTTCTTGTGCACAACAATAGATTTTATAAAATTAAATAACGTTTAGAATGTAAGGCTTTGTCATAGAGAAATTTCAACATTTGAATTTCGCGCAGTCGATTTTGACAGACGAACGATTGAGGTGGGTAATTTTATGAAAAACTGTTAGAGTGCGAAAAATTTTGAATCAAGATTTTTTGGATTTGAGCACAGTTTTTAATTCATTCTGATGAAAAATCGCGAATAGTCTTTATATTGAATTAGTTTTAAGTAAATATATCACTTAGTGTTAATAAAGTTATCGGGAAAAAGTTAAATAGAATTTGTGTTTTATTTTAATTCGATGAATTTTAAATTTCTTTCTCGAATTAACAAAAAAATTTTGTGCTCATATTCATCGAAGGAAACCTAACTATCAAAAAAGAAAGTATATTTTGAAGTAATTTTCGAAGTAACAAAAGAATTATGAGAAGAAATAACTGTCTTTTGTTGCAGTACTGAACTGCAATAAAATCTATACACTACGTTTCTTTGTACGTGGAGAGCTCTTAATAAGCAGATATTTAATTTTAAATAATTATATTTCCCATTATTTTATTGTTTTACTGTTTAAAGTTTTCTAGCAATTTGAAGATTAGTTTGTTTACGATTTTTAAAAGCTTCTTTGTATTTGTTTCTTTTGTAGTTTCTTATGAATACGTAACTACGCTCTCGTGTAATTAATATTGTATATTGACGCAATATCCATACGAAATGGTTTATAAAATTATTAAACAACGTAAATAAATTTTGCAAATTGACAATTCCTGGTGCTTGATAGACGATTGATTCTTAAGATCGCAAAGCTTAAGTGTAGAGCGAGCGTTTTTAGAGTGAAAGTGCGAAAGTTATTCTCGTCTGAAACCGAAAATAAGTGTCAAAGGATTCGAGAAAAGGAAAAGTAGGTCCGGGGAGCTTAGAGCAACCACCAACCGATCACCGATTTATCTAAGAATGAGGCACACGTACACCTTTTATTTAGTCTGGTATTCGTATATTTCGTTTTGCGTAACCTCAAAAAAGCTCCTCTACGAGCGAATCAAATGCTCACGTTCCCTGAATCAACAAATAAACTTACCCACCAAATGGCTCGCTCCT
Source organism: Eupristina koningsbergeri (assembly GCA_018907245.1). NCBI lineage: Eukaryota > Metazoa > Arthropoda > Insecta > Hymenoptera > Agaonidae > Eupristina > Eupristina koningsbergeri. The sequence continues at coordinate 104,420 of JACCHV010000020.1, forward strand.
TCTCAAATCTTCGAGCCTTCGTTCTGGTTATCTCGTCCACATGGCTACCCCTAACATTTACCACCAGAAACTGAGGCGAACCCAGGGATTTTTGCTGAGAATCAAAATCTTAGCTCCCCCTCGCAGGCTGGTCACGACTTTCAATGAGCCAATCCTAGTAACTTTTTCAGGAAACCCGCGAAATAGGGAGGTTTCAAATTGAACTATGAGTCGCGCTACTTTTCTTTTTTTTTCCCCCGGCCTCCTCCAACAATTAAAGCCTCCAATTGACGGTATCGCACGATTTCTATGTACATGGCTTTTTCAGTTTAGCCAGTGTGTTTACTTTTTTTTGTCTCGCCATTCACATCCGACGTGAAATCTTGTAAACCCAACAATTCCTCCCGTTAAACTGCTCTGCATAGAATTTAAAGTCGAGGCACGACAATCGACTACTGATCACATTTTCGACTTTCTTTTATTTTATCTCCCTGGCATCTTTTGTTTTCTTATTTCTTTTTTTGTTTTTTAAAATAAAATCACGAGGCATCTGAATTTCGATGAATCAACGTCTGTATCTCTGCTCAACAGCTTATAAGATTAGCTTAGGCACAATACTACTGTTACATGGCACTACAAAGTATCATCAATATCTACAATTTAAAATAAAACTCTTAAACTTCACATATACACTGTCATTTATCTGATCATGATCTGAAATATCAAGCGATTCAATCATTTATCTAGTGAACTGAAATGTTATTAATTATATTGATCAATAGGTAATATAATATTTTGATATCCATAGTCCGAAAATTTATTGCTTTAGTTTGTTAGCAGTAATTAAATCATTATGAATGTATTAATTTCAATATAATTAGGAAGCTTAATTTCATATGATAAAAGTTGATAAATATTCCAATCCCGAGAAGCTCAATAATTGACAAGAACAAAAACATATGTAATTTGAACAAATTTAATATTAAATGCGTATAAAACCTATTATACTCATTTTATTTATTCATTACATCAATTATAGGTTAATTTGTAAATTGAATGTTCGATTTAAGTAAGTAGATATGCAGCACTAAAATATATAGAGCTACGAAAACATTTTAAAATCAATGTTCAATATTACGTATAATCAATATGATATTGATTAATTTAATAAAGATCTACCACGTGGATTGGTATCCATAGATAATATCCATAAATAATACCAATTATTTTAATTATTTTGAAAATATCGCTATTTGATTATTTTATTAAAGTGCATTGTACAATAATATTGCACATGAAATATCATTTCATTTGAATCCTTCAAGACCGTTTTATTTATGAAAAATGTCATATGCTTTGAATATAAAAATTCAATTCTGTTCCAAAAAGTTAAAAATTTATTTCAAAATTTTTTTTATCAGTGAAATACGGACTTTTTTGAAGGATCGAAATGAAAGTCAAAGACACAAAAGAAAGTATTGGAAATGGAGATATTGTCAATAAAAAAATGGTCGGAGTAATAACCTCGCGCATATGATATCTTTCATGCTTTCTATATATTTCATGTATATATACATATATATATATATGTGTGTGTGTGTGCGCGCGCGCGCGTGTGTGTGTGTGTGTATGTGTGTATGTATGTATGTATAATAATATATATCATGTACCCATGAATAATGCAAATATCTTTTTCTTACTACCGGAAGCAGCTATTCGCCGGGACAGCCTGTATGTTCAAGTCGCACAACAAGGTTTGTTCCATCACCTTTTACTTGTGGCACATCATTGTCTTGTGTACGTCTGTGTTGACGCTTGTGCACCCCTCCCCAGATAGAATGAACGGTGGCACGAACGTCGTCGCCGAGGAGGCGTTTTCCTCGAGGGCTCGCGACCGCTCGACTCAGCCGCTCAGCTGACGCCGGAAACTCGACGACCGCGAGAAAATCGATAAAAAATGGCGATGCTCCCGATACGAGAAAATACCTGGCACTGTAATTGCGAGGAGCGCTAGAGGAATGAGGAATTAAGTCGTGGGATTAAGCGCTCCTATCCGGAGATAAACCGATTTGCATATAATATTTAGATACAATAGCGCGCAAAATGGCCTGGGATGTGTTCGGATAATTAGCATATTGAAAACTGAATTAAGTCATCAATTGCATTATCAATATCCCATTGCATATAGACGTTGCGATCGTATCTGCTTGATTTCAAAGAAGGGATATTGGGTTACACAGTCGGGATTAATTTCAATATTTGCACTGACAAAGCAAATGAGAAATGAGAATACTTTATCTCGCGAGCCGCGCACTGATAACTATTATAAGAAAGCAGGTTTTCATCTCAGCCTTGAACTTGGGTGACGTCTCGCACTTTTTCCCAGCTTCCGCGCACCTGGACCCGTGGCGATCGGCTCGGGTGTTTCTTTTTCCCACCACTTCCGGGGACCGACGAGGTGAAAGTCCAGGTGACGCGGAAGCTCACGCGGAAAGCGCCGATGCACTTCTCCCTCCTCGCCAATGATGTACTTTAAATTAAGATCGCGTTTGCCATTAAGATGAATTATCCTTCCATCAGATACTCCGGCTCGATTTACGCACGAGCCTTTCTTATTAGTCGCCTTGATTTATTTGTCATTTTAATTATAATTGAATTTCCAACCGATGAATATTCATCTAAAATAAATGAAAACGCGAGCTCTTCGTTCCTATCAATGAGTCGGGCTTAAGATCCAGCCAAATTAAAAATTTCATTGCAACATTTTAACGACTTTGCAGATTTTATTATGACCTATCCATAAAAAAACCTCATAAATCAAAATAAAGTTTTACATAAACGCTCTGAGAGCGAGGAGCGAGTTGTTTTAAAAAGGCTAGACACTCTGAAAACGTAAAAATTGCCCACCAAAAAAAAACAAAAAATATAAAAAAAAAAAAAAAAAAAATTATACCCAGGAATGAAAGCTGAATTAAGAAGGAAAAATAAGAGTCTGCTTTGTATGCAGATCCAAGGCCAAAATAACGCTTGTCACGCAGTTTCGTTGCCATTTTACAAATAGCCGACGTTTGTTTGCCACCGCGTATTCGAGTATTTTCACCCCCGAGATTAAGCTCACCACCAACAACCCCATGTCACACTTTTCGCGATACTTTCCTCCGGACTATTTATCGGTCGGCATTTAATCTCGAGAATTGTTTCCATAGATCACCCGGAAGCACATTCGCTTTGCGACTTTTTCCACCTGGCGATCCGACTAAAGGCCTTGGCAGCTCAAATTATTCTCGAGGCTCTAGTTTATGATGCATTTTTGAGATTTTCCCTCAAAGCAAGTCTTAAACACGATCTTAAACCACGCAATTAATATCAAATGCACACTCGCCTCCTTGATATCGAAAAAATGAGTTAAATTAATGAAATTTATGAAGTGACATATCGTTTTATTTGGCATATTTACTATTTTGCCCGCGTAAAGCCAAGATTACATTAGGTTTTTACTCAAATTTAATACAAGAACTTATAGGAGTTTTATAATTGAAAAGAACACAAAAACTATAAAATTAAAATCAACTCCCTAAGCGGATAAGAATCTAAATTAGCTCAGTTGAAATTGATTAATTTACGGGATAAGCACATTATATCGTGATAACGCATTAATGCAAAAAAGTAAATAATTATAATTAAATGTTCGTAACAACGCAAGCAGTTTCTTTGAAAAATGTTCGGCCTTTTTTCTGATTTGCCAATTTTTATTTTTATTGGCAAAGATGATTACGATTCATTATTAAATAACTCTGCCATTGATTTTCCACTTGTGTGAGATTTGCGAGCATAATAATGCTTTAGAATGATCGAACTCTCCTCTGGAATATAAAATATTAATTACCAATCGATATTACAAAAATCGATAATAAACGAGCCACCAGTCAGTCATTCACTCGCATTATTTTACTCGTTAACTACGCGTATTCATGAAGCAATAGAGGCAGATATTCCGTAATGGCGATTACAACTGTTAATAAATTCGCGCTGTCATTGTCTCGCGAGTCTAAAATTCTTAAACCCACCAACAAAATCTCCGTCAATAATGAGGCATTGATTAGCCAAACTATTATTGGACGCCAATGAACCAAATCCCACCAAAGAACCTTTTGTGGACCTCTTCTGAGGTCGTTGTTGGTCGTGTTAAACAATTCCCTAATTAGGCTTTCACCCCTTTATCACCCCTCAACCTCGATATTCATAATGCATATGTGGCGCTCGCGGATTTGGAGTTGCAAAATCACAGGGTTGCGATCATAGAAATAGACGCGAGATGAAAGCCGAGGAAAGCGACACGTGTTTTTCGATTTTTCCAGACATAAGTTTGATTGCACTTTCTTTCCGAAGAATTGCGATGGAAGGACGCAAGTTGAATGGAAATTGCAAACGAATTGCTCGGGAGTGCTGCGATCGTCTAAAAGAGAAATTGTTTTTAAAGTTACCGCGAACCAGGAAGGAAAAGGGGAATACTTTTTCTATTTTACTTTTTGCCGTCAACATACACGCAGAAATATCGATTTAGCTATAAAATTTATGACTTTTTAAAGCTTGAATACGATTTTGGCTATAAAAACAAACTATACTCTTGCATAATCATTTAATTTACTACAATTTATATATTTTCGTGCACTATAAAAATATTAAATGATAAAAATTATCACGGTATTATGTGTATTGAGCAGAGTTATTATAAATTATTAATATTCGCGATGCTTAATGTTAATTTCAATAAGCTTTAGTTTTTGATGTTTAAATTAATAAAAGTAATTATTTTCACATATATAAAGAGATACGAGTTAATCCCTCGTATAATTATAATTCATTAAATCAATATAAAATAGTAATGAAAATTTATGATTATAATAATAATGCAAAGCTATGATAATTAATTTTTTTCGCCATGCCAATGCACCTCAATTTTTATTTAATCGAAGAGAAAACTGTTATATAATTAGATCTGCTCCTTTAGTCATTATGAATAATGCAATAAAGCAAACGTATGGAAAATTAAAGTTTATTTTAGTTTGAAGAAAATCGATGCGTCTGGTAGGTTGACAAGAAATTCTCGTTCTGGAGTGTATCAAGTTTTATTCGTAATTTATTTATTCAGTTATTTAAATTGATAGAAACAAGACCTAATTCTAAAAAATTAATGCATCATTTTGAATACCTGAGTATTAAAAAAAAAAATTAAATTAATCCACCGAAGAAATTTTTCTAATTATTAATTGACGATTAATGATTGTTTTTGAAAAATCAAGAGGCGTAATTTAAGGGTATTGGTAATTTACGAAATTTACAAAGTAATTTACGATTTTATGACAGATGAGTCGAAGTATTGCTTTTATATTTTTAAGCGATAAAAAACAATTTAAGATTAATGCTCCTCGATTAATAATTTATAGTATTTGAATAATAATACGAATTTGAAATGGGCTTTGTCAATTATTATTGCCTGCTAATTATCAACATTTTTTTTTTATTCAGTTTAACAGGTCATTTGTCGGAATTGAGTCCCTCGCTTGTCATTGTAAATGAATTGTTTGGTTTGAATTTTTTTCGCCAATAGCTTTAAAAAATGATAACGCGATTAATATAAATCAAAGGCTTTAATGCTAATTCGATTATCATTTCATAAAGAGTCGTAAATGTAGATTCGGGAGCCATTAGTTACGAATAGTGAGAGAACAAAACTGGATAAGTAGCTTAAGCAACGTGTAAACTTGTGCTTAAATAATAGACCGTTGAGTATGCGGGCTTACTATAAATAGTTGGAGTGTGGGAAGAAAAAAATGTTGTCGAGTATTGTAAACCACCCATAATGCAATAATATGCACTCGCTGCCAATTAACTTTACAACTAATCAACTTTACAAGCCTTTCAAGCGTTTTGCCTTGGAGTAGTCATTCTTTGTCAGACCTCGGCTCAGACGAAATGCGACCGTCTTTCCGGTTTTTCGCGCAACCCTTGCTCAATTGTCGGTTTTATCCTCGATTTTTGTCGCAATTCGCACTAGGATTTGGGATTATTATTGTTGGTGCAATAAGCAGATGCACGTGGGGGTGCGAAAGTCCTAGAAATGAGTTTTTACCGCTTCGGCGGATTATCAAATAGCGTCGCCTCGATTGTCGCCAACTCCAGGAGGAAGTGACAGGATGGCAAAAAACGTGCTACTTGTAATAATGAGTTGGTCGGGCCTTTTTCCGGTGGAATCCGTCAGAATTTTTGGATTCGCTCTTGCTTTGTAACGGAATGAATGCCGTAACTTTGACCAAACTCATTTTTACGGCCTCCCCAAATTAACTTTCGAGCAACCCGCCCCTAATTCACAATTACGGATTAATCTCTCGAGGAAATTAGCGATTCGCGTTCAATCTTCGCCGATGAATTCGCCCCGAGAGAAGCATTTCCAAAATTAATTTTTCTCTGCGAACGGCTCAATGGCGGAAAAAAAGCCTCGGTTTTGACCGTCTTTATGCGTCGACGAATGAGCCCTAATTAGTGACGTCAGTCCGGCGACAGGTCAATCTATGATATTTCCAGATAAGCCGGACTCGACTCGGAGTTGGACTCGCCTCAGTGTTCGTGCGGATGTTGTTCGGGCGGTTGGGATTTATCTCCGCTGGAAAATCCGATTTTCCTTGCAGTAGATCAGTGCGCGCTCGCGGAAATGCGATCTCAGCCCTAGAGGAAAACCGATCGCGTGCCTTTTCCGACTCGTGCCCACCACTTTTTTGTTTTTACTTTTGATACAATTTTCTACTAAAGATGGATGTAGTTCGAGGATATGTGAGAATTTTTTCATTATAGAAAATGTGTTTTTTCATTTTAATAAGTAGTTTTGTGTATTTGTCATTGTCGTAAGATATTAATAATGTTTATAATAAGATATTAATAGGATTTTTTCTACTAGAGTAATCCCTAAGACAATATCCAAAAAATGTAATTTTTCTTTTAATACCTGTTTTCTTGACAGTGAAAGATAACGTATCTGACATTTTCATGGAATGTGTGTCATTTACGGCATTTTAAATGTATTTTCGGAATTAGATATTATATTTTAACGTGAACCAAGTACTAATGTAGTGTAATAAACGTTGACTTTCCTTAATTTTTATTTTTATTTGCACTAGTGTAGAATTATTAATCTTTCATACAATTTCAATCTGTTAAATGGATTTTAGCCGTAAAACATTTGATGATGCATATTCTTTATACAAGTGTGCACAAAGCTAATATCAATTTAATAATTAAATTTTGTAATTATTTCATAAAAAGGTTTTATTATCGCAATAAACTATTTTCTGAGCTATGAAAAAATGCTTTTTAGTTTGTTTTAGTATGCAATGCTAATTCGAGTACTCGATTGCTTATTCAATGTAGTAGACAATTTTCAATGCGAAAATTTTTTTAAAAAACAGCCTAACGCGATTACCTATGCGTTTTCGTTACAACGCTCATTGTAGTTTTTGTTTATAGAATGCAAAAACATAATAAGGTCTTGCAAAATAAACCACGTATCGCAAATGCGAATACAATGGTCTGATTTCCTTGAACATTCCCGTCAGATAAAAAAAGTTTCTACGAATGACAGTTTGATAAGGGAATGAGAAAAAGTGCGTTGTATGAAAGACGTATTGGAGTAGATTAAGAGGTCTCAGGACCATTGCACCTTCGTATAAGAATAGAGGAACGCCGGAAAAACGAGTCGACGGATCGGATCTAGTCGAAGCGTTTTCCCGGCGTTCATCCGCATGCCTGGCACGATCCCTCATTCTTTCACCCCTCGACCCTTCACCCTTTGACCAATGCCTGTGCTTGCAGCTTGGCGACGCGATGTTCGTGGAGCTTCCCCGGGTGCGCCTCGACGGGGGCGCCCGGGCCTTTCGCCAGCACTGGGGGTACGAGTCGTCCCGGCAGTTGGCGCCGCCTCCACCCCTCATCGAGGAAGATGAGGCCTGCATCGAGCCCGAGACCGTGAGCCTGCGCGAGGCCAACACCGCATCCCCTATAGGTAAGTCCGGATTTGAAAATACTCCAGGAGATGGTCCTTGGTAGGAGTTGATGATTCCTTGATTACTTGGGTACATGGATTATTAATTGATATCATCTCGATTTTGGTATCTTACCTTTTTCTTCTTCCGGAGGATTCCTCCGAAGAACTCGGGCAAAACTTCAACTTGGCACCGGTGCACCTTTTGTAAAAACTTCCATTCTCCCTTGTATTGACTTACGTGAAAGTATGCCAATGGATACTTTGTTACATGCAGCAATTTCAAATAATACTTTATACTTTGAACTTGCAATCACGGAATGTAATATATAAATCGGATAAATGAAAAATAAGATTTTACGAACGGTACATTCCTATTTGATGTTGAATTGAATATTAATCTTTGACTTGAATTAATATATTTAAATATCATTTAAAATCATGTAAACTCTTATAGTTTATAGGAAAAATAAAAATTATTAAATTAATTGGTTCAATTGAACAGGTTTATCGCTGAAAAATAGTGTAAGTTTTTAAAACCTTTAATCGAACGTTTTCATTTTTATCAAATACATTTTCAAGCTGCAACAGCCTCACTTATGCATTAAAATTTTAATCTTACGTAAATTTATAAACTAAGCGTATTTATTACATTCATTTGTAAGAAGATAGCATTTAAATTTTTTAAATTAAAGAATTTTCATTTTAATAAATTTAATTTAATAAAATGTATTTATTTTAATTTTCATTTACAAGACTTACAAAATATTATAAAAAATATTTTATGATATTTTAAAAATTTATAATTTTATACATCTTTGTGTAATTGAAGCAAGTTGATTTCAATGCGATTCATAATCTCCTACCAAGGATACATTATATTTATAATGATGATGATGATGATGTTCATGATCATCATGAGGATGATGATTTGGAAAATAATAATAATAATAATTAATATAATAATAGTAATAATAAGTAAGTGTGGTTGTATAAACTTTAGTAATTACATTGTACATAACAATCTAACATTACAAAAACTTTAATATTTAAGCAGGTAGTTCCATGTGTGATTTTGCTTTCAAAGCACCTATTTGTATAATAAACAGTAAAAAGCAGCAATGTCCTTACTAAAACAAAATGGTTTGCTAAATTAAGCAAAGTACTATGTAATATTGCAGTGTTGCCTTTAACAATAGTTAACTTAAAATTTAGTATTTCCATGTTTTCCAGTCAATTAAGCACAGTAAAACAATAACACCAAGGTTTTCGTACAATTATGCTTTGTTTGAAATGAACTCAAGTCTAGTAGGCTAGACATTGATAATGTACGCCGTACTTTTAATGAGGACTTATTATATTCATTGACTCTGAGTATACAAAATAGGAAAACTGAAAATGTCCTAGATAAAAGTGGTATTTAATAGTAATACAAAAACACAAGGTACCTTAAAAACAACTATCCTTAGTTTTAAAAAGTACTAGAATTAGAATAATGTTCTGAAAGTTAGCTACTTCGGAATCAATTTATATAAAAAAAAAGTTTTTAAATTTAAATATTACCTGCAGTGCGTTATAAGCAATACCATTTAGAATTATTAAAACAAAACTATTTTATTTTATAATACATAAATTTAACAACTACATATACTTATGGTAAATCCGTGTAAATCATAGTATAAATTCTTATCAAGACTTATTGTATAAATATCAATCAAGAAAATTGAATTTTTGATCTGAAACAAATTTACAATGATAATGTAGGTTGTTTTCTGCATTATCGGCAATCGGTACACATTACCTTTTGTACGTGAAGAAGTTTTCTGTATTGCCGACTGCGGGATATACATATCTCCTGCAAATAATGTACAGGATAGATGGCGTATCTGAATACAATTTTGTAGTAAAATTTAAATAGCTATAAGAAAACAAAAAACAAAAAAACAAAAATGACAAAAGACAAAAAAAAAACGAACATTCCTAATAAATGTTAAAAATATGATAATTGTTAAATTTATTTGAATACGTAAATCAATGATTATAAATAATAATTTGAATGTTATTTTTGAATATTGAATGTGTTTTTAATTTATATGAATGCATATAGCATTGTATACTACATTAATAAATAAAAAATTTATTTATTATTATGACTTTAGTTGAAATTTTTATTTAATCTTATATTATAGTTCTTTTAAAATGAAAAAAATAAAATATTAGGTCAATAAAAGAGCGTTTAAACAGATAGACTTGTAGAAGCATAATTTCTTGGTTATTATGAGAAAAGTTATAAGTTACATCCTAGTCATAACCCATTTTAATTTTGTAACTAAACGAGACCTTATTACATCTTGAAAGCTACATTACTGTAATCCAGGTTTTCAAGATAAATTTTATGGAATAAATTGCATTAATTTACTTACAGTTTTTTTTACATAAAAGAAACGAACCTGAGAAAATGTTCTAAGTGTCGGGTAAAATTTTTCTTTCATTTTTATCCAAAGTTCTCTCAGAGTATGATTCGATTTTTTGTATGAATAAATAATATTATTTTCTATAATTCACTTTAAATTACTTTGATATTTCAATATTCTTCGTGCATTAAAAATTACATTCTAATTATCATGCATTTTTTTACTTTTAAAATTTAATGCATCTTTTTTATAATTTAGTTTATGAATTTTAATTTATATAATGTAAAAAATTTGTGTAAATATAACTTATTAAATTTTTTTATTCAAATCTGAATAATGGTAAAAGAAATTATTTGCTTTAAAAAAAGTATTAAAGAGCATATATATATTTAAAATTATACTTGACAGTCGTATAAGATTACTAAAGAAAACTGGATCCCCTTTTTCACTAGTGTAATTTAAGAAGACATTTCGCATTTAATCAGTTTACGGATTAACATGTTTAATTTAAGAATAAAACATAAAAAAAATTGTTTGTAATAACATAAAGTTATTATGTTTTATAAAAATTTATGTTTTCTCTTACATTGTGAAGAATTAGACTTTTTTGAATATGAATAAAAATATTGTTTTATTAAAATTTGTGCTATAAAATTATTTTGCTAATAATTAAAATAGTTCATTGATCGATACCGAATATTGTCATATATACAATATTTTATTTGAAAATGATTAAGAGATTAACATTTAAGTAATTTAAGATTATTCATTCAACTAATTCGTCGTGTGATATTGATGTATATATTTTATTTTCATGGAGATCTGATAATTCTATAAAATTTTTTCTTGGTCTTTGTAGATAAAAATGTAATTATCTTTGTGTAAAAATTTATTTATTTCTTTAGTTGTCTAAAAATTCAACTATACATCGAGTCAATCTTTTTTTTATATAAAAGAAAAATCAATCGAATAAATAATAGAATAATAGTCGATTTACGTATAAATAAATAACTCAAGCACCCCACTGAATAAAGAATACGTAAATTAAGCCAATAGCTTGCTAAAATAATAAAAAAATACGAGAGTATTTTCGAAATAGTTTTCAAAATGAAAAGTTGTTCGTAAATGGTAGGATGAATGAAAATATGGAAACTCAAAATCCAAAGTCGGAGCTCAAACATTCGCTTTTGCTGTCATCCATCATCGAATTTCCATTGGCGCCAGGGTTGGCCACCGAAACTTGATTCTCCGTGGAAAGGGAGGCTAGTTTGCGGAGAGTAAGCGAAAGCTCTTGTCAAGTGCGAAAAGCGAAAAGCGAAGAGCAAAGAGCGAAGAGCGAAGAGCGAAGAGCGAAAAGCGAAAAGCGAAAAGGAAAAGCTCCTCGAATGCAAATGTCGCGGGTCTACGTGCGGTTGCTTGGAGTGCCCCAAGCTTCTTGGACTTGATAACTATTTAACAGTTTCCTCGATGCGACGACGTTCTATTTGCGCCACCGCATGCCAGTTGATAAGCCATTTTTCAAATAAGCAGGATCCGTAATTTCAAAGTGAAAATTGCCGTAAAATGTGGATCACGGATCTCGCAAAAGCCGCTGTCGAGTGGATTTTATTATTTTCACTTTTGCACACGGACGCGTGACATACGTGTGGCAAAAAAAACCCCGTGGACCTGAATTTTGATATTTGATATTTCAGCCTTCGATTCAGTATCCGCAAAATGTCGCAGCTCGGAGGAGTTTGCGCAAGACGAGGGACACGCGTGCGAAAATAAATTTGAATGTAGGCTCCCGATGGGCGACGACAGCCGCCGGCGACATTTGCCGCCTAATGCAACAGTTGCTTACGTGGGTGTAACTCAATAAGTTCGATCGATAACTCGCTCGCGCCTCCAACATTTCGCAAATATTTCACTTGCAAATGCTGGGAAAGACAGTTCGACGGTTGCAGGTACGACGAGATAAGTGCCGGTCGCTTTTTGCGATAACACACACACGCGCGCGCGCGCCAAAGGGTTTGCTGACTTATCGACATTCAATACTTTGGGCTACACTATGTAACAACCAACAATGCGCTCTCTCCCTCTCCCTCCACCCCCTCCCCCCCACTCTCACTCTCTCTCTCTCGAGATACTTCGATGAGCCGACTAGACCCCGGGGTTAAAAGCGATCTCGTGTCAAGGGGTCACAACTTTCATATCCAACCACGCGCATATGCTTACGTCGCGTATTTGTGGTATTGAGTTACTCGTTTGTGTTATCTTGATTCAAATTATAGTCTTTACCGTGTCGATCCCTACCGGAAATTCTTCTTGGGGCTAACGATTGGAGAGATTGAGACCATCTTTTTGCATCTACAATTTTCATCTAAACTGAGCGAAAATAATTTTTTCAAGCTGTATTGCATGAAATTCTACGTAACTATCCTTTTTTTAAATCTTTTTTAAACATTGCAATTTGACAAAATATCAATGTTCTAAAGAATAAATTCAAATTTGCTCAGAAATTTTTTACAAAATTTTAGATGATGGTGAGTGAAAAAAAGTTTGCAATTTTTCCTCAAAATTTAAAAGTAATTAATTTATTCGTCATCGAATTAACATCGGAGTATAGTTCTTTTTAAAATGTTGTTTCGATAAAAATACATTGTTGATTTTTATGTTAAAAATTAAATTTTTATCGTAAATAGTTATGGTCCGTGTCTAGTATTTAGAATATTATTGTTCGTATACTATAATATTGGAATACGCAACAACAAAAAACATTAAAAGTAAACATCTGACAATAGTAAAATAAATGTGTCATTCAAAAAATGCGTGCGGTAAATATAATCCAAAGGTAACTTACAAAGTATTTTTATAGTTAACGTCATTTCCACGTTTCCATCCACCTTTTTTCATTCTACAAATATAATTGTAAATAACTGTAATAAAAGTCCAATAAAAATGGATGCTTCAGTTTTTCGTGGACCATATAATTGTGGACCATTTGATCATGATTTTCAAGTTGTGAATTACTGGTCCTAAAGCTAATTGTAAATTCGAACACAGCATCGCAATAGTCTGGCGGCAAAAAATCTCGGATCTCTTTTTATCTTTGCTTTATTTACGAAAGCTCGCTCATTTAATCGTTAAATTGCAATTGTCGGATAACAGTAGCTGCTACGACGGAATTGTCAAAATGCAAACACATATATTCATTCGCGATGAAATACCGGTAATTTATGTTCTCCACGATCGTCCCACCCACGCTCATTATCCGGTCAGTGGTACACGCCGAGGAGAAGGTGGAGGAGGAGGAGGAGGAGGAGGAGGCGATCGATCGGTTCGATCGTCCGAAAATACCTCGACGATAGTGGCGTGGGTGTCGTCGGGAAGAGTTGCATTCCCCAGGTCTACGTCACGGGGCCATTGTTCCCGACCGGATGTGTCCTCGCCGGAAGAGCGATTTCCCCGCGTTCCCGAAGGTGGGCGTGACTCCTGTTGACGATCGAATTACCGTTCTTTCTCAATTTTTCCCGGGGACACGCGACCAGCTGACCGCCGATGCTAATTCATCATTTTTTTTTTTCCTTTTTATTGACGATAAGTACTTTGGAGGGCTGCTCTCGTTGATCATCTGGAAATTCAGGGAGCCAAAAGAAAAATGAAAGTCTCTTATCGTAAATCATCCGGAGACTATTAATTGCCCGGGGGCAATAGATGTCTTTTCATTTACTTGGTATTCCGACAATGTCATTTTTTTACTTTCGGCTGTTTCATAAGATTTTTCGTTGAATTTCTTGAACTCGCTTATATCTGTATATGTTATATACAGTATGGGAACACACACATTATACGTTGCGAGTAAATTTATCTTTTAATATCACCTCATCGCGTTGCACATTAGTCATCAATTATTTATTTTATCTTTAAGCTCTCGCTTTGTCTCGTACATTTATTATTTAAGACAATAATATTTTTTAATGCTTATTTTATGTATAAGCTGTGATAAATAAAATTTTTAGTTATTGTTCATTGTTTATTATTCACTAAATTTGAAATTTAATTATTATGTATTAACGTTGTATTACAAGCAATCAATAAAATTTTATAGAAAGCAGATAAAAAGTAAAAAGGAATTTACAATATACATGTGTATTTATTCAGCTAAACGATGATTTAAAGTTTAAATAATTTTATACGAAAATATCAAATTGAAAAAAGATATAAAAACAAATATTTTATTATTAATGTCAACGAAAAAGCAGCATCTGTAATTAAAATTCAAAAATTTTATAAGCTTTCATATACCTAAAGTAACGTCACTAAAATCTATAATAAACATAAATGAATTATTCTTATTTTCTTTTTAACTGGTGCAATAAATGATACTATACCTACTTAACTCGGTCAAAGATGAATATGAAGTAATAAAAACGTGTACTAAATTACTTTTTATATTCTATATGATAAAAGCATTTATAACGCTGACTTTGTGTCTGTTAATTTTTCAGAAATCTTATAAAAACATTTGATTTTAACATTCATTAAAATTGTAGAATCATTTACATAACTAATTACATTATATATATAAAATTAATTATATAACGAAATAATTACAGTATGAATATTATCTATTTTTAATATTTAATTACTTGTTTTTGCATTTCGAATACAATGTTCAGTTAATAATGTACAATTAATATATTTTGTCATTGACACGTGATGTAAAATAAAAGTAATATTGTTGCAAATAAAATTTACTAAAGATGCATGGTTTTTACTTGGTAATATTTAAATTAAAAAAAAAACCATACAAAAAAAAGTTTTTTTTCGTAAAGGATATATTTTTCTACCAATGCAAGTACTTTTGACTTTCATCGGAAAAAGTAAAAGTTTGCTTTGATCGGATAAACCGCTTGTAAATATTGTAATTGTCTCGACCGTAAAATGTATCTGCCGAAAGCGAAGATTCCGTGTAATTAAACCAAAATTAATTAAAAAATCTACGATCTTTAGAAAAACACGAGGATTTTTGAGGTTTCGTTCGAGAGTGTTATTACATTTCAAAGCACGCCAACTGAAACCGCATGTCATTATATAGCCTAGAAACAAAGTCAACGTCTTAATAACAGCTTTAATGAAAACCATAAAAAAGATTATCTCTTGGGGCAATTAAAGCGCCAATGCTAACGCAGATACTTAAGCGACGAAAAATTAATTTCAACGCGAGAACACTAGCGCTGTCTTTGCTCCGGGTGAGTAATTATTCCGAATGTGTGCCCAGCTGCGGAGCTGAAAGTGCGAGTGCGGAGTGCGGAGGCACATGTGACGAAACCGAACCGCCAAGTAGGTGAACTTGAGTCACGCACGCCTCGATCGATCCCAGGGCGGTGCGAGCCTCAATTACCGGTGCACGCACGTGACCAAGTGGACGACGTCTCGAGTAGCGGGCGTTCCCCCAGGAGGCGACGTCACCGGCAGGTAGACCCGGACCCCAGCGACTTGTTTTTTGAAGGTTCGGCTGTGGGAGTCACGTGGCGAGGTTGGAATGCAGCTCCGCGATAATTATTTCATTCATAATTCACGTGCGGCTGTGTCGCGTTACACGGGCATGATGTCCTTGCCAAGTGAAGTTTCGCCTCGAATTCACTCGGCCTCTCTCTCTCTCTCTCTCTCTCTCTCTCTCTCTACGTTGCAGTGCACTTGGATTTTCTTTGGACGCTTCAAGTTTTTGAGGAATCCTTGTCGTCGGTTCAAAACGTAAATTACTCTTGCATTAATATTTGATATCCAGAGAAGATTCAGTATTTAACCAATGGACTGTACTTGTTAGTGTAGTTGATTGTTTTATGTAAGTACGTCTATCAGGTTGGAATCATCCACGTAATCTTTGCTATATTTAGAACATCGAATGAGGTAGATCAATGAGAAAATAATCCGTCGGTTCTTCCAATACTCTGATTAACAGTTATATAATAGCGAATTATATTACATCTTTCAATTGAAAATTTATCACCATTAAACGATCCTCAAAGTGAATACAGGGAACATTAATATTAATTATTGATATTGATGAACGCGATAAGGAGAATAATTTCACAATGCGTCTTTTACACGTACGAATCGAGAGATCGAACTGAAAAGCCGAAATTTAATCGAAATTATTATGAAATGAAAACGAATATTTTGTCACGTTATCAATGCAAAGCCGATCTTATCCTTTTTTTGACTTGTATAAATATTGTCTCAAGTGAAGAACCGAATTAGTCACTTTGAATATCTTTGCACTATTATTTAACTGTCAACATTGAAGCTAATCATTCTCGTTCCAAGTAAATTCCTCGCGTGTGAAAAGAAAAATAGTACTCGCGTTGTAGCAAAAGGGAATCTTTATCAGATAAGAGCGCCAAGTCGGTCTCACGTCAATTCCAGGCGAACGGCATGAAAATCGAGCGAACGAGTGTTGGGACAACGTAACATTACACACCGTACGAACAAGTGCTCCGCCGGGAAAATGACGAGCTGAAAAAAGTTGGCAAAACTCGGCGAGATAATCTATAACCAGAGACGTAAATCCTCGGAGGCTCCGAGGAGAATCGCCTCCTCCTCCTCCTCCTCCTCCTCCTCCTCCTCCTCCTTGTCCTTCCTCCTTGTCCTTCCTCCTCACAATAGGCATCATCGCTCCTTTACAACCGTTACAACAGTTCGAGGGCCCATCCCGCCATTGTGTGCGTCGTCCCCGTGAGCACAATTTCCTGGCCGGCCGTCCTCGGGAGTGCCGAGGCGAAGAGGTAGCTCCTCGGTTGATCGAGCGCAAACCGAGTCCACGCACGACCCCGGACGGACGCTGGGTATCGCTCTCCAAAAGAGGGACGAAGAGGGGAGGTCCGCGTCTCCCTCCGACTCTTTAATCACATCCGGCGTGACTCGCCACCGCGGGGGAGTGGGTTCCCGAGCTCCGAAGAAGACGCAGCCGTCAATTCTGGCGAGCCTCGCCGATCATGGAGGTTCAGCGACCCGGTGTAACGTCCTCGGGGGTAGCTCCGCGCACCTGGTGTCTGGAGTCCCTGTGACAAATCGTGTCATTGTTCGCGTGGTGACTAGTTTCGCGGGTTTTTATTTTTTATTTTTATAGTATTGAACCGTATTGAAAATCGAGAGTGCTTTCTGTGTTGGAAAAGCAAGTGTCCAATTGATATGCGACGTTGACAGTCGATGGTAATTAAGCAAACTGCATCGATTTTTAATTAGCGGTAAAAGTGAAACGAGCCGAGTTTCATTCGCGTAATACCGATCGGGGTGTGGACCGAGGATCGGATTGGAAATCGTGGAAGGAAATAAAAAGGGAATCGAATGACACGGGGTTCCGTGTCGGGTAAACAGGATTAAAGTGCACGCGAATTTAATAGCAGAGCACGGGGAGGTTATGTCACCCGAGGGCCTCACCTCCTCGAGCAATTAGCCCCGGATTACGGTCCAGTGATTTATACCTGGAGCGAGGTGAGACCGAAAAGATGAGCCACAAGAAAGTGTGGAATTCGATAATGAAGCGGAGAAAGAAGAACCGGATGGAATTCGATGCCGAGAGCGGCGACAGTTCCGGGAGCGTCTGTGAGTCCTTGATTATTTTATAAATACGGAAAGGCTTTTCCCTTCTGTTTTCCTCTTTTCCTCTGCGCATCATTATAATTCATCGCATATTCCTGTGTTTCCTTCTGGGAACTGGGAGCAGCTCGCAACCGATTCACTCGACCATTAGTGTTCTCCACATTATCTTTTTTGTTTTTTCGCTTTTTCTTTTATGTATATATAAGTGTGTCTGCGTGTGTGTGTGTGTGTGTGTACGAGCGCCGCTTCTTTTACATCATTCCTCTCGAACCACTTCGCCAACGTGTCGCTGCCAATAAAACATCGACTCTAAATGCTTGCAGTCTCTCAAAAATCGATATCGATATTGTAAATCATGCTTCATCATAAAAACAATATTCAAAAATGCTTGATGCCTCGCAGCAAAACCACATCGAGCTTTTAATCGTCAATTTTTTATCTGAAAAATAAAATACATGTTTCAAAGTTCGCCCAATTAAGAATTCAGAGGCACAGCGGTTTAATAAATGTTGGCCAACGCTTTTCCACGAGGTCGACGGGAAAATCAAGCACCGCGTTATCGAGAATAAAAATCCAAAGATCCGTGATTCACGTCAGAGGAATAGAGCAGAAAAGTCAGAGGCGGAATAATAAAATATTATGCCGATAAGCACATTTCTGAGCTATTTGCAGGAGTGAATTGAGCACACATGCACACCTGGCATTTATCTAATACTTATTCAAGTTTTTCAATTGCGCTTCGGTTTCCATTGTAAATCCAGTCTTCGTGTCTACTTCCTTCTGCCACTTCTTCGTCTGACAACAGTTGATTCATAAGAACTGCGGATTCTTTCGCGCACGACTATGACTAATCTTAATGAAGAGACGCAAAGCACGTAAACTTCCTTTCATTTATTTTAAACAACTTTTGTTGCTCTGCTCCATAGAGGTACATGCGAGAAAATGGAAAGCAAATGTTATTTCATGAAAAATTAACTACAATGATTGCCTTGTCAGTTTTATTTACTTGTTTTAAAATATTCTTTGCGAAAATATGCAAATAACTGCCCTATCCCCATAATTGTAACAGTGTTATTTTATAATAATAGTTTCCTTTCATTTTCATAATTTATTCGCACTTTTAAATAAATGCAGAAATCATTCATTTTCATTTGCATTCCCATGGAAATTACTAAAAATGTGAAAGGACCCATCGAGCTCGAAAAGTAACAATATTAACTTTTTCTTTAATTGTTGAAAAGAAATTTAGCGAATAAACAGCTTTCTGTAAAATTAAATTTTTTATCAACTATTTTTTGTCAAAATCAATGTTATGTTCTTGGTTTTTTTATTAACTAACTTTATTGCATAAAATGTAAAGATGTTAGAAGTCGAAAATTTAGTCTTATACTTTTACATATTACAAGCTGAAAGCTTTTTCATTTATAAAACTGCATTATTCAATAAATAAAAAGAATATATAACTTATTCTACTTTTATTTATTTCAACAGTCAAAAGTGAAATTTGATAATTAAAAATTTAAAAATAAAAGTTTATATTCAATCCATAAAAGATATATTGAATTATTTCAATTTAATATGTTACATAAAGATTACGCATGATGATCAATAGAAAGTATATTACAGGATTACATTCTTGAAAACGATACATTAGTATCGAGTACTCAATTTACGTAATTACCATTTATTTACAAGAATAAGTAAATGAATTAAATTTTATTTGGTTTATTAGTACTTTCACTAATTATTTATTTATATACCACCAGTTTTTAGAATATATAAAAGTACTATAATGATTATACATAAATCAGAGCCTTAAAATAAATTTATTTCTTAGCAATTATTTAAATAGCAAGGAAATGTAGTTTTATTCTATAAATTACAAATTTGTTAATTAATTGTAATTTGTGAAGGTGTACAATTTTTTATAAAGAGTTTATACTTAAGTGATATAAATTAATTTATCAAGTAATAAAGTCAATAAATCTTGTTAAATAAATGAAATTAGTAGACTGAAAATACAAATTATGCTTTTACACATTTATTAATATAAATATTAGTGTTCAAGATATTAATTTTTAATGTGAAAGGTAGTCATTTTGAATAATTTTAGATAAAATAAATGATTAGGCTTCAAAGCAATTTCACAAATATTTACTGACATTATTATTACAATTAGGGTATATTTATTTTTACGTAAAGTACCTTGTTTTGAGTAATAGTGTATTTAACCAAGTAGAGGATAATAACGTCAATTAAATTGTTTCCACTTTATAAGAATCAATTTCGTATCGTACAAATTGTGTAAAACAAAGGTAAAAAATTCATTGAATAATATCGGCGAATTAACATTGAGCAAGCGGTTTTATCGGAGTTTGCGCGGAAAAATAATTATCGGAGCTCGAATAACTACATAAATTAGGCATTCAATAAGTAAAACATGGATTGACATTTCTCCGTTTGAGATACGACATGATCCCGCCAAAAATTATTTAACCCGTCATAAAAAGTGCAGGACGCACACGTACGTGCGTATGATAAAAGCGACTACCGAGACCGATTACCCAGACTCGAATATGCAGATTAGAGCCCGGCAATTTCACGCACACACGTAATCTATAAAATCTGCGGGATGGGATGCTGCGACTCGTAAATCCCGGCCCTTGGCTTCGCCGCTGGATTTACGGGCAGCGTCGTAAACGAAAAAACCGAGGCGCGGAATTTAATTTTATCCGTTCAATTTGAACGACGAGCCTTGTAATCATCTGCTACCGAAGCCGCCTACGACTTTTGCATCAATCCAAGGTCGAGCAGTCGGTCCATTAAGGGCGAGATCATATCCCGCGAGTCCTTGCACAAGCCGAGCTTAGAGCTAGAGGAAAATGAGGAAGAGCGTTAATTGGCTCATCTGGAAAATTTATCCCATGCTTGATCCGTGTCTCGGACTAAAACTCGGACGCTGCTTTTGAGATTTATCAATCTTTTATCAACTTGCACATGCAGTTTTTATAAACAAATCGTAAATTGAAATTGGTCGGTTTTTTTTTTTTTTTTATCTTGAACTACAAATTTTCATTTGAAAACGGTTTATGCTGCTTCTAGTTTATAGTGATCGGCCAAGAGGATAATTTTTGGTTGCTATACCAAAAAAAAAAAAGGTAATTTCACCATCATGAAATTCTATAGGTCTTATTTTTTGCCTAGACTTTTAATTTTATGTTAAAATTAAAATATGATTAACTTGTGAAAAATTTTGGATTACAGTATAAAAGTAAATTCCTAGATATTCAACGAAATGAAATACTTTATCAAGAGAACGAAACAGCAACGTCAGAAATCAAAATAACATTGTAATAAATTTCTAGCGTCAGTGCAATTGAATGATTAAAAGTATAATTTTCTTAAGTGCACATTTGAAAAGACTTGCAATGTTTTCAAATTATGCTAAGAAATGAGACTCCCGTTTTAAGAATTTTTAATGGATCAAGATTTTCGCGCAATAGATCAATACATTCTCTTCTTCTTCTTCTTCTTCTTCTTCTTCTTCATCTTCCTCTTTTTCGAAGTGAACTTTTGCGCCAGCTCTCATACACATTACGCATTTTAAAAAAGAAGGGCTTTTTCGAGAGCCAGTGAAAAATGATTTCCAAAACACAAAAAACGGTTGACAAGGCGTATCCAAAAATCAGGACCGAAATGATTTCTTTCAAGAGTGCGCCCTTTTCCGAGTCGGTTTCCTGGTTGACTTTGGCCGACTGGATGGCCTTGCTCTGTTGACGCACGTTGTACCAGGTAAACCACAAACCGCACTCGTAGTAGCTCCTGAAAATGAGCATCAGTGGACGCATGTAAGGAGAGGCAACATCAAAGGAATAGGCCATTTGCTGTTGATTGAAGACGGGCTTGGCCAGTGTCACCGCAGTTTTTTCATTGATGCTCGTGTTTACCCGGGTCTCGAATTCGGCCCTGACTCGATACATAATGCAGGTGATGTTTTTCGATTTCTTCATAACCTCGACGCAACGCGTTTCGTTCGACTGGAAGAGCGTCCTCTTCCTTATCCTCTCGATGCTCGGGTCGTCGTAATTAGTCAGGACGACGTTGTAGGCCTCGTGGTTGATGTAGGGCTGCAGAGGAGTGTTGGCGAGGTCGTCGTAGGTGTCGAACGAGGCTGTGGTTGTCACCACGTTCATGTTCACGAATTGCGAGTAGAATTCCGTGGAAAAGTCCATGGCGATGATGATGACGCACATGAAAAATATCCTCTCCACTATTTTCAGGGGGGTCTTGGGCACACTCATTCCCAGGAGCACCTGGAAAATGTCGAAGAACCTGAACTCGACTTTCTTTATTTGGAAAATCTTTATGGCTATAGAGACAGAAGCCACGATCAGTCCGATAATCAGCACAAATAGCGTTATGTAAGACAAGTTGATGAGGCTTGGGTTCGTTAAAATCGGCACCACGGCCACGAATTCCCCGGTCAAATACTCCAGGGCGATCCTCGTCGTGTGCGGTATCTCGTAGGTCAGTGGGGATGGCAATAAAAAAACATTCACATCCCTTGCCTCGAAATGCTCCTTTGCGGAAAGTAGGGAATCGGCCAGAGTCGCGTTTCCTTCTATGCAGTGGGTGTAGACCAAAGAAAAATTCAAAATCCATGCTGAAAACACAACCAGAGGATAATAAAGTCGATTTGTGTCGATCCCCGTGACTTCGTTCTCCTTCGAGAACGTCATAAAGGGCGAGTAACGGCACCCGAGAACTTTTAAAGGATAGCCATTCGCATTTATCAACTTTTTCGGGAAAATCTCGACTTCCGGCTCGTAGCGTATCTTGCTGAATTTATTGTAAAACGGATTGTAACGGTGGATGTACTTGTACTGACTATTCTTTATTAATTCGATTATGGAAAAATCCAAAAACTTTTGCTCCCAAGCGTAAATAAGCAGTTCGCGGAATAATTTATCGTTATCAGCGCCTTTGGTGAAAGAAATTATCAGAAAATTTGGTCGCTGATCTTTAAAGTCAAATTTTATAAATGCATCTATCATGTACTTGAAGCTGTCAAAAGTCTCAGTATTCACGTAATGCAAGACAATGTAGAAAGTTACAGGTCGTTGCATTTCCATGATGTCCGCATACATTGTTTTGTTGAAACCTGTTTTTCCCATGAGTAACTTCAAATCGAGAATTGTACTTGGAACAGCTTGAGCTATTTTCCCAAATATCTCGTTGTGATTAACATTCATTACCCCCCTTTCACTATCAAAACAAATCGTTGTTTGATATAATCGGTATCCATACTGCAATTGTAGTTGCAATACATCTAGCCAATGATTTTCTAATAAATATTTCGGAGAAACAGTAGAAAAAATCAGCAGTAAAAAGTAACTTACGAACGACATCTTTCACTGCATAAATTTATTTCAATTAGTTTCTTTAATAACGTGATCGCTATTTGAAAACGTGTGTTCAACTGCTTTTTTAAATTCTATTTTATATTTAGGCTTGTTAAATTATTGATTTATTTATTACAAAAATGCTATTTGAAGTAGCTTTGAAATTTAATTTAACTACTACAGTAATTTTAAAATAATTTATTTTAATAATTATGTTAAATAAGCTTAAATAGTATTTAAAAAAAAAAAATAATATAAATGATTTTTCAATACTGCTCTTCTAATATCATTTGACATTATACATTTAAAAAAATGACTGTATTTAAATACATAAAATTTAAATAGTTTCAAGTGAACTGTTTTTTTTTCTTTTTTCTTTTTTTAAGTCGAATTTGATAAAAGCACGTAATAATCCAAGGAAATAAGCTATAGATGTTAAACGTCGTTTAAAAACAATTCATTTTCTATGTACCTAACATCAAATGTTATTAACTCCCCGATTACAAAGAATTAAAAAAATGAGCTTTTAAATTAAATTTGAAATTAAATTAATTTTTGGGCATGTTTTCGTAATGGTTAAAAATAGTTTTAAGGATATCTCATCGCATAACGATAATCGTTATTTGAGATGATTAGTTTAAGTATTTCATAAGTTTATGAAAGCTTTTGCACAATTAATGAACACGTAAAATCGTCGCATAGTTTTTGCATCATAAGCTTCTGTCCAAAACTCTCAGCGAGCTTCAGCGCTTTCACATCCTTTAAAAAAAAAAAAAGAAAAGAGCTTTTAACACGAACCGCGAGGAAAACCCAAATGAAGAAGTTGTTTTGACTTCTATTTAGCTCCATTACTAAGGAGGACATCCTGTACTATTCCGAGACAGGGATCGGGATCTCATCAGAGGCACACACTCAATACCGAATCATCCGCAAAAAGAATTGACCCCAACCAACTTTTAATGCAACAGAGTAAGTTTTATTTATAAATACTGTTTATTAACAAATAGTGTGCTTTCAAGTTCAAATCCACGAGAAAATTGAAAGTCATGTGAAATAAAGGACATTTCTCGTTGTGATTCAATTTTGATAATGAATATTTCCATTTAATATTTACGATTTACTAAATGCGACTTTATAAGAAATGATAAGAAATTATAAGAAATTGTACTTATTTGCTTGATGCAAAAAGGGCAAAAGGTGCACCAAAGAAACATTGTAAAGGGAACAATGGGCGCCGTTAAATGGAAATAGAGAAGAGTTGAAATGAGAAAAAGAGCCTCGCCACTGTCGATCCGCTAAATAGAATTCATTTTTCAAATGTCGAATTCATAAATTAGCGCGAAGGCCCTCAATAAAAATAAATCAGATATCTTTATCATTTCGAGTGCTCTTATTAAGCCGAGCCTGAAAAATGTATTGACCCCCCAGTGTTTAACGATTTTGTGTCACTTGAAGCATCAACGATGTTGATGCGTTGATTCCATGTTGAGTAAGTGGATGCTGCACGCATGTGCCCTGCCACTTGACTCCCAGAGATCTTTCGAGATTGCGACTCAAATTATAGTTTTGTATTCTTATTTTTTGCCCCTCGAGGACAGGAGCATATACTTTGTCGAGATAAATCGCGTTAGCAGGAAGAATTTTTTTTATCTCATTTGTACAGGACTGGTTTTCGAGCTGTTTACTTTGGCCAAATAGATATATTCAATTTATAATTATCATTGGATTAAAGATGCGGGTTTAATGTTTCTCCCATGGCTGCAGCAGCAAAATCACCAATACTTTCACTTTTTGGTTTAAAAAATCCTCGGGTACAATCGCTGATGAAAATTGAAATTATCGTCAAATCTTCAATGAATATATATGATTAAATGTAGTTATAAATTGTTTCTTTATGAAAATAAAAAACAAATTACACATCACAGAGTCATCGGTTGTTGAATCTCCTTTTATATCTTTTAGTTTATTTATTTTTAAAATTAAACTATATTTAACAAAATAAAACAGATACTTTTTCGGATTATTTTTTTTTATTGAAATAATATCAAAACAAATATTTCATAATAAATACATAATATATTTTAAAACATGGAAACCACAACAAAAGAAATTTCAAATTAAGTACCGAGAATTAAACGTAAGCTTGTCATTAATGATACTCAAAAGTTAAAATAAAAAGATGTATCCAGTGTAGAATTGAATATTTATTTTATTCATATGAATATTATGCAAAAAAGTAAATTATATGTGTAAGTTATCGATGTACAGTGAAAATGCGATACATCATGTGCATGTACTTTTTTGGGAAAAGTTTGGTTTCATTTTTGAAAATTTCCTGAATTTTTAATTACCAAAATGAAGAATTTTCATTAGGATCACAAATTGCGAAAAATGAAAAAAAATAGTGTTTAAATAAATTTATATTATTTGTAAACGATTTGAGCCAACAAGTTCGATGAAAATAACTCGAAAACTGTAATTCAACAAAATCATAAAAATTTTTTATTCGAGTAGAATTAAAATTCCCTTTGTCTCTTTACTATTTAGAACTATTTTCAGACAACCATTATCAGCCGTCAATCTTTGACGACGATTTTAACTCGGTAAAACAAATAAAGTAAAAAAGAAAAGAAAAGTCACTGATTTTCTGTCAAAGCATACATAGTCTTAAATATGAAAGTGGTAAAGGGCTTGGATCCACTTATTCCCAGACAGCATCCAATAACATCAATCATCTTGAGCCAGTTCAAAGTGACGAAACTTCCCCGACACTTCGATGCATCTATTTCTGTGCGGAACCCGGTTGCTAATGAAAAAGGAGCTGGAGAAAAAGAAGAGGCAGGAGGTTGAGTATATCTTGGAAGTCGGCCAGACGGGCGAGGGTCCGGTCAGGGTGAAGCCCCAACGTCTCCGTCGAGCAAGACCCGGGGGTTACGGAAGGTCGGATTATGCATTATGCGCACCTGAGCGAGGGGCTCTTGTTGCTCTGATTTTGTCTGGATCTGCGTCTGACTTTTTTTTAAAGTACTGCAGCTTCTTCCCTACATGTGCTTCGGGTCCAATTCAATGTGATTTTTATCTCGAATGCGCGCGCGCGCGCGCATGTGTGTGTGCGTGTGTGTGTGCGCGCATAGCATCTCTCGTATGAAGGACTCGCGGTTATTTCCATTTTGAGGAAAGTCGAGTGGCTCGAGGAAAGTTATACGTTGCTTGGAAGGCATTACTCAAGATTTTACAGAGCAAGAGCTTCGGTTCGATAACGCATCAAAGTAAATATACGGGCAAACCAAAGGAATTTTGTGTATTAAAATAAAGTTCGTAACGGTTTCGAAATAATTTATTTAATGCAACGCTAGGTATTTTAATGTAGATGTACAAATAAATGCTCCTGGAAAATACTAACTTTCGGATTTAAATGTATTTATAGAGTATTTTTAATAAGAAATAAAACACTTTCATTTTTCAGGTCTATTTTTATCATTTACGACATGATATTTGATAAAATTATCGAGGCTAAATTTTCACTCCATCTTTACACTTCCTTTTACATTAACTTAAAGTAATGGTTTTAATTTGAAAGCTTTAGACACAAAATAATTCAGTTTCAGTTAGTATAAAATTAACGCTTTTACGACTAAGTACGAAGTGAACTACTTTTCTTCTTCTTCTTTTTTTTTTTTTTAAATATAAAATCTTAAATATAACATTTTGTTAGAAATATGAAATTAATTTAGATTTTTATTCATGTTCTTTACTATTTCAATTTGATTAACAATTAATTGATATCAATTTCAGTTTATTGATAAATTCTTAAAATATACATTGTATTAAAATATATGAAAGCGAGTATTTATTATTTATTATCCCTTGAATATTTTTTTGATATAAATCAACATGTACGTAATATTTATATCTTCAAAATTTCAAAGCAATATTTTTAAATGATAGTGTATTTTCAATTATAAATTTATTCTTTTGAAAAAATTTGTTCGAAATTAATTTTGCTTGAAAATTTAGATAGATTTTAGAAAGAAACGTGCATTGCATAATTTTTTACTCGCTTCAACTAAAGAATTGCGGGTTAATCTCAGATTTAAATATTAATGAACGATTTTTAGTTTGCCTATAAAACCATCCCCAAATCTGTATATTAAAACAAAAATGTTAATTAATTCAATGGATACAATACAATGAATGTTGTATTAATGGGATGGAAATAGTAGATGTAGTGAAAGGCAGGTTTGAAAACAATTATAAAATTTGATTCGCTTGATCCATTTCGTACGTCAATGCGATTTCGTTTTTCCACAAGCTATTTGAGCATTTAAAGTTGTTTGGAAATTTTTAACAAATAAAAAAAGAAGAAAAGAAAGAAAAAAACAAAACCAAAGCACTTGATGCACGTTATGGAAGTACTTAAAAAGCTAAAAAAAATAAACTATAATAATTTAACATGGCTCAACAGTCGAATGGGTTTACATGGTTATCGTTACTCTAAACTTGTAAAATATGACATTGAGAGTTTGCCAAATATTGCAGAGCTCGATAAAGCAAACAAAGCTCCCATAAACGACGAGTATTTCGGACGTGCAACCGACGTTACATGCGAGGCGAAGTAAACCTAATAAAGAGCAGAAATAAACAAATATTATTAATGCATTGAGTGGATCAATGATCTCGGAGTGAAAATAGCTTGGGCGGGCCTGGAAAATGGAAAAACCCGAGAAAAGCCTCGATTCAATTGTGCAGCCGTTGAATGGGATCGGGAATCGGGGATCGGGCCTGGGGAACAGAAAGGCAGAGCGTCTAATCAATTAACGCGAATGCACCTAATTAGGTGGCGCAATTCCGAAATCGCACCCGCGAGATTCTATCGAGCAACCATACTTTCTCCATGATTACGCAAAAAAAGGGGGGAACAATGGTGTTGGTTTCCCTCCCCCTCGTGGGACTTTTCTCGCCAACCCCGCGCGGAATTCTTGGTCCCGTTCCAATGACATATTCTTATATTGTCTCGGGAGATAAACGCATTAACTGCTGCTAAAAATGATGATAGAAGCTGGTAATTGGGTATTGTTTGGATCTAGTTAAGAGGGCCTAGATTCCTTCCACTCGTCTTCTGCGTAATTTATAATAATTGAGATATTTTCTTATTTATTTTTACATCGAGGAAGAGTATGTAACAATACACCTATTGCATTTTATACTTTGACATAATCAAATGTTAAATTATCTTCTTCCCTGCTTGTAGTTTACAGGAGTTATCGGAGATTTCGTTTCTTTAACGATGTGGCACGTTCCTATATTTAAAAAAATTTTACTTATTCGTTATTATCATCATATATTAAATATCAGTTAGAATTATTAATAATAACAAATTTTTGTACAATAATCTCTTCTCTTTAAATCATGTTAATTGTTGTGTACCCACTTAAAGAATTATGTTTATTATAACAGTTTAAAAATATAATTTAAATAATACCCTCTAAATATCAAATATTTATATTCTTGTTTTAAATATGAACAAATTAATAATGAATAAGATATCTCTAGTATCATATTATATTAATTAAAAATTTAAATAATTACGTAACAATATCCTACCGCTAGTATTATTAAAGTAGGTAAATAATAATAAAATTAGAATACAAAAGGATCAATTCATACTTATACTTGTACATGTATTTATTATTTGATAAATTTTATTGATTCAACTTTAAAAATTTTATTTTTCTATAATTTCAGATTAAAAAAAAATGCAGATTTTACAAGTATAAAAATATAATATCAATATAATAATATTTATACATTTAGTAATATATAAAAAATTATATATTATATAAGTATGTGTTATTGTAAAAAAATTAATGTAATAATTATTTTACGAATTAACAAGCATTTGAGTAAATTAAACAATTATTATTATATACAATTAATTTAACTAGTATTCAAAATAGCAATTTATGTCAGATCTTTACTTGGTAATTAAAAACAGTTTTTATTATTAATTACAGTATAAAAAGTTGAATATTCATCTAATAAATAGTGAATTTAAAAAATAATGATACGGATTTCTTGAGAAAAACATTTCTATATGTGTAAAATAATAAAGAAATACAGTTTATTATTTCATTGATTATCATTATTTCTCATTAATTTGGACTAAAAAATTATAAATATACATATTCATTCATTTTAATTAATATATATTAAATAAATGATAATAATGTCGATAAAAATAGAAGTGATTAATTAGTAAGTTTAATTTAATTATAAAATTTAATTCAATAAGAAATAAAACTAAATATTCATTGAATATACATAATCGATTTTATTTGACTATCGACATATTTATATAATTTTATATTTTTATTTAAACTGATATTTTTTTATTAGACATGCCTTTTTTAACTTTCAAAGTTATACAATTTTATCTTATTTAAAAAAAATTTTTCTTGAATTTAATAATAATGAATAAAAAATGAGCAAATAATTTTTAAAGTTAAATACTTTTTGAGTTTTTGTTTTAAACGAATAAAATTTAATGTGAAAACATTAATAGTCATCTTTAAAAAGTTATATTTGAGATATAAACTTTTCCAATTTAAATTATCTTACTCAAATTTTAAAAATTCTTTTTAATTTATATTAGCATAAATTTCTTTTAATCTGAAAAATTGGATTAATTATGGATCACATAAAATACTTTATAATTTTGTAATAATTTTCTGAAATTTGAACTGGATCAAATAGAACTTAAATGTTGGTATTAGATAAAAAACTTGAAATTTAGTTTTAAAAATTATATCCAGCATCGAAAGAAGTATGGGTATTATAAGATAGATGAAAAATCATTTTATCAACAAAAATCACAATCAATTAAAAAAGCCCAAAGAATATTGCAACTATTTTTCCAATATAAAAAACATTGGTTTGCGTCTGAACTTTTTGATTTTTTTTTTATAAACAATGATGCTTGTAGATTGATTCAAAGTTTACTGGAACGTCAATCCATTACACAGCAGTTCAAATTTCATACCAAACCAAAATATTAGCACAAAGTGTATCTGTTTAACTTGTTTCGATGAAAGCCCTTGAAAAATGAGCCGATTCCATCATTGTTTTTATGTAAATGAAGTGATGACCCACATAGGTGAATTCAAGGGGAATAAACCGAAGGAGTCGGGAATCGGAAGGACAATAAACGGGAGGATCGAGAGACAAAAGGGCATTTTCAATTCCGACGCGCCAGCGCCACAAACATAAAAGCCGAGGCAATTTTCGAGGAGGAGCACTGCATAAAAGAAACAAACCTGCAAACTCCGCGAGTAAACATAAATAAGGGTGGTTGGGGGTGGGGGTGGGGGTTGCCACCCCCTCGTTGCGTGTCTGGACGGGGGATCGATGTTGCACACGCGCACACCTGCCCACGCACCACCATAACGTCCCTTGTTTTGGATAGGCAGGGCCCCCACCGAGGGCTTTTATTAGTCAAGGGCAACTGCATTTTTTTTAAATTTCGCTCAAGTTTTTACCCGTTTATTGCAGAAATTACGGCGATTTTAACCTTTGCCTCTTCCAAATTTTTTTTTATTTAAAACGATCTTTAAGCTCGAACCGTCGCCTAGTACTTAAGTATGTACCCTCGAGTCAAATTGTTCGTCATCAATAATTCATACTTAAAATACTTTGGCCTTTTTCTTTCTAAACGAGAAAATCATTTAATTTATTATTTAGATTATTCTTTAAACTCCACGTTTCCTGTCTTAACTAACCGAGCGACTAAGTATGTTCATTTATTTTGATATCGCTTGTAATATTATACAACAAATTGTAGTTACATGTGATTCTCGAAAAAAAAAAAAATACCATTCACTTACATCATTTTTAATGGATTATACGTTATTAATGATCACTTGCTCTCTTCATTGATCAAGTGTTACGTAGGAGTTAAATGACGCTCGAACAAGTTGATTGATAATAACTTGAATTTACATATTTTTTTATATTCATGCGGTCATGTAAGGACAAAAGATTGTGTTGTTAATTATTCAATGTATATTACCTAAAAGCAGGGTAATGCAGCTGATAAATTTATCATTACATTTCAAAGGTTTAAAAATAGATATTAATTTTTTTAACTTTTGACAAATATTTAAGCAAAATTGAAGCAATTTGAAAATATAAATTTTATTTCAAATTAAAGACTCTTCTTTGGCCTTGTCAACTTTATTGGCCCAATTGTCATTTATTGTTATATTATAAATGTAAGGCTGAGTCGGTGAACACGTTATCAGCAACTCAGCACTTGAATTGTAATTTTTCACGTCCGCTTAATTTAGATGAATCCCAACGTTTGGTATTTTTAGTGAGCACCGCTAAATTACAGTTTTTACTCTTAATACTTTCGATTGGTTAAAAAGCTTTACACCAACCCTTGCCTTTGGAGAAGCAGAATCTGCTCTTTTTTATTTCCACGGGGACAAAAGGGATATTTATTGCGAGTATAGGGAGGAAAGCTTAGAATATCCTAAATAAAAGATGGAGACACGTCCGGAAGCAGCTCCGATCTTCCAAAATTAACGCTTATATAAAAAAAAAAGAAAAAAAAAAGAAAAAAAAAAGGAAAAAAGTACCCGGTATCTTACGATTCCATTCGAGTTCCATATAAAAAGGAAGGTAAGGGAAGGGAAGGGTCTGGTGTCTACGCAGCAGAAAGGACGGAGATACGTGGCCAAACGAGAGACGCGTGATTCGAATTCTTATTAAGGCATCAACGTCACTAACAGCCCAGCAGAATGTCTGTCATATTACTCCTGGAGTGTGTCATAATTTCTCCGGGCGGTTTATTATTCAAAAAATTGCCTGGCTACATAATTCAAAACAAAAATCGCATTGTAAATTTTTAATGTGGCTCGGATTAATCGAGGGGGGCCAACGCTCGTAAAAAGCACAAGTCCACAAGAAATGCTCGGGCCGCTTAAATTTCAATTTTTCGAATCGCTTGCAATTATTCCGAGTTCCGCTCGAGCCTAAAAAACATTAGGAGTGTGTACCTTTGCACCTCTGGCGTCGGTAGAATATAGATTACCTTTTGGTTAATAATTCGTGGGTTCGGCAGATTAATAACAAAGCGTAACATAACATAAAAGTAAACCGGAGTTCTGTGTTGTTAATTGACGCAATTGAGGAAAGTCACAAAGTCTGACAGATATTGAGTGCACACGGGAGGCGCTATTTGTGTGAGTGAGTGCGGGCGTGTGCACGTCCGTTCATATTTTTACGGCAGGCTTACTCAGTGAGATTTGAATCAAATTGGATTTTTTTGGAAACTTTTTTTATGAACAAAGCTGTATGCCGTGATACCGGCCAATGTTGGTTTATGAAGGTCGACTTTTGACGTTTATGGAAAAGTCTATTTCACTACACTTAACCTAAAGGAAAATTAAGAATTTATACATTTGACTTATTTAACAGTCATATCTCAAAGGATATTTTTGAGCGAATTTTGGCCATATTCTTTTATTGGTGTATCCTACGACAAAAATTTATTCAGTAATTTGTACATCCAATTACTTATTCTAATAAATACCCCATAAAATTTATAAATTATTTATTATTTTATTTTGTTTTTGTTTTAGGTGAGTTAAAATCACTTTCATTGCCTCGCGGTTTCCTGCCTGAATTAACGGAGTATTGTGAACAAGGTAAAAGAAATAAATGTGGTCAATTCATTAAATGATATATAATTAAATTATATGATATATTTTTATAAAGCTTGTATACAAGTAAAAAAATAAAATTGATATTTAAAAATTATTCCTACGCATGTTAACCGTGGCTTTAGAAACAATTATACAAAAATCTTGTAAATTTTTACAAAATTTACAAGATTTACAAGATAAAAGTACCAAATTTCTTGTAGCATCGGTACCCAATAATCATTTGTATTTGTAGAGTAAAATAAATATTTGATATTAAATTTTTAATCTAAAGTAATTAACGTTCTTTGTAGTTAAGTATCTATGGATATATTATGTGATACAAGAAACACGAATTTATTTTGAGGTATCGAAAGAAATACATAATGGGTATGATTCATTGAAACTTGACAGGTTGATTCATTGTGTGATATGGAAATACTTAAAAACATTATCCAATAATGATTTTGCCCTTGACCATGAGTTTTAAGAACTGTGTTCATTGTTTGGATTGGAAATCGTCTTTAGGACATATGTTTTAAATTTTACTAATTGTTACAAAATCATATCAATATTTATTAATATATCAATGTCTATTTTACTTAAACAATTTATTGAACCTCAATTTGCTCAATTATTGAATTTGATCAAATGCTTGATTATCATTGAATACTTACATTTGATTATTATATTTAATATTTTCTTAATCATTGTACTGAGAGTTTTAAAATCAATCATTAACAACATAATATAATATTTGCAATAATTTATCAAATCTTGTATTTATGAAACAAGTAACATTTTTTATTATGAAAATAATACGTAAAAAATTGAATATAAATTCCCAAAAAATGTTGAAACGAAACCAATACTTAGTTAATACTCATTAAAATTATATTGTTAATAAGATTTTTCTTTTTCTGTAATATTTAATTAGAGTAAAATTATATTCATTAAAGAATAAGACAACAGTAATTATAATTGTCCATTGGGATACAATTTTTTGAGATTACTTTTTGTATTCGGAAAATCAAAGATTTCGACTAAAATAACGTTTTCATTCTGTCATCTATTTATTACCAACTCTTGCACAAACTCTCGTAATAGTCGGCAACTAATGTGTAATGATGCGTTAAATATATAAGAGAACAAAGTCAACAAAGTAAATAAAGTCTCCTGATGCGTAACTCCATTAACAATTGCAAACATTGACGAATTCGAGTTCACAAATGTCTACGATACACGCTTGCAAAGTTCCTCAGAAGCAATTTCCGCTCTTCCGAGAGAAAGGAGAGGGGGGCGGGGGCGGGGGCGGGTAATACGGAAGAAGTTTTTGAAATTATGAGAAAATTTCCGAGTCACGTAACCAGACATTCAGATTTTTCTTTTTAGCTCCCGGAGAAGTCATTTGGAATCAATAAGAGTGTGGCGTCTCCTGTTGTAGATCCTCGTGTTCACGAATGTGCCGGAAGCCCCGCCAACCAATTACGAATGTTAATGTTTAACTTTGGCGATTTTTACGACCAATTATCTCTGGATTCTCGCCGATGATGGGTGGGGAAGGTCATGGTGGCTGTGGTGGGACTCGCACGAGATATACGAACTCGCGTGCTCGTTTAACTCTTTTCTTCGCTGCTGAATTTTTCGAATTACTGAATTATTCAAGTTTTTCGTGCTAAAAAAGTTATGCAATTCTTTAAATTGTACACCGAATTTAGGCTTAAAGCGTTGCCTTGGATTTTTATGGCTTTGGAGATAATGTTTAGGTCGCGAACAAATAACCATACATTTCTTTCAATAACTTTTATGTTGCACCAAAAGACTACTCAATTGTTTAATAAATTCTTAAAAAAAAAAACTTGTTCACTTGTGGCTCTTTTAAATAGATTTTATACGTCTGCTTCAATTGAATAAAATGCCCAATAATCCTTTATTATACTTGTTGGTCTCTACATTCTCATTTATCGATAGAACAATAATGCGTAATGGCATTCTTCTAATAAATTAAAAAAACTTCCTATTTAAAAAGTTTTTTTACTCAAATTCTGGGGAATTACAAATATTTCAATAGAATTTTATTTATGGTTTAATTAAATGAACACGTTATTCATTCCATGCACAGGCTCAATGTATAAATCAAAGGTATAAATTAAATTTACGCTTAAGATTTTTGTTATTTGGATTTTGAAAATATCCTTTGTTGTTATTTTGATGTTGTTATAAAGAATGCTGTAAAGAATGTTTTGTAAAAATACGATAAAAATATTGATATCTGCAGTTGTTAGATCCGATAAATCAATTTATTCAATTGATAAAATGTTATTTTCCATTTCAAATTAGCCCTTAAAGTTGTTTCTGCTTTGGTTATTATTCGAAAAAGGTCGTTGAATGGACAAACCCCAGAAACTCCGGAACAGCTGTTGGATATAGGAATATGTAAATACGAAGCCAGTAAGTTTTCGAAGCTGCCGAACGGGGAGTGGGAGGGAGGGAGGGAGGGAGGGAGGGAAGGAAGGAGCGAAGTGAGGAAAAATGAGGGTAAATACTGGGAAAAGACTGGACGCGTTAAGAAGAGTGGAGGCCTGGATTGGAAAGACGAGGAAAGATTTCCCGGGGCTCGTTACTGCATAGCTGGTGAATGTTTGCGTGTGAAAAGTTATCGGGGAACTCCGAACTGCCCTTGGCTAAGGGCACTTGCAGCTGCGGCATGTGCGCGGGTTCCGCTCGGCTCGGGTTCTCTTCCGGTGGACGCCTGGGTGAATCCGAGGTGTCCCGACCTGGAGTCACTCCTCCGGGGCACGAGCGACAACCAGGTCGATTTCTCGGCTAATGAAAGTCGTTTGTTTCATTAATGCGATGAGAATCGCTGTTCGCTTTTTTTAGCCCCTCTTACGCTGTGCTCAGGGCCGCATTCAATTAAAATTATCTTCTGGTGGTACTCGACTTTTCCAGCCAAAAATCTCGAGCACTAAGCCTATTAACGTAATTCGAGGAGAATATTATTCATGAATATTTATCGACACTCCGGCAAACTGAAGGAGAGATTTCATATTGCATAGACACTGTTTGCAAAGTATGACTTTTAGAGTTTAATCCGGGGTGCGTGAAAACTTTTCGAATCCTCCTCAACCTTTTGTTCAACATATTTATCCACTATTAAATCATTTTTATTCTTATTTTATTGTTTTTATTGTTTTTTTCAAAACGTCTATCCGAACTTAAATCAACAAGAAACTTTTCATTCTTCTTTTTGTATAAAAAAAATTAACAGTGAGTTTATTCAATCAAATGCGAATAATGAATATTTTTATTTTATTAACAAAATTAATTTACATAAACATAAGTACATTTTTGTTGATCAGAATTATTTACTTTCTACGCAGAATTATGTGATTAAGCGTCTTATATTTAGACTGCTAAAATAATAACTAATATTAATAATAAAGTAAATAATTGCATACAAAAGAAAAGTATTATATTTTAATTAGTCAAAAAGTTTAAAATTGATTGTTATCCTACGTCTTCCGGGTATAAAATATTATTATATACTGAACACTGTATTTATTCTGGATGTCTAATCAATATTTCACTCTTCACTAATTAATTCATTATTATAAGGAGTAATAAAAGCATAGAATCATGATTCGACGTGTAATTAATATAATTTTCACGGAAAAGAAATTATCTATGTTAAAATGTAAAAAAGTTCTTTATTTTTATCTTGAAAAAAATTTTGCATCTACTTTTTGACGTGTATTTTAAAAATATTAAAAAAATCTACTATTACATAAGATATAGTAATCATTAGTAATCTAAAATTTGAGCAGAAAAAAAAAATTATTTAATGAGAGTAATAACGGTATGTGTAAAATTTTAGGAGCCAATTATGGAAACGAAAAGTCGATTATGTAGAAGTGCAAAATTTGAAAATGTTGGCTTATTTCGAAACTAAAATTATTTTGTTTGATTTTTCTTCCATCCTTAATTCCATCATTGACTTTATATTAGGTAGAACATATGAAATGCGTAGTTGTGTAGCCACAGACGTGATGAGAATATACTCCTTGAACTTGTATAAAAAATGTTTTCATAAACTTCCTCTTTTTATTATATTCATTTCACATCCTTCATAGAAATGTTATTTTCAATAATACAGACACGCTGACGAAATGTAGAACCAACCAGCTCCTGTGCATTTAATATGCAAATAAAAATTACGAGAATAATTATTGAGTGTAAAAATTGATATTCGAAACTGGGTCTGCTGATAAACACAGCTAGAATTTTTAGGAAATAGTTTCCCAACGACAATTTTTGTTCTTTCACTCCGGCTTCGAGTCCAAGGACTCTAAATAATGGACGATCCATTTTCCGTCGCAATAATAATGGTACAGTTTCTGAACGTTGAGACCGATAGGCCGGCTAATTTCGTATGCATCGTCCGTCGCCAGACGTGTAATACCTATAAGTGCGGATCGACCGACTATGGAGACTAAATGTGAAAAAGGAAAAACATCGTCGCAAGGACGGAAGCGATTTTTCCGACGCCGAGTGGAGCTCCTCCCGGTGAATAATCCGCGTCTGATTGGGGGGGGGGGTTGGAGAACTTTGGATTTACATTGCGTATTCTTTCTAGTGTACATTTTATTTTATAGCCATCCCCGAGCTATGGCTTGATGAAACTACAATGGCCGATTGATGAATCGCATAAATCACCGTAAATTAGCGCTTGTTAAAATACTTTTAATTTCGAAGACATTCGAGAAGCTGCTCGCATCGATCGAGGATCAGAGCCGACGGATCTCTCTTTGAGTATTCATGAAACGAAGCCGGCCATGGCTCATCCGCACCGGATGAATAAAGGAAAAGGTGCTCCGGGAAATATGGAGGAGGATCGTATTAAATCCTGTCCCAGGACCTCCTCCATTTTGCAGGAGTTGCACATCCGTGGCGCCGCTCGAGTGTCCAATTCTTTACTCCACACGAGTGGCCCTCCACTTTTAGCCCTTCGACAGGGATATTCGAGCGAAGACGAACTTTTTCCCTCCAAAGAGGCGCCTCCTTTGTTTTTCTTTCTGCATCCATTCAACTTTGGGTTATTCAGCGTTTGAAATATTTAAAAACAGCATGGGAATTTATATTCCAACTACGAGGGAATTCAAAATACCGTTATTTATACAGAAATAGTAAAGATACATTTTACATTGCTGTTTCGATTAATTTGCACTTGTTAAAATAGCTAGGAGAAAAACGCATTTTTATGTTTAAACTAGTTATAAAGTAAATTTACGTGACAACTCTTGGAGAATTTAACACTGTTGAAAATTATGACACTAACATTTTAATGCTTATTATGATCGCTCTTAAATATTGTTATTTACAAAAAACGAAAAATAAATTACACTTACTTATAAAAATATACTTTATATTCCTGTTTCAATTAATTTGCACTTGTTAAAAACGGTAAGAAAGCATATTTTACCAATAAGATATTGCTTTTCGCGATTAAAACAACTTTAATATCGGCTTCATGAGCTCTTTGTAAGAAACATTACACTTGGAAGGACATAAAATGATTGAACTTAATTATATTCTAAGGAATATTCTCAAATTAATTATTTAATTCAATTTATTATATATTAAAAGTCATTTAATATAGAAATAAAAACCTTCAAAGACCAGATTCTTATTTGCATTGCAATCATTAATTATTCAAGTTAATATTTGTCCTCCTGCGTCTGTCGTCCACGCGAATTTTTTCCCCTCATAAATTTCTTTCGTGAATTTGCAAATTTTTCAAAATCCAAAAGAAGGAGGGGTAAAAGAACTCAACAAAGCTCTCATTTGAGACTAGAAATTCCCCGAAATTCTTAGTCGCCACTCAGTTGTTTGGAAAGACGTGCAACTTGTTGAAGTATATCTATATATGCGATCGGTCCTTTCTACTAATCGTCGTTTGTCTCTTCTTCTTCATCAAAGTTCACGCCTCTTCATGAAAATCTATTCTTTAAAATCCTTTTTTAAACTTATTGCCTTATCCTTTCCACTTTGGATAATTATCATTTCAGTGGAAGATAAATCAATATTATTCATTATACAGGCTCTCTGGAGAAATTCTCATTCATTAAGACGAAACTCGAAAACTAACATAATTTCATTAAAAACTTTGAATTCGGTTAACTACGCAGAAAATATAATATATATAAATGAAAATAATAAAATATTTTATTGCATTTAAATATTTAATTTTTTTGATAAAACGTTTGTTAATCATTTTTACAGTACAAATTTATCACAAAAAATAATCCTATAGACGTAAAAAGTTGAGAGATTCGTAAAAAATTTATAACAGTAGTAAGCTCTCTTGATTGCATGGACAAGATTTTTTGATATTTATTGTAGATATATTTATTTCAAATGTAAGTCTTTAGTTATAAAATCATTCTACAAAGCAAACAAAATTGGAGGGGACAAAACTTATTTATACAATTTATTTGCTTTCGTTACACAATTAATTTAAATTACTCTACTCTAGCTACATAAAATAATTGTTGAG
The DNA here is from genome assembly GCA_018907245.1 of Eupristina koningsbergeri. Taxonomy (NCBI): domain Eukaryota; kingdom Metazoa; phylum Arthropoda; class Insecta; order Hymenoptera; family Agaonidae; genus Eupristina; species Eupristina koningsbergeri. The sequence goes on from JACCHV010000020.1 coordinate 144,094, forward strand.
ATAATAAACATGTAGTCATTATTATTCCGGCTTACTTTCATTAATTTTTATGAAATAATTGAGGATATATCTTGTAATATTCATGAAACTCCTTATACAGTATTGGTTACGACTTTAAAGCCATTTGTAAAATCTACCCGTTTGCATTAAATAGTCATTTTTCAAAAAACATCAATACTACATTGAATTCCACTAGGTCTGTGCCAATTCAATGCGGGTACGCGTAAAATTGAATCAAAAGCAGTGATTAATAGGAGGAGCAAAGAACTGATTTATGAGGCCGAAAACCAGGGCTCTAAAAGATGCGAGGAAAACTGGACTATTTTACACATTTTCAGATGCGGAATTCGATTACGGACACCTCGAGCACAACACATATTTATGAATGTGAGATTTTCATACATGCATAATGGAAATCAAACGTTTGGCAGAGATCCCAATTGAATAAGAGACAGAGAGAGAGAGAGAGAGAGAGAGAGAGAGAAAGAGTGTGACGTGCCCTAGAACAAGAAAAGGAACATGGAAAGGGCATAACACGCATTGTTACGGTTAATTTATGATGCAGCAGTGGCTGTAAGCCAAAGTATTGGTCGCGAATTCGCGTTAATGCAGATTTGAGAAGTTTTGTGCAACTGAATGTGGAATCGCATTTCCGAACTTTACTGCGGAAACACATACATGTATTCTACTTGGAGACCGAAACGGGGGCGCTAATGCGATTCCAAATCGCAAGTTAAAATTTAATTTCATTATAAATCTCGGAATAGTACACATCAGTTATTGGAGGGATTTTGGAAACCCATTTCGGCAATTTCAAAACTTGAGAAAAACGAAAAGTATTTTAAAAGTAAAACGTTTTTTTATTTTCGCTACCATGGAACAATACTAAAAATAATTATTTCTTGGGACTTGCAATTTTAAATTTATAATTAATTTGAATATTGTTAAAGTTATTGGTAATTTTAAAATATTAATTAGCTTGTTTATAAAGTTTAATTATAGGTGAATTGTAATTTGCATGTTCAATTAGAATTTTCCAATTTTCCATTCGAAATACAGCTAATTAAACTATAAATTTCGTCATTTGATTTCCAATTGAAATGCTCTTATTTTAAAAAAGATAAACATGTCATTAAATATGTCCGGTAGAGAAAATATTTCCACTTATAAAATAAATAAAAATGTTGACATATTATTTACAAATACGCTGTCTATATATCTGTGTTAAAAATTTGCTTGTTTAATATTAAATAATTTACGCACATAATGAATGTAATTTATCAAAAAATAATCCATAAACTAATTATGAATATTCAAATATTTGTAGCATGAAAATAAGGTAGTATTTTTAAAATAAATAAAAATATTTTTCCAATCAAATAGTTAATTATTTGCGTCTGAATTAATATTCTTTAATTCTCGTTCAACTTGATATTCATAAAATATCTTCGCACCAATATATTTATATTATTGAGTAATAGGAAAGAAAAATCTTGGTTGTGCGCTTCACAAAAACGAATGCTCGCCTTCAACGAATTACCTTTACAATTACTTTACATGTCATCCTAACAATAATATAATATCAGCTGTATGCTTAAAGCAAGTGCCAACAAAAACTTCAAATTTCCTCTTTTGCATATAATTAAAACAAACACATTGCCGACTTAGTTATCCTCGAATTCTTGTTAAGGAGTAACGATGATTTCAGTTCGCCGTGTACCCCGAACCCAGTGAACTGCATTTGTAATTTGCGAACAAATAGATTTTATTCTACTCTGGTGGGCTTGATATGGAATCCAATTATAATAAATGCGGTGTGCACGGGAGCGAAAGCGAGTTGCCCAACTCCGAAAATACACAGAACCTACAAACGTAAGAGCCGAAATCCTGCAAAAATCACTTTCCCTCCTTTCTCATCCACTAAAAGCACACGAGTGACTTATGGAGATGTTATCTCCCCGATAGGCGCGCATCACCTGAGATCGATGCCGGTGATCCCGAAATCCCGGGGTCGGACAACTCCTCGGAGAATGGCGCCGTGAAGGTCGACGGGGAGGGGGGGTGCTGGACCATAAAAGTAGCGCTGGATATTTACGACCCGGAGTCTCGGGTTTTCTCTCGGGTGTCGACGGCCGGCGGATCACTCCTGCGTGTAAAGCCCATTGACCAACCGCACCCCGACATTCGCGTTTCGCCCGGGACGAGTCTATAAAATTATCATCTCCTCGGATCGCAACCGGAGCACAAAGTTTGGCTCGTCCTTGACTCGGTCGAGACGCATAATGCATCCTCGATAATTACTAGACCACTCCACCCGAGTCCTCGCCCTCCGCGTCAAATACTGGTTCTGTCGAAATTTAGGGGCAAGAAATCAAGTGGGGAGGGTGCGTTTCATTTATAGGGCGAAACCACGTGTGATTACGGGATCGCGAATACGCGAAATTGAGTCTATTATTCTCCGGGGAACAATGAGTCCTCGCACACAAACACCCGCGAGCCCCAATAAATGTATTAACATATAATATGTGGTAAAGCAGGGCTCCGCTTATGGACGACGTGCACTTGCACTTATTTCCATATGCCTTTGTCGTCCTTCTTCCCGAACGCCTCCACCTCTCGAGTGCGTCAATTCACAAGGATGTCCAACAAATGCGTTGTTTGTTTGTTGGGACTAGCCAACGCTTTAACAATTATATCCACAATTATAATTATAATCCCCCCCCCTCCCCAGATTTGTCTTTGTCCGAGGTGCAACAAATGAAAATCTAACAAAAAAGTTAGCCGAGAATCCGAAGTGAAATGAAGGAATCCGCTGTTTCTTCCTTGCTCCTCATTTCCATGTGGCCGCACTCATTTTGCGATTAATTATGCGAAAAATCGAGCTCATGTACCAACTGGGAAGCACTCCATTATTAAAGGCTATCGCATCAAAGTATCGCGGAGCATTTTCAGTTTATTTGGCTAAATGAATAAAAGAAGCGAATGCTGCCTTAGTCGATCGAGATCTCTCCGGGTCTCAACTCAACTCAACTCAACTCAACTCCTCTCACTCTCCTTGATCGCGTCAATTTCTTTGCACTACGATTAAATTACATACCCGGAGCGGGCGAACATTTTTTCAGACGTCACGCGAAACTCATAACGCAATTGGAGAAAAGTAATTGCCTTCGTAAAATATCCTTATCGTTAATTTTATATTATCAAACCTTGTATAAATCTAACCTATTCGTAAATTAACATTTTTCCCTGTTTTATCTCTGGGCTTCCTTTCCTATCCACCCGTGAAGTATATTAGTTTTGACAAATATATATTTAACGTACGAGAGCCCCGGAATGTATTATACAAATATATTCGAGTGCGTAATGCCAACATTCATACCACTAATTATATATATGTTTTTTCGTTTTAGTCGATGTAAATTGACTACCTCTGCAAAAGACTAATTTCTTAATGAGCAATGGCCAACCAAGCGTACTTTTACTATGCTTTTTCACGTCAAAATTGGTTTTTAAAAAAGTTGAGATGAATTAATTTTCTCTTACAATTTAAAATTCAAATTATGATAATCTTGAAATTATTTTGTGACGATTTTATTATTATCTATAAGTACTCCTTATTTGCTGATGACAAGATTGTTGGCATTTTTTAACTTGCACAGCAATATAAATGTATTTGGCCGTGTTTTGTACACGTTTGCATCTTCCAAGATAATACTTACAAGCTTCGTAACAGACAAATACACTTTTATTTTATATAAAAAAAAAAGAAGTGAAATTGACAATTCAATATTATTTTTTTACACAAAAACTGTAAATTTCCAATTTATAATTAAAAGTATTCTTTTAACTCAAAATATATATATCTCTTAATCTTGTTTTTCATAACATTTGTATTCTCTAAAGAACAGAAATTATTTAAAGTACTTTGCACTGATTACAATAATTATATGCATTCGTACAACTATTTGAAATTTTAACAATGAAATTTACTTTTGTTTCAGGTGAGTTTAAATTGCTGTTTCCCAAATAATTATTATGCTGTTTACCAGAGTATTTCAAGTAAGGTAATCAATAATACTATTCTCTAAAAAATACTATTTCACATGTTATTATTACTAATTATAAACATTTAATAGGCGGGAAGAAATTGCAGAAGATATAATGCTGTTGTACGTTATTTCTAAACGATAATGTAATTGTCAATATTAAATCTCGAAACTAAAAACTTTTCACTTACTTATGAAATTACAGTCGCCCTTGCATGATGTTCTGCATCAGGGAAATGTAAGAAAGTTAATTTTAAAATGTCAAAGATCAAATCGTCTGTGAGTGTAAAAATATAGAAGCTCCATAAAAGTTCGATACAAGCAAAAACTTTGTTTTTCACACATTTTTTTTGTTTCGCAAACATCTTTGTAATTTTTTATTCACAATTTTATATTGTAAACCTCTTTCCGATATGTTAAAATAAGTTTAATTATATTTGATTTGTATATATTGAAAAGATACTTGGTACATTAAATTGTACTTTCAAATAATAAATGATTGTTTAGAAAACAAAATTTTCGAAAAATATATTAATATTAGAGTTTTCATTTAGAAAATAATATTTTAAAATCTTTATGAATAATTATATTGTTAATAATATTAATCTATTAATAATTTTGATACTTAAATTGTAAACAGAATTAAGCAATACTAGAGAATCGTCAAATTTAGAGATTTTTAAATTGAAATTAAAACTATAATTTATAATCATGACTACTTTTATTTTATAAATGATATTTATAAGTTTTAAAAGTAAGATTTTTATTATTTTTATAATTTAATAAATCCAGAAATTATGAATCTATACTTAGTATTTGTTTGCTTATTTTAAGCACACTTTATACATCAAATATATCAGTTGACTGGGCGTCTAACAAAATTACATAAACAGTAAAAGTCCAGGAATAATAAAATAGGATAATGTTTATGTGTTTAATTATAGAGCACATACAATAAAAAAGTTGGTAAAATAGAATCAAGTTTTTTTTATCGGCAATATGATGTATAGGGAATTTTTAATTAATTTTAAGATTCACCGCAAATTGCCGACCTACATTAGAACTTTTTTCTATCCTCCTTCCTCGTCATAATTTTATTAAGCAACATAAAAAATTGCACAAAAAATATAACAGAAGATCACCTGTTTTTTATTTTGGTACTTTTAAATTATTTTCAATGATAAATGTCTCATGGGGCACCTACCCCTTTGATACCACAATGCTGAGTCTACCTGAGACTTTCCCGATAAAGCAACTAACTGAGACAAAGTAAGAATGAAGAAGAGTGGGAAAAAACGAAATAAATATAGCATTTTCCCGCGAAGAAGAAAATGTCTTTTCATTTTTGTGCGATTGCATTAAGTGAAAGCACAGCGAGTTCCTTCATCTGTCAACATTTTTAAGTATTTGAGTATAACTCGATTTCCCGTTGAATATGAAAAAAGGGTGCGTTTTTCTGTTTTTTTTTACACAGCTGCATCCTCGCATCGATAAACTGCTTCTGAGTAAGGGCGGTTTTAGCGGAATAATTAAGATTTCCAAAAGCTGATTTGCTTGCTTGCAATAACTAAATCGACTTATCGCAAATCAAAAAATTTTATCGAGTTCCCGTACAATGAACTCCTTCATATTCTGTTTCTTTTTATTTCACTCGTGTTAAAATTCACCTTGCGATGGGTTTTTGCTTGAGAAAACATAATTCGAAGTAAATTTTCGACTGTTTTTTAATTGGCATTTTAGTTGGAAGACGGACATTAAATTAATCATAATAATTCTGCATTTATAAAATTCAATTTAAGTCTGATAAAAAATAAAATTTTCCTCAAATAAATGGAATTTCATTTGAAAATAGAAAAAGTAGTTTACTTATGCGATCTTTCAAATTGTGAATGCATTTTTAGTCTATACTAAAAATTTTTGTTCGAATATTTGATTGAATATCTAAAATAGCTGAAAAATCTTTAGAATTTTAATAGGAATGATTTAAATAAAATAAAATTTTTTTTTTTTATAAAATTAAAAAAGTTTAATAAAGATATTTAGATTATTGAAAAGTAGTTACTAATATTTAATTAAAAAATATTCATGGAAAATTATATTACAATTTGTTACTACATATAATTTTATTTTAATACTGAAAAGGTTTCTTTTTTTTAAATACATTCAGCAAATTTATTGAACAAGAGTAAGCATTGTAGAATTAATTATTTACATGTATGTATACTCTTATCAGTTTCCGTAATTTCTCTTGAAAGCATAGTTATTGATATTTAGTCGTGTAGGGTTGATTTGTATCGGATTTTTTTCGAAGTAATTTTTTTTTTTTTTTTTTTTTTTTTTTTTTTTTTAATAAAAAGTATATATTTTTGGAAAAATGAATAATCACCACATGGTAATTATTGTTTTTTTATAAAAGAATAAATTTAATTGACTGTTCACTTATTCATTTATAAAGTAGTCGTATTAAAACACTCTGTAGCAGTTAAGAATCGAAATGCTTGCAAAACAATAAGACGACAATAAATTGTTAGATTGCTTTGTTAAAAAGTAAAGAAAAACAGAAGCTAATTATTGGGTCAGCATATCAATCCAAAAAAACTTGTTTCAAAGAACGAAAATAATGGAATAATAGTATGGAACAATAGTTGGTTTTAATAATGAACAAGTAAATTGAGTAAAGGCAAAATGAACGGTGTGTCAATAAGTATATACATGTGTATATTTAAAATTACTATAGCTTTACCAAAAACTGGCAGATTCTGCGTGATAGATTTATTTTGGCAATAAAGGTAGATGTAGCGGAGCGTCATTAATTTAACGGGTTGAAATATCATTTGATAGTATTGGATGTTTACGCGTATTTTGGTCTCGACAGGATGAGTTCAAATTGAGCGCTTCATAATTTTACGGGCTAGGGCATTACATTTTTTCCGTTCAATGTCTGGATATTTACATGCATCGATGATGATGAAGATCAGATAAGTTCTTGTTTATACTCGTATTTATAAGCTGTAAAAATTTCATCGCGCCACATGCTCCACCTAAATTGTTAAAAGCTCGAAAAAATTTTAGGCTTGGCCGTTGATTGGTGACTCGGTACTCTCGTGCACTTGGACAACAATATCGAGCCGTAAAGTTTTGAGACTCCGAGCTCGAAGTTTGCGTCGATCCAGAGGTTTCCGATCGAATATGCTGAATTAGCCTTCGAGGCTCACACTAAACTTTTAAATCCGTTTCTTTAACTGAGAAGTAAAGATAAACAATTTATTCGCCGATTCGATTCGGCGTTTTTACACCCGTCCAGTTTACTGCATTTTTGTTTAGTGCATAATTGAGCGAGGGCTAGTGTCAAAGTAGAGCATAAATAAAAAGTCGTAAAGGTAAAGTGCTGGAAATAAAAAGTAGGGAAGAGAGGGGCATTCTTGGAATTGGCATCTTTGGAATTGGACCGACTCTCTCATTGAAATCACAAATCTCGTGCACTCGTCAGATTCGTAAGCGCGCGTGCAAAATCGATGAGACTCTTATCCTTTCGCTCTCCCTTTATCTTCTTTATCTCGGGATGCATTCTCGAGCGCTTTTGGAAGAAGCTGCTCCAACAGTAACTCTCTTTCATAAATGAATCTGCTTTCCAGAGTGCACTCGAATGTATAAAAATGCATCGAGTCATAAACCTTGTTGCCGGGCGTATAACTCCGGAAAACTCTGGGAAACCAGGCACGCGTGCGTCATAAACGAGGAGCACGGCAATCGGATTTATGCGCGCGCTTTTCCGAGTTCCTTAAATATTATCGATCAAAAGACCGGCTGCTACATCTTATTTTATTACCTGCCTCGGTCCGGTACATCAAAGTGCCGAATGAAGTTTCATGGACAAACCGCAACCGGATTTAATTTTCGGTCTCATCCCTTCTCATACATACGCGAGATCTCGTGTGTATCTAATTTTTAATTAGGGATCAAGATCAAACCTCATTACACACTAATCGTTGTGCATAAACTTTAATCGTGTCTATCGCATTTGTCCACGTCTAATTTGCCGAGATTAATGTTTAATCATTAAAAATTTTATATTATTCTTCCTAACATTACATAGTTATTTCTTTTTTCTTTAAACGAATTACATTTTACACGCAGCGGGAATAAATCACACGCTTTTTTAATAAATGAAAATTTAAGGGTTATAAAATTTAAATTACAGGCAGGTTGACGTCACTTTTTGTAAGTTTTAGCTGACCTATTAACCACAACACCTAAAATGTGTTCAACGATATTTCCGGACAAATTTATCACATTGTTCTCTTACCATAAAGTAAAAAATATCTCCTTAAAATATGTGATTATTTATTTTTTTTTTTTTTTATAGTCAGCATAAACTACTCTTCTAAAGTAACAGACAGGATATTGTTCAAAGATAGTATTATCATTAAGATAGAAAAATTAGTGTCATACAAGATATACACCATTTATTTAAATGTATTTCTTTACGATAAAATTTTTACCGCACATTGATTTAATGGCTGTTTAAAAATTTATTTATAATTCTATTTTTAACAGCAACAAAATTTATGTGGTTTAACATTTTTATTTCATTTGATCTATTCTTTAAACAACTTGTCGAAATACAAATACATATATTGATTTATAAGTAAGGTCGATTCCTCTGAAAAGTAAGTTGATTTAATTTACGACAACTCTATTTTAAAATTTAAGAAAATTTTAGTTGCATTGAATTGATACACTTTGAAAAGAAAAATTATGATTTTGAACGTTTGTAAATCCAGCGATTCGACCGTCAAATTTATAACCTTGGTTGTGAATTTGTACTGTACACAATTCGCACTATCAATTTATTTATGAAAAGTCACGAATAAAACTTAATATAATAACAAATGGTATTTTTACAAGAGATAATTGATTGCATGCTTAACAGTGGATGATCGTATGAGAAAGAGACGAAAAAATGCACGAGCATATAATGTTGATTTTGATTAAATTAATGGGCCATATGTTGACTACTATCATGCAACCAGACAAAAACCAGATACATTATTTGTAATACATATATCGCCATTATTAAAAATAAGCATGCTGAGAATAAATATGAGTATTAATTATAGTTTGTATTCTTACGTGTGTACGTTTGTTTATTTGTTTGTCTGTTTACGTTTGTGTTTGTGTTTGTGCGCGTTCGTCTGCGCGCGTGTTTATGGCTGTGTATGTGATATCGCGTGCGTGGGTGCACTTATGGTTCGGTATTAATATAATTTTGATCAGCGTTGTTATATATTAATGTTTCGTTCAGTCAATGTTACCTAAATTGTAAGAAAGCACGAAAATTCTTAAAAGCAGCACATTGTCTCTGTGAGTTTACAAGATAATTTAAATTCAGATAATTTGGCATAACTCAACTGATTTTTTTCAATGAAAATAGGATTTTTGTATAACCGATAAACTGTGAATTACAAGTCATCGACTAGGCAATTTACGATCTGACCTAAATTATCTTGAATTCCGATTATTAGCGAATGTAACAAAGTGAAGCGAATGAATCAACCGGTGCCCAACGCGTCTACCTGTGTCCGCCCACACACACACACACACGCACACACACCATCGCAGTCCAAAAATACGCGAGCCGTCATCTTCTACGTGGTGATGCTGCGGATGCTGGGAGCGATAGGTGATGGACCAAAGATCGGGATGCGCTCCCCCGATCTGCTTTTCCTCTGATTTATGAGAGCATCCGCGAAACTTTCAGACGGCCATTTATATTCCATGCTAAATCCATCCACCGATAATGAATCGCGTGTACTACTACAGTACCGGATTCCAATGTGTGAGTAATATTTAGAAGAACACTGCACTTATGGCTGCAGACACATTACAAGTCTCGCTTTCTTCGAGTTTCTGATGATATTTTCATACTTTCATTTATTTTATTTAAAATAACATTTTCTTGTTTAATATTTTGTAATATATTACTCAACATTTGTATTAATACAGCTTTTAAAACAGATGAGAATGTCCATTTCTCACACGTGATTTTGTTTCATTTTCTCCTTAACATAATTTTTCATCTCTACTGCTCAAGCTAGACATTATTTATATTTATTTATATTATCTAAAGTTTAGAATTTGAAAATTGTTTTAACCGAATATTAATCTGCAATCAGTTTTCTATAAAATTTATTTTTATAGCTATTTGCTTTGAAATTTACTTGAGAGCTCTGAGTCATTTTCAATAACAATTTTTTACTCGGTTCCAGTAAATTCCAACAATGTATACGTATTATTACTCAATCAATAGTTATATAATTCGAAAAATGCTTACTATTTACTATGTCACAATAATTTTATGTACTTTCAATGAGCAGAGGTTAATACCGACTTATTATTGCAGGTTATTATAATTTAATATAAATAATGTCTTTTGTAATTTTATTTCAATTTAACTAAATTAGTAAACAACGAACTAGGTCAATTCGTGTACAATAGTAATCATGTTTTTGTGTTAATAATTAAAAATGAGGATAATTTCAAAGGATAATTTGATTTCTAGTTTTAATTAAATTGTTAATTTATGTAAATTTAATTATTTAACTGAACATGAATATAAATTGTAATTTTTGTGCTTATTTATCAAATATTTTATAATTTATATTTTACTATTAATTGGCTTATGCATCGCAGGATAAAAAAAATAAGCAAAAACTGTTAATACTGAAACTGATTTTTGTATGATTGCTTATTTTCTTTATTGATCACGTAAGCGTATCAGTAATGTTAACAATGTGTATTAGATTTTATTCCATTTTGTACAACTATTGGCTAAATTCATCAAAGCAGTTTCAGAATAATCCTGGGAAATCAATGAAAACCAAATAAAGAATTTGCTCTAGCAACGGCAAAAAGTTTAAACGATCGGTTGTAAAATCAAAACAACAGCAGCAAAACAAATGGAAAAACAATTAGTAAAGTTTTGAATGTGCGACTAAAAAATTGTGAGTGACTTTGGGTCATTGTACTGTTCAAACAAAGTATTGCAGGAACTATACAGAGAGCGAAACGTCGAAGGACTGGAAATACGTAAAACGAAAAATTGGTCGAATTACCGAGACTGAGACTGTAAAGGTACACGAATTTAACGGACATTTGATGGGAAAAGCGAAAAGGATAAAAGCTTCATATGCCAGGGGAAGAAAATTAGTAATTGCCGGAGACGCCATTTTAATTTCTTCCTGTACACTGCAACTAATTTGGTGGCTAAGTGAGAGATTAGGCTTTATGGAATGTCGCAATTACTTAGGAATGAGAGTTGAGCGCTCCTTTTATGATGTATTTCGAGGCACAAACATTCATAAATTATGCACATTGGATGTTGCGGGATTGGAGCCCCATCTATGTGCGTTATTATCCACAGATTTTGGATAAAACAAAATAAATGGGCTTATTAAATGAAAAAATAGATGCTGCAGATAAGCCCTGTGGTGTATCTTTACTTTGCCTTCGTGATAATTAACGTTCAAACTGATTGGAAGAGGGGGGGGGGTGGTTTATTTAAGATTGTAGGCAGCAGCGATAACTTCGTTATTTGATTTGACCGAGGATTAAGATATTAATAAAGCGCCGTACATCAAACTTGAGACCCTGCGAAGACGCTGGAAGCTGCGAAATTAAAGATCGACGCACGCAAAACTTAAAATCCGAGGGGGAAATAATAGTCGGTTAAATAACGAACAAATCATTGACAAAGCACATTTCGAGGGAACGGTAATCGAAGTTTCCATTACTGGGGCGCAATATTGAATCCACCGGGGCTATTATTTCAGAAAGGCTAGCAGCTCGTTATTCCCCAGCTGATTTATGTCCTGGCTAATCGCGTCCTCCCGCACTTTGCGCCCCACGTGACACCTTCCCCCAGGAAGCCGGCCCGAGCTTTAGGACCCCGACCGGGAAACCCCGGGTGGGGCGTTATTGCACCCCCGCGGGTTCGCAAGGTCGAGTCGCACATTGCCAGGGTGTTTCTGATTGAGTGTTATCACTTTCGCTGATTGTCAAGAGTGCGACGAACATTGGGAACCTATTTTCCAATTTTAGCAATCCTTAACATGGCCTGTCCGAATCCTCAAAGGCGATAGTTTAAAGTTATTGGATAAGTGGATAATACTTGGCGATTACTGGGTCCAACTCGAACAACCAAGCATTAAGAGTACTTGGGTTCCCTTAAGCCATTGTAATACGCAAATAAATATTTAAATGACACAATTTACATCAAATAACGAACGCAACTTTCTTGGAATAATTACTGTTATTCCAGCTGAAGGTATGACTTAAACTACTTCCTCGGAATATAGTTAAAGTTGCATAAACGAACTGCAAACACGCGAACAACAGCCTGGACTTTCTCAATAAAAAAATCTCTACTCGTGCCTCGTCGCACCTCCTATAAAATCTCGAAACAAAAGCCTCGCGCGCAAACATTTCGTAATCAAGTTTTGTTTTTTTATTATTACGCTGGATGTGCATTGTTTTAAATGCTCTTTTATTATTTTTTTCTTCTTTTTTTATGAATGACAAGTGCACCATTATTTTCAGAAGCTAGCGATAAAAATTATTATTTTGTCTCAATCTGTTCATCAAGCGAGGCTTTGGTTCTATTCAAATTCGTTTGTTGAATTTTGGGCTTGTTTATTATTTATACATTATAGTTTACGTTGTCTTCGGATGTTTAACAATGTTATTGTAAATTGTATATGTATTTTTAATCTAATTTATTATTAATTGTATTTGAATCGACGATAAATAAAATTAAGCTTAAAGTTCAGTATTCGTAGTTTAATTTTGTAATAATAATTAATATTCCACTTAACAAAGCAACACTTGAAACTGATAAATTATTTTTTTTAAATAGCTGCTTTTCTATTGACATAAAATTAGAATGAATAGTAAATTCTTTAATTTTATACTCTTGCATTTGCTACATATATTTATATACATGTTAAATAAATAAAACATCAATATTTATTAATTATGCATAAGCCTTAAGAGGGTAGAAAAGGGAACCCGGGATATTGCAAATAAACCCGTTAAAATTATTGTACTATGATTTCGCACTAATTATCTTCTAAAAATTATTGTTTTTCAATTATATTTATTACTATTTATCGATTAAAAGAAGCATAAGCAATTTCCGCGGCATAGCGGAAGTGCTTTTAAGGACAAAAAACAACACGAGCAAAACAAGGCGCAATAATTAAGTACATTTAAGAGGAGGATGCACAATTATTTGTGCAAACGTTGTCAGCGACTGTCGGAAATCTGGTAAAATTATTTCTGGTAATAGTCGCATCTGCACGACGTGGGGGACCGTCTATCGCAGCATCCAAACCTCCGCAAGGATGTGCATCTTCGGCTTCTGTTGTATCCCAGGGGGGTTGTACTTACGTGATGGGAAATGAAACAACATTGCACCCGATTACCGACACTTTCTATACACAAACTCACTCTGTGTGTGTGAGGATCATTTCTCGGTGTCAAGGAACAAATGCACAGTACTTTGCGATGTATTCGGCCTTAATAAGTTCTCGAGTGCAGTTTCTGTTGGACGCCTGTTGAGAAAGAATTTCGATTCTTTTCTCTATTTCGCGAAGGACACTCGAACTTTTTTTGCTCGTCCGACCGTCGGTTCGTCGACCTTTCATGATGCAAGCTTTTCTTTTCCAGCGACAGGAAACGTGTACTATTTGACGGAAAAACCTTAGAAGCTCATTTAAGGGTTTATTCTAATTAATTTAATCTTATGGAAATATTAAATGACGTTGGGCCGCTTGTTTTGTTGTTTAATTGAGTTTAATTGAAATTCTCCTTTAAAATATAAGCAAAGAGGCAATACCGTTGTTGAAAGCTAAACCAAATGAGCTTCCGCTGCAGAACTCGATGTAATTAACAGTCGAGTTTAAGTGAATATGAAGGAAAATAAAAACAAATTTATAGAATTGGAATTTCATTTTAAAAGTGAATGCTCAGTTTACACATCACCGATTCAATATAAGGGACCTACCTACCTCACATCTTGTATGCAAAACATAATCATTTTTCGGGACTTGCAAAAGCAATTAATGAAGCAAATATTGTGAAATTTTATAATAATTTATGTATTCTGTGTCTACTCTTTTTTAAAAAAATATTTCAAATAAAAACATTCCTTCAGAAACAATATAAATGCTGGAATGTTACGATTAAAAATAAATGTAGAATGGTTGACGTTATAGAGAAGTATAGGTTATCCAGAGATAAAAAAGATTTTTTTGCGTTGAACTGCATAAAATTTTACAGACCGACATATTATTGAAGTATTGAAAATTGCTAAAATGGCATCCATAAAAAATCTTTCATTTTATTCATGCCAAATTGATAAATTTTTAAATTAAAAAAAAAAATTCGAGCTCAAAGTATGTAAAAAAGCCTTTAAACTCGAATTTCTACCGTTTATAAAAATGTTCTTTCGAGAAATACATCAATAATCTTCATGTTGTAAAATAAAATTTTCATTAGATTGTCATTTCATTATACATCAGTGATCGGACTTAATGACCCGGAACAACTTTTTAAGAGCGTCCAACAGTCATTGAAACTAGGAAACTTATCAGAAAAAAAAGCAGGAAAAAGCAGTTGTAACACCGAACGCGTCAATTGCTGGAGTTGATCTCACGAAAACGGTACCCGGATAGAAGTTCCAGAAACTCCTGGACCAGATCCAGTCCTGGGACAGTTAGAGACAGTCGGGATCGATGGAATGATCTATCGATCGATCGATTTATCGCCCACCCTTGCAACGTCAACGAGAACGGCCGCGGCGTCGCGACGCTGCAGCAGCGCCGCGCGGTCCCCGCTCGAAGCTACGGCGTCAAGCGGCGGCGGCGCCGACTTTGGCCGGGCAGTTCGACGGCGACGTTCCCGCGTTGCGGTTCGCGGTTCGGATATGTGGTGTAACTCGTGTTCCTGGTGACGACCTCCAACCCTTGTCCAGGTAATCGTCGACCCAGATCTTGATAAGCTTGATGAGCTTCGTTCCGGCAGCCGGTGCCTCGAGTAGCGGCCGAATTGCCAAGGGTTTGCGTGCTAGGTTTGGCAGCCGGTGCCGGCTTTTCCTGTCCTGCTTTGGCTGTCTTTCTCCCTCTTTCCCGCAATTCTGTTCTGTGTCACGTTTCTTTTGTTCCCGCGCAAAACTGCCACAATATTCTCATTTGCCGGAATTCGAGCTGATTTTCTCGATGTCCGCTCGTCGTCCTGTAAGTATAACAACATTTGCGTGTAGCCGTCGAATTGAACATCTGGGGTTCTCGAGTATTTCACGGACCTTTGAAACACAGGCAGTCATAAGTAAAAGTAACGAAAATTCCACGCATAAATATTTAAATGAAAGATCGAAAGATAAAGAATTTTGCAGGTGCGATAAATTGTGATAAAGAAATTTTTAGTGAGTTGAACGAATACCAATTAAGAGTTTGCGCATGGCCAAAGAAATGACCGAAATTACGATTTTGTTTATGCAAGTAAACAAGTGTATGACAAAGGTTCACGCGTATCGAAACCCCGAATCCAGTTCCGGGATTCCGTGGACAAGGACAAGAGATTGCATTATGGCTTATTAATTATTACAATATGATTATGAATGTGAATATCAATGAAATGAGCCACTCTGCCTATATTTATCCAAGTATATTGAAAGTGTGACGTGCGAATGGAAGTTTCAAAGGAGCTGCTCAACTTGGAATAAAAGTTGAATAATAAAATGTTAAAGTACTAAAGTTTTCAATACAAACGTTTCGTTTGCAATAGCTTTGTGCATTACAAATTATCGATGAATAAGATTAAAATTTAATAACATTAATAACACTGGGCTTTTCTTCGCCTTTTACATTCACAAGAAAGTGTAATGAGCTTAAACTCTTAGCAACTTAACAAAGAAAGTAATGAAATATAAATCTGACGAGAATTATGTCTAATTTACGAAAGTCTGAATTCAGAGATTAAATATTTTTATTTCAATATTAAATATAAGCTTTAGTGTACGTGTATATATTTCTTTTGATTTTGATGCATAGCAAAGACATTTCTATTTAAGTAGATTAAACAGGTCGTTTGCCATTAAATACTCAATATATATAACATAACATAACATAACATAACATAACAAACTATTTTTATCTAAAAATTTAAGAGTACCGATTAGAACGATCGAAATATTATTACAATCAATTTCTAAACTTCTTCAACAAAGTGCAATAAAAATCCTCTGGTCACGTGTTTAACAAACGTATACCCACCATTTTTGTGTCATTCATCAAGAGGTTTCAATGTATTAGAGTGACCACGTTTATTCCAGGAAAAAAATAAGCCAAAGACGAGTTTGAAAAAAAACCTTTATCTTTAACATTTTTTTCGCTCTTATGTATCTTCCAAAAACTCATAGATTACTAGCAAAATTTTTTTTTTCACTGTATAAAATAAAATAAAATTACAATTGGTATTGTATTTTCGATTAGATAATAATAATTATTATGTATTAATAAAAAATTGTTATTGCAAAATAGTGGAATAGTTAGCTTCCGTTTTCAATTTAATATTTGTACATAATTATTTTTATTTCACTAAATGAATTGTGATTTATTTTTTAATGAGTCGCATTGAAAAATAATTTCCTTTTTATCATTTCAAGTAAAATTTATACCAATTGGCTTAAATTCTTAATTTCGTAATACACGTTGAGCAGTGAGTTAGAATTTTTGAATCTTTACTTTAAATTTTAATATTTTTGTGTAAAATAGAAAATGCTACTTTTATCAAGGAGTTTATCAAAATTGAGGCTGATTAGATTATATTGTTGATATAAAATTGCATTCGATTTTTACAATATAGCCGAGGGTAAATTTTCAAACTTTGTCTGATTATCATTTTCCTGGATCGTTTTCCGCAGTCTCGGAAAAGTTATACCGGCATTCGAGTGCAGTTGTTGGCTTAGAGACCTCTGCGACTCATTCCAATGATATCAAAGATAAACGCTCGAGAATTTAAAAGACGAATTAGAATTGAATTTTTGTGTGCGGACCGGGAAGTTTTTTTTTCGTTTTTTCCGCCGCGGCCCTTTCAATTTGCACTTTCTGAAAGGGTGGAAATGGGTCACTTTTGATCGCTCGCGCCACTCGTGCCCGCAAGGAGCCCTCTGGTGCATCCTTGGGGAACAATCGAACCGACCGGCCTCTAGCCCTCCCCCTCCTCCCTCCTCCATAATTCAACGCTCGTGGTCTGAAAGTGAAGAAACGCTCCTCTTGCTCGTTTTCCCCGGGATGTGGGTTGCGCACATGTTAACCCACACCAGGGCATGCGGGGCGTATCTGAGCTCTCGGTACTTTCTGGAGCAGCCTAATTACCGGAAAACGTTGCGAGCATGACTTCATTAGTCGGTAACGAATGTGGCCACGGGCACGTAAATGTTGTTCTTCCTGATTTCAATTTGTCGCACCGGACATCATTATTTTATTCCCGATTCCGATTCCGATTCGAACGACTAAATGCCCGGAGATGAAATTGAAACTTTCCTCCGAGCGATTTGTTACGGCGAGCAGCGCGCGATTAAAAATTTACTCGCTAAACACACTCCGCCCCATTAACAATGTTTGTTTGAATAAATTTGCAAGCGATTATGCAAGTGGAACGACTTTCTACTTCATTTATTAAGATCATAAGTAAAATATAATTATTGTGCACATTGTGTCGCTTTTTTTTATTCTGAGACTTTCGGAGACTTTCGGCTTGCTCAATTTATTGTAAACTACATCTCCAATGAAAACCACTGCAGGACTTTCTAAATTTATTATTTATTATTCATTTTAAATTATATGGGCATTATTATTACGGCCTACCCGCGCCGCGCTAAATCAATAATGCCTCTTTAATACAAACGTATTCGTACGGAGGCAGTAAATTAAAATACAATTAATCCTTTGACAATCGATTTTATGTCGAACATTATCCTAATGACGAATCGCGGGACTGCGGCTCACCTTTTTCCTGTTTTCCAACATCAAAATATCAACTAATCAATTCGGCTGTAGCCTCGCGCTTACACACGCCTCCTTCTATCTTATAAATATATTTCCAGGTAAAAAACGTCGATTGTCCTTGTGTCTCAATGTTTGCACTTAAACTCGCGGTTCCTCACAATGAAAATTCGGGATCAAAGCTGCAATGGAAAATTTCTCGGACAAGGCCTTCGAGTCTGGAAAAAAGGAGGAACAATAGGAGCTAGTGCCTCCTTCGTAAAATAAAAACTAGATATTTTGTATTTCACGCTCGGAGGCCAGTGACAGCCGGAGCGCGAGCTTCAGTCTCGGGTATCCGGAGCGAAAGATATTAGCTTACAGGGACGTCCGGACGTCAACTCCTCGCACCTGCTCGTCGCCTGGGCATGCGATCCTCCTTCAGCAGGTGCGCGAAAACTCTGCATTCTTGCCCTTGCAATTGTTTCCGATAAAAAATTTGGGCAAACGTTACAAGGACTCGCCAATTATCTAGTGTTTCGAGTGCTCGGGACGACAGGCGCGTGGATTCGAAGGTAACATTTTTAAATTCAAATGCTTGCGTAACTGCGACAGCGATTCCACGAACTTTTATGACAATTATATAATGATTCCCGGCACAGGTGTCAATTGTTTCCCACTACTTTTATTCCTTTATTCACGAAAACGCGGCTCGGCATTCTCAAACATTGGCATTATTTTATTTTTCTCGTTTGTTTTGTTTATTATTATCTCGCTATACCGAACTACTTTACGAGCTTTACGAGCTCAACTATTTTTCACATTTTTAATTGTAATCGCTGTTGCGACACTTTTTTAATACAACAGTTTGAGAAATCGGTATCCGTAATTTCGAAATCGATCTGCGATTGTACCGACTGATAAAAAAAAATAACTTTCCACCATAACCAAATGGAAGCATTCGTCATAATACTCGATGCCGCCTTGATCAAAGCCGAGATTATTGGATGATAAAAAAAAAAATACAATTTAATCAGTCCATAAGAAGATTAAGATAAACACTTAAGAACGTCGCAGCTTTTTATTGAGCGAGATACATAAAATTTTCGCATGAGTCCATCCCGAGTTAAGGCACGGGAATCACATCAACCGGAAGTAAATTTTTTGTGGAGAAGCATAAGGACGATTAGGAAAGCGCGCGAATTCTTACGAAAAATAAAAAAAAAAATGGCGAATGAGAAATTATTCCGCGGTTCCGAGAAATGCCGAGATATTCAATTGCGGGCATGGGAATGTTTTTAACAATAAATACATACAAAGGAGATGAGCCCTAAACAGTTTGTGTTTGTATGGGTGTGAGTGTGCATGTGTAAGGCTGTTTGGAACAATGAACGAAAAATTCACTCGGAAATGTTTCAAAATAAGTTAATTTAAAACAACTTGACTTGATGCTAAAAGAGAATAAAAAGGTTTTTGAAATTGAAATTTTTATTTTACATTACTGTAATATAAGAATTATAATTAGATTTGCGAGTAACATTCGTTTTGTTAAATAAATTATGCAAGAAAGTTTCAGATAAATATTTAAATTTATTATTAATATCAATATAAATGCTTTATCATAAACTTCACACTTTTAAAAAGATTTGTGCTAAAATTCAAATAATCAAAGTCGTTTTTTTTTTTAAGAAATTAACTGTATTTGCATAAGCTACATGCTTGCCTTTAAATAGTAAAATAAATATTAAAAATTATTTTCCCAGCATTATTAATAAAACATAATTTTAATATGTACAGTTGTTATATTATTATATTTGCCTAAAAACATTGTATTTTTCTCTTTAGCTACTACATTTTTAAAAAAGAAAAAGAAATTTTTATCTTTAAAAAGTCATGCAGGTCTGCATTGAAAAAATGAGATTAGTTTCTGTGTCAACACTTTTACCAAAACGAAGGTCTCGCACTTTAAAGGTACTTTTAACTTTAAGTTCAATTATAATTTTAGAGTGAGACACGGTTTCACATGAGAAACATTTTACACATGTACTATCTTTCAAAACGTATTTTCTTTACAAGATATATTTTCGATCTTTCATATAATATTTGTGGTATAGAAGTAAATTGAATGCTAGTTACTAATATAAATAAGTGGGAAGTGAAGAAAGTTTAAGCTATTTGTACAAGTGCAATGAATCGTAAAATTAACTTTCGGTTTATTTGATCTATTCATTCGACTGTAAAATGTTTAAAATAGCACGATTAGTAGATTTAATGCCGTAAAGAATCGAGTGGAAATATTTGGGGAGGCTATTGCACTTGTCCTCGGTGTAGGCATGTGATTCACCAATAGATTAATTGGTTCAATTGACGACTACTTCAAAAAAGAACCACCAGTTTTGGTTTCCCAAAATATCCCCATACACGGGAACCCTACAAAAGGCACAACAATGCAAGACGAAAAATCGCAGGCAAACTCGAAACTGGGCAATTCGGTGGCGAACTACTCGAGGAGCCGCTGCTGAATGGACGGGGAACAGCAGACCCAGGACGACAAATAACCTCAAAAACTTTTTGAACTTCACCAGGTTTAGGGCGGCAGGAGTAGTAGCCCCGCATCTGTTGGACTGAATTAAAGCTCCAATTAAGGGCGGACGGACACGCGAGTGACTCCGACCTCAGGGCCAAAGGTTCGTATCCCGCCGTTTGTCTCCCCTTCCGCCCTTTGCCCGAGCCTCAGCCCACCGAACCTCAGCTCTTTCTCCGATCGAGTGCGTGTGCGTGTTAATTAATTTTTCCGTTGCCGTGTCTCTGACATCCGCCCAGCTTCTATAATCTTTTGAAAAGTGGACTTTGGCTTCTCTTCTAAATTCTTTCGTGCCTCCACCTTCCATCTTCGTCTACGCGTTCGTTCGAAAAAAAAAAAAAGAAACAAGGTGGATAATTCCATCGGAATCAGCTGATTGTTCGTTGGGCAGAATCTTTATTGATCGGTGAGCAATAATGATCAATGAAAAGATCGGAAGTTGTATTATCCTCCCCGCGAAGCTCATTAATGTATTTTAGTTATCGTTATATTTAGTTTTACAAAGTTATAAATATAAATTAGTTCCGCATCGAGTGCAAACGCACATCTTCCCCGTAAATTTCTAGTTAACGACGCGATCGGTCCTGAAAGCATAAAACGCTTATTTACTTTTTTTCCAAGATACGAATTACATATTTAATGCCGTGATATACAGAAGGATAAGGTTAAAAATTTTATAACGTAAATTTGAAGGAAAAAAAGTGCAAGTATTTTAAATTGAGATTTTAATATAAAAAATAAAATAAAAAACATTAATTCACTTATTGCCAAAAAATATAAAATATCGAATTATTGATGGTTGTTTTTGTTTTTATATAACATACTAATTTCAGTTCTAACACTGGACATTAAATTTTAGACTAATTTTGCTTTTGAAAATAATATTGATTGGTGTACGATGTTGAACCCGATTATAAATGCACAAAACGAAAGTAAAGGTAGATATTTCGATAACAAAATACGTAAATAATGCATTAAAAATTGAAATACTCTCTTTGAAAGGAGACACTTTGCGTAAATAAGCATCATTAAATAAGAGCAAATTAGATATTTGCGCCCTTAAAAAGGTGGGTAATAATACAAGTCCCGACTCTTAGGATAAGCGTGTTTCTAACAAGTTTATCCCGATGATATCACGGCGCGTGATCCACTTACCCCGTTATTAAATTGTACCCAATTTCAACCCCCGTGTCATTAGCCGAAGCAACCCCCAACCGGCGGGCGCCAGCCACTCGTGGTGGTCAGCGACGGGGAGGGGGGGGACCACTCGGAAGTTCACCCCCGCGATTTTCTTCCCCCACGTGACCGGCAATTTCCTCGCGTAATTAATCTTCGCAGAATATTATGGGTTATCGAAGTTCCATTGGTTCTGATTAATGGGGCGCATTCGATGCGATACACGAATTATCCTCGTAATTAATTGGAAATAAAATCTCTGTTATTGCAAGTAGAAGTGGGTGCATGTGTTCGATTTCAACACACTCGAAGATTCCCGCATTATTTGCATCTCGAAAAAAGGAAAGATATTCAGTTTTTATGAAATAGTGAGTATTAACTATGAATGAATCACCGGTTTATGTTAATAAAAAGCTGCTCATATTTGATCTCGCGTTCTCTCGTTTGAGGGCCAAGGTAATATTTATCATTTATTATTAACGTCTCGCTCTTCTCGACGGGAGTTGGCATTTTAAATGGATGACGTTGCAATTGAAGATCTAAGCGTCTCTTAAAGCATGCCATGCATATTGTCAATTTTGAAAAAAACAATCTTTAACAATCAAATACTCGTGTTTCCTTGGACAAGAGTGAAAAGTGAAACGTTCAGCGTTCTTTTAATCTCTTGTATGAAACCGAAAACCCTCTCACCGAGTCTCCAAACAACCATAATATCCCCGAGGTCATTATTATTCTTGTCATCCTGATAGCTACCGTTCCACCAGCACTCGAGGGTGGAGGACTCCATGGATCCATCCACCCACCCCACTTTCAGGCCAGCCTATGAAATTCCAATAAAACTCATCGAAATGGGCGCGTGCCACCGAATGTGGAAACAGGGGTTGACAACCCTTTGCTCGTCCGGAAATTGCCGGCACTCGCGGATTTGCATTTCCACTTTCGCAACATTCGTACCAAAAACTCGGTTGCTTTTTTTTTTTTTCCTCTTTTGGCCAAGCGGGACGCGTTTTGTTGCCCCGGTTTTTTCTTTTTTCCTTTTTTTTTTCTCTTCTTTTTCTTTTTCGAAGCTGTAATAACTACGCGTGACACCGTGACTCCGTGATTTCCGGATCCGGTCGGATTGTACGGTTTTCTTCCTATTACTGGCGGCCACTTCTTTTGTTCCAGTTATTTCGGCCGGTTAATCAGGTTTTTTCGCTGATCTTGGAATCTGTTAGGAACGTGTTTTTCTTTTTTAATGAAAGGAATTTAACGGGACGTTTTTATTTGCTTAACCGAAGGAAGCTTCATTCGAATGTCCTTTTAACACTTATTAACACTTTTCATAACCTATAAATAACAAAGTCAGTTGAATTTAATTTCGTCTATCAATATTTATAGTTACATTTGTCAATATAGTGTCAGCGAGTGTATGATTTCATCTCAACGTGTCAAATTACAAAATTTATATCACACATGAATGTATGGCTGGACTCAACTCATTATATTTTAATAGTTTATTGCATAGAATTTTAAGTGGCTAGCAGCGCTAAATAATTATACATTACATGCTTTATCTATATGATAAAATTAATTATATATTTAAAGAAACGTAATAAATACCAGTGCATTATCGTATTCTCAAATTAAATATAGTCAATTTAATACAATTCAAATTGCTGAGTTTCTGAAGGTACACGTCATCGTGTCAGTATAGCTCCGGTCACGTAATCGGAAATTGTAAATCCTAAAAACTGCAGGTACACTTTTTTACACGTATGCACGTACACACATAACAGATACACACAGATCTATACACAAGCACGTGGATGGAGGAACGAAACGTCTTGCGAACGAGTTACGAAACTCTGCCTCTCGCCAACACGAAATCCAGGTACTAGACTATCGCATTAATCAACACCTTGATTTGATCGAGGAGTGAAGGTCAACCGCGACAAGTGCCTATTCATTCGCACCTCCAGTTGAAGGTCCGATGCTCGGCGAAGGTCTGACGTCACTTTCTTTTGTCTGGAGGAGCGTCGGAAGCTTGGACAAATCATTCAAGGGGTGTTCGCTTCAAAAATGAACTTTCAATAAAAATTTATGATGGAAATGATTATAAGAGTTGTGAGGACTATTGAGTTCGTGACTCACTCAATTTTACCGTAAGTCGTGATCTAAAATTTTTGAATCGAAAAGAAAACAGTTTGATAAAATGTCAATTTAAGTGTAATTTTTACGTGCGTTACTTAAAATGGAATAAATATAGAGGATAGCTCGATATTCGTAGGTATTTTATGAATAAATTAGAAATAATTATCATTAAATAAACCTATTTTTCAAATTTTTATTTTAAAACTAGCATTTTTATGCTATTGTTTGTTTGAGAGAATATTACATCCGCTCATAAGTAGGATGATGAATTGTATTAAAATTAACAATAAATTTATTTATAAATATGCATAGGATATTAACAGATTTTTATTTATAAAACTGTACTTTATCGAGTTTCAATTTTAATTATATGCATATTAATTTATTATAATAATGTACAATTACATATGATCAATAATTGTTGCGTTTACAATATTTATACATAAAAGTTTTAATATTAATTACAAACATATTTGACTATTTTATTATCAAATTACGAAATAAGATTACAAATTTAGTACTTAATGTATAAATTCAGTATGCAAAAGTGAAACGATAGTATACATCACTCATTGCAAATCCTATTATTGATAACAATTTTATAATGCAATAATTAAATAAAGCTATTTATATTTATATTTTACAAGCCAAATGGGCATCAGGGGAATATTTTTTAATTGTGAATTATTTTTTATGTAAGTTTCAAGTTGTACAGTTTTATTGTTCTTTGCACGAAGAGTAATTAGAGTTTTTAAATTAACATCCAAGTAATTTGTTTATCTTTCCACATTTTTATGTAATACCTATAAACATAATGAATATATATATATTCCTTTAATTTCTAAACGGTAGTTCCAATAGAATAACACAGATATTGATTAGATTCTCAAAAAAACTGTTTTTTTTTTTTAATTTATAACTCTTTTCCAAAAACTATATAAATGCTTTTAATTTACTAGTTCGATGAAACATAAAAATAAGTAGTAAAAAAAATTATAGAGATAATCGAATAAAAATTTTTTGTTTCCTTGAACAAATTTTTTTCATTTAGAAATCTTTTTACTTTTCAAGTTTCGATTAAAAAACATTAGTATTTAAAAATAAATTATAAATATCATAATAAGATATTGTTAGTGTGAGTAATTTGTCTTAAATTATTGATAAATATCAAATCATTGAGAAACTTATCGAGGGCAAATAAATTATAGTCAAACATTTAAAAATATTGATAGTGAACATTGCATTAATATTAATCGTTGAACCGCGTATACTTTAGTGGGAAGAATATTTTCTCGCAAAAGTGATTGTAATGTTTTTGCCCATTTTCAAAATATCCACGCGAATTAAAATAATTTGTATAAAAGCTCTTCTTACCAAGCTCGTGGTAGTTTTTGCTAAGATTTTGCAATTTAGTTCTCCAGTTACTACCAGACTTTGTAATTTATCTTATTCAAGTTTTCTCTCGTGTATAAAATTATTGAATAGAGGGATCCGTAACCGCAGGGAAGGCAACACAAATTCATTTTCTCTAAAATGCAGTTGATTTAGAGAAGCTTCTTCAGCTCTTTCAATTTTTTGACGTTTACGGTATTGAAATTTCGATTCAAATTCAAAAGCCTCCAAATTAAAAGTACCAACAGAGATCTCGCTATTGAATAATGCACTCCTTGTCAAAAGCGATTTGACAAGGAGCCACGTGGATTAATTGCGGCTAATTAAGTCTTAATGAGTCGTGTATTTTGAGTTAGTTTTAGCACCGGTAATGAGATGAAATAGTGTAACTGACTTTTACATAACCAAAGAAACAGCTTTAGAATGCCGTTCGAGTCTGCAAGATAGAAGCAGCAGCATTGGACTGCTGTGAGGCAAAAGAAGGAAGAGAGAATGAAAGTGAAGGCAATAGTAATAGTAGCTTCGTGAGTCCGAGAGTAGTTTTGCGAAAAATAAATAATTATTACGTGCGCGGGGCGAGTTCCCTTATAATAATACACTTTATTATATATGCAATTATTGTATTATATTATACGTTAGAAAGCGAAAAGGTATTATCAATTTATATGAAAGGAATTAAAGAAATGCATGAAATTCGCGTTTCTCATGTATTTATTAAATGATGTTGCAGCTACTCACGCGGGTAAACAGCATTTCAACTTTTTGCTTTAAACACGCGTAACAATAAATTATTTTTTAAGACATTGTAAAAAATTTCAATGAAAGAGAAGGCGTAGGTACATGCTATTTGTTAGGATTAAGCATGTGCGACTTCTCGAAGGTCTTCCTGTACTCTACTCCTTGAGAGAGAGAGAAAGAGAGAGAGAGAGAGAGAGCACAAAAAGAACATTTTTTTAAAACGATGATAAGAACGCGAATGCCCGACTAAAAATAGAGAAAACATTTAATTAACGTGCAACCACAATGAGGAAATGCATGCATCGGCGATACTCGCTCCTTCAAGACGCCTCGGACCCTAGGAAAAAGGACGGAAGAAAGGAAGGAAGGAAGGAAGGAAGGAAGGAAGGAAAGAGGCTGGAGTGTGGAGTGACCGACCGGTGCAGCTGCGCCTGGAGTGGAAACCACGTGGTTTCGCGTTGTGGCGCAGGCCTTAGGCCTTTTAAAGGCGATCGTCGCTCGGGAAAAATGTCGCGAGGAGTGAGTGACGCAAAGTTTCCTCGAGTTTCCGTCGCGTTACTTATTATTTATATTTGCTGGATATCGATTGCGATAGAGCCGCATGGAGTTGTCGGGGCGAGTGAACATTCAATGAAATCGATCCGACACCCGTTCGTTTCTGCCATTTTCGTATCTCTTTATAGCATTACCATTTAGCTCCATTACTTTCATCTCCGCTCTCGGTAGTTTTAGAAATATCCCGGAGCTTCGCGAACAATATAATTTTTAGAGCTACTAAAAACAGGTTCGAAGCATACGTTTAAACGCGTGTATCTGTGGATTTTTTGAAATAACGCTCGCTCCGTGCGTAGCACTCGTGAATTATGCCTTAACTGTAAATATAACATTTTTCACTCAGATAAAAAATGTATAAAAACGTCGCTTGTTTCGCGCATTAGTTTTGCAGCGAGATAACCAAGTGGAATTTTAAGACAAAAATTCACTCCTAGAAATAAGAATAAGGATCAGGAATAGGGAAAAATATCTTCCCACATTTGCCGTTAACAAACACTCGGGCACTTAATAATCATCCGTGGAAAGCTCGGCGGCACTGTTGACCTTGGTCATGCGCACCCGAAATCCAGAGGAAATTCCACCCGCTCGACTTTTCCGGGACGACAGGAAACTCGGAGGATGCGGCTCGTTTTTCTGACAAATTTACGAGCTGAGCTGCAAGCTCGCCTTTAACGGCCCCTTATGTGGGATTTTCGCTTTTCCGCGGTCGCGAGGCCGCGGGGAACAATTAGCTTTGGGGAAAACGGCGAAAACGGGGAAAACGCGTGACGGGAATTAGGAGGATGAATCGATCGATGATTTATACTTCGACCTTAATCTTACCCAGTATTACGTTACTGGTAGCTTAGTTACTGGATTCGATTCTTATTCGATCCTACTGAACTCTCTCAACTAAAATTTTCGATTTTTCACTGTTTGTAAAACAGATCCCCGCCAAACTCGGCCATCAAGTTTATTGAGAATTGTTTTCTTCTATCCCCGAAGTATTAAATTTCAATGAGATAAGACGTACAATTACTCTGAAAATTTGACTGGACTTGCAGAAAATATGTATCACTTTTTAGCTATTGATTTATTGACTTTCATTTAAAAACTAGTTGAGCAAAACACAGTTTTCTTCTTCTTTTTTTTTCCAACTTGAAAAGTCAATTATTATATGGACTAAAAAAAATTATTATTACAACGAAAGCAAAATTTACCAAGTTCACAATGGATAAAGGTCTACAAAGAAATGCTTAAAATATTTATTTCCAACGATGTACGAAACTTTACGTCACTTACACATTCAGTATACAAGTCGCGAATAATTAAATTTATTTTTCAACCATACCAAAATTTTATATTGCAGCTCTTATTTATTTTATTCATTGTAATACACAATTTTAACTTGAGCATGAGCATAATAAATTTTTCAATTCAACAGAAAAAAAATATGCTTTTTTGATAAGATTATTTTACAAAATTTTCGTGAAACGTATTTAAAAAAAATACGTACGTACCGAGAAACTTTGTATCAAGGCTAGATAATGTTGTAAGTTAATTAAAAGTTCCTATGACTCAAAGTATTATTTTTTTTTATTACATTTAATAATTCATTATACGACTTAAATAATCTCGCTCTATATGTATTATTTATAGACCGTTATAATGCAATGTATTAAATCATTAAAATCTTAGAATTCGGTTTAAATACACTTTTGCATTCAATTTCTTTTTATGAACTAAATTGTGATTTATGGAATGATGTTTTGTCATGTTAACGATTATTAACAAACGAGTTAGTTAGAAAAGCAATTTTTTTCGGAATAGCTAAATGTGTTTCCGCAGGTTTTACAATTATTGAAGACATGACAATTTTTTTAACGCACGTTAAAAGACAGATAGCAAGTGTTTCAACGAGTTGCCAAGGTTTTTTTGATAAAAAGTAGGCTGTACATTATACACAACCGGCATAAATTCTGCGAAGAAATCCATAAGTATATGCCTTTACGTATGTAATACATTTTACGGTGCTGACCCGCTGCATTGATTATTTCCCGTTTGCGTGTCGAGAAAAAAAAAGGTTTCAAGATTTTCTAATATGAGTTTCAGACTTATCTTCGAAAAAGCTAACCCTGTTTTACGCAAACGAGAAAAAGAGATTTAGCGTACTGATAAGTGTTTTCCTTTATGAATAATAAAATTAAAAAATATAGAGCACTAAATTTGTCATTAATTCAATCATAATAAAGGAAGAGAGATCAAATCAAAACATTTGTTCCGACAGAGCAAACCTAATTGTGCTGCTCGACTCGGAAAATAAACATTTGCTCGCTTTATTTGTGTTAATGCTAAAGCATCATTAAGTAATTTTGCATCTAAATTTTTCCAATCACATTCAATAGGGTTATTGCAAAGCCTCGTAAAAATAAAGCTACTCTTAACGTAATGTATATTATTTTTAATATTTGCTTGTATTTGCCATAAAATGTTACTTTATTTTATGAAAAGATCGTATTACGAAAAAAGTGCGCACGAACACATTTAAACCTGTCAAATTCTTATTTGTTATCTCAATACGATTAGACATTGTGTTAAAAAATTGAATTTTTTTTATGCTGAATCTTTAATTTATAGTAGTTGGCAATACTTTACGAGAAAGTTGATAAATTTACAAAATATCGATGCAGCGTGAGATTATTCAGTCTTAAACCCGTTGAATGCAGAACGACGAATGCTGAAGAATAATTTGTAATTTCATATTTTGGATTAGCATAAGATTAGGAAGAGCGTAAACCCGTACAGAGTATTTCCAACGTTAACATTTCTTTAAATTTTTATAAATATGTAGAGCTATAAAGTACAGTATTCGAGTTTGTTTATTGGACAACAAGAAAAATATTACACCGATTCGTGACAGCCGTTCGGTTTATTACAAAATTGCAAAATTATAACGAGTAAAGTGAGTTATTATATAATGTGTCCATTGCTTAGAAACTGTGTGTGTGCGTGTGTGTGTGTGTGTTTCTCTTTTAATTGCATTAAAATTACAAGTTTAAAGTTTGCATTGTTGGGGCTTGTTTGATCCTTTTCAAATTAACGTTGCATGTTTACTTTACACGATCTCTTGAACATTCATCAGATGTATTTCCGATTTACAAATACTAATAACAGTTTTAATTTTATATTCATTGGAATGGAAGCGTTACCTGATTCACTCAATTTTCAGCTGCTCGTGCACGTGTGTGTGACTGGAAAAGAAAGAACTATTCAAAAAATTATAAACATCGTAGTGCCAGTGTAAAACATATGATTAATCACACGGAGATAATTGTCGGTATTTTGAAAACTCCCGAGATTACAGCTGAAACTTTAGCAAAAAAGGACAAAGTCGCGTTGCTCGCATGTTTATATCGCTCCTCGCAAACAATAGTCGCCACGGAGAAAAATGGAATATCTCCTGAGCTACAGCCTAAGATGTAGAAGCATCCTATAAAAAAGTCGCTCCACGCAAGGGAAAATAAAGCGCGAGTGTGTAATGTCATGTAGGGATGGATGATACGTTAACTATAAGCTCATTGTTGTTTGTCGGGAAAGAGGGTGAGTGGGTGGGGGGGGGGTTAGTTGAGAGAAGTAACAACAACAACACTCGTGCTTGCGAGTGTTGTTGTTGGTACTTCTGTCTGAAAGCAACATAAGGCCACATCGCACGTCTCGAGTATAAAGAGACCGAGCTCCGACTCTGAATACACACGGTAATTTCCAGAGTCAAAGCACTATTTACCGCGATGCAATATATGTTTCAACTTTTTCGCGTTTTCAACCTCAAACGTGGATATTGCCTTTTTTAATATCCATTAAATCAAAAATAAAATAAAAGAGAAAAAAAAAAAAAAAAAAAAAGTCGCGAACGCTCGGCTGCACGTTTAAATCGCGCGATTTTACTTTTTACTTTAAACACCGCGCTGACAAAATTATTGCCCGAGAACTTGCTTACTCATAACCATCCGACTCGTAATATTATTTTTAATTTTTCGACCTCTCGATTTATGCCATCTTATTATGTACTTCGCACCTTCGACACTTTCGACAATGAGATACACATGCCTTGAATTCGTTTGTTTAAACAAAATCCAGCGATTAAAATTCTGTCCTAAATATGACACTGGCTTCTTCGCTGCACTCAAAATATTTTCTCCGGTATTCTCTTCAATTTCTATGGAAATTCAGTATTTTAAAATGGAGCAATAACTTCTTGTACGTCTACCAGCATTCGAAAAACATGCATGAAAAATAGATTCGTTTGCCTCAGTTCCTCTTCTCCACATCTTTGCACACACATTCGTATGTCTATAGTTAAAATTATAGCAAGCGCGTTAATTCATATAATAATAAGCAATGTTCGTTGTTCCCTACCTGAAAAATATGGTCATGTGGAATAATTGCTAGTTAATAATTTGCCTACCAAATTACATATTTATAAAAGTGTGTGCATTAAACTAAATATTGTTATCTTAAAAAAACTTTTTACCATATTCTGGACATTGCGCAGTTCGGAGTGAGTCTTCCTTGGAGTATGAAAAAGCTCGGAAACACGGGAAAAATAACAAATTCCTCTTCCCCGGCACCGCTCTAAAAAATGCCCAATAAAAATATTAAAATGAAAATAGAGTTAAAAAAGGGAGAAACTAAATGCAGTCGCTTATCGAGATTACTCTTGTCCACTCGCTTGGGCACGTAATTCAATAGAATCGATTTTTCGAGCGAGTGTTGGGGTTATTTAAAAATGCACCGGGGCGCCGAATTATCGCCGAGTGAAAGTATAGGCGAAAGGGGGACAGGAAGCGCTGAGCGAGCAGGTATCGACTTCCGGTGCTGGTGCAGGCCGACGAAGGGGAGCTCGAGGTTCCCCGACGGCATCTTTCTATCCCGGTCGCCCACAGATTGCGTCACACGCACCTGAAAAGTTATTGTCTGGTGTATTTGCACGGGTGTTTCGCGATTTACACTGTATTATTAAAGAAATAATTGAAGAATAAAACCAAAATCGATAAACTTTATTGAATATCGAGGATGGATTTTCAATATTCAACGGCACGACGACTCGTTCTAAAAGTATCGAGCGTCTGTCTTTGATACTTAAATCGAATGATTTAATAACTTGTAAACATAAAGAACGCAACACTTCAAAATATTATCTAAAATATCACAAGACAACGAACATTATTAATGTTTAGTAGTGTTGAATTAAAGTATAATAAACTTGTACGAATGAATGAAGATTCTATTATATTGAAAAAATATCACCTCACTCGAAATTAGCTCGAAGCAATTTCCATAGGAAATATGATATGGAATTTACGTGGTTCGTTACAAGGCAATAATTGTATAAAAATTCAAATAATTTATAACCAACCCGTGCATTTTAGATGGTGGTTAAACATTTTATCTTCTTTATTAAGATTTTTTTCCACTGGCTAAATTATCTCTTATACGCTATTAAAAATAGAGAATCTTTCAATAATGTCTTCCTCGTGGCTCATACTAACTTAATAAGGTTAAATTGTATATTTATGTGAAAAAGGTTCAGGAGATATCGAGAAAAAAATGTTCGTAAGTACAGACTCTTCCTCGTATAATGCAATGTTTTAGGTACCGAATGAGCTGGATAACGTCCTTTTTGATCGTTAAAAAACTCGCAAGTACGCATTCGAGTCTTCTGGTTTGCTTCTTGCTCTCTCGTAATTCCCGATAACTAACCCAAATGAGCCAAGTTAGCAAAGTTGTGTTCATTGTTATCGAGGATGCCCCTCTCCATTTCAACTGACCAACTAATTTCCCTCAACAACTTCCGCGCTCCTCAACAACCTGCACGTTACCATCCAGTATTTCACATCATCAACAACTTGATGGATGTTGAGAGCTTACAGCAACTTATTCCTACATGATAAATATTTCAATTTAGTTTCGCAGATTGCCTAATCATTCAGATGTTTCTCAACCTTTGAAGATAATTTGATTCAACGTCTTCTTTACGTGGTTATTATAATGAGAATCCGAATTGAGCTTTTGTCAGCGGATGTTAATTGAATTTTCTGTATTAAATTCATTATTGACAGCGACTCGAAAAAATGTTATGCAAATTTTAGTGTTAAAGTGTTTTTGTATTGCTTAAAATTGAATTAATAATTTAATTTACAAAAATTCGATACTCTTGACAGTGGGAGAAAGGTATTTTATCGAATGTGGAATTATTCTCTATGTGAATAAATTAATATTAAAATAATCTGATGTAGATTCTTATTATTTTTAGTATGCCAATCAAAAAACTTGTAGTTAAATATTAAAATAAATAATCGGGTGATCAAGATCAAGCCGTAAAATCAGAAACAAAAATAATAAACTTAAAAATAAAATCGGCTATATAAATGATATAGAATATACATTTTATATGTTGATACAGAAGAAAAAATAATCTCCATCATGAGTAAAGCTTGATGAAAAATTAAAACAATAAAATTATAGCTTAAAAATGTTTATTATGGAAATAATTATCTTATGCATGTCTGATCGATATCCACATATCCATCGGAACCTTTGTGAAAAGCACAAGTTGTAGAAAGAAGTTGTCACAAAAATAAGACATCAGGAAAGTAGGTTTATGAGTTGACGATAAATCAATTTCAACCGAGTCGGAAAATTGAATAACGCATTGAGGGGCGTTATAAATAAAAAAAAAACTCAGAGAGAGAGAGAGAGAGAGAGAAGCCTGTCTTATGTTATGGGGGCCGCGATAAATTGCCGAGTACTAGTAGGAGCAGGGACTTGGATACAAAGGAAGCGTCATCTTGGCAGGATCTCGAGTTTCACCGAAGGGGAGCGTCGATGTCTTTCCTCGAGGACTTCCCTCCTGGAAGTGATCGTTCCCGAAGGTGTAGGTAACAGGCATGTGGGTGATGATTAAAAGCTCGGTTTCATGTGCTAGCGGCGGAACCTGAAAACGTGAACGTGTAGGCGACGTCTTGGTGAGTAACGACCTCCTCCTCCTCCTCCTCTTCATACCTGCATTTCCGTATTTCTCAACTCTTATTCACAACCCTTTTTTACCTCCACTCAAATATTTAACAACCCGTCGCATTGCGTTCGTGCGTTGGTTCTGTGGGTTCCTCATTCGCATTGTCATCTCGCATAAAAGTTGGCTTAATGACGGGATACTTGACTTTTAAGTGCATTGTGGTCTATAAACGTCCACGGATAATCTTCCCGGACAGCTTCATACGTATTTGAAAACATGGTGAAAATCCCTGATAATTACCTCCGCGTTGGATACTAGTTTTGTATTAGTTTTGGTTCGACTCTGGTGAATATACAATTTTCATTAGAAAGTACTTGTTAAACCGGATGAACACGCATGAATAGACATAATTCAAAATATAGCTGAGAATATTAAAATAAAATTAAAATATTCATTGCTTGACTGCAGAAAACAATTTTCATGTTATCACAATGTATTTAGTTTGTCGTGAGCTAGTAGAGAAAAAGTCAAAACTGCACATTTTGATAATGTTAATGACATTAAATTTGATATTTGTTAAACAATAATTTTCTAATGAACATGAAATACCTTGTACAATTATTATTTGCAAACTCAAGGAGTTGATACATAATTGTACAAAAAATAAGATATCAAAACATGAATTGTCGTTTGGCATTAAAGCGAACATAATATATATATATATAAATAAACTGCTTTTAACCGAAGAAAATTCAATTTTATATTTATGTCGTTGGGTACTTGGGAATTATTTTCTAAAGCCTATCATTAAAATTGAATTTAATGCTTTATCAATGTAGGAAAAAAACACTTTTCTTATATTCTCCAATAAAAAAGCCACTTGGGAAGAAAATTTAAAGGTAATTATGTCAATAAGTATTAAATGAGCGATGTCAACGACTCAAAGATTATCGTCATTGTTATCGCTACAATAGTTGAAATAGGGTCAAGAATGACAAATAAAACCAATACAAACGTCAACAAAACGTCTCGGGTGCCGCAGTCGTTACAAATTATTAAGAGAAGCAGTGAGCAGCATCTTGTGAACTTTAATTACAGCTCGAGGCATTTGTGCTTTTCGTACAATTTTCAAACAGTTTTTCCAGGGAGTGATAGTCGGCCCGGAACTGCGAGCCACCGATCCTCCTATTTGATTAATTTCGGGCGCACTTCCGTGTGTGCTCAATGGGGTTTCGCGGAGGGGGGGAGGGAGGCGAGGCGAGGCGAGGCGCAGCTCCGCTTCCACGAGTTCGAGAGTTCGGAGGGGAGCTGAGAACCCCTGCTCGGGGACACCCACGCAAAGCTTCCGCTCGCATGCACTGCGCCTCGTTGCATGTCGATAAGGTCGGATTTGTCTCAAGTACAATAACACTTTCCTTCCGCTTTCCACGCCTCGCAATTAATCGAGTTGATGCATCTCTTTCGTTTTCAGCGCGAATTCGAGTAATCGGATTTGCGCTTCATTCATCATTCGCCGAGACTGGGGGCTTTGATCAGAGTGCGAGTGCGCGACGTGAGCTCTTGACTTTATTATAAAATACAAAGAGCCTGCGCTGCATTTTCCGCAGTTTTCCTCAGTTTTCCTGTGCAAACGCTATTATATTAGGTGGACTCGCGGCAATTTGCTGAATGCGAGCGAAATAGCTTATCGGGGATATTCTTACTTCAATTTGAAATTGTCGCAAGAATGAATAATTGCTTGGCCGATAAACGTTTAAGGGGCTCTTCTTTGTGCACAGATGTATGCAAATCTCGGGAAATTATATGCTCAGGGTGACAGTTACTAAAATTATGATAATAAAGCAATTGTATATGAATTTGGACAAAAGAAATTACTATTGAACAGATAAAAGCTAATAAATATAGATTTTACGCATCGAAATGAACGCCTCGAATATGTATTCTTGCAAAAACTACTGCGTATGTTTACTCCCACGCCACACTCGCTCACTAATATTTATACAAATAATACAACATATGCATTTGGGGCTAGGATAATTAAATTACGAATAACCAATAAAACACGCACGCGTGAATAATAATTTAAAATTTCAAATGCATCGGTCTTATAATCAAATCATAAAATTTACTCTGTTATGCATTAATTGAGGCATAGATGTATAATTGGATCAAATTGTCAAAATCGCAATGAATATCAATTGTTATACAATAATCACTTTTGAAAGGCATTGGGAGTATTTTACAATTGCGAAGATAAATTTTGAATGGTAATTACGGGTCAAAAAACTTGTTTAGTTAATGAGTTGAATGGTAGGGCTTTCGTAAAAGGTGGTAACGTCGATAAAGGAAAGGGAGGTAAAAAACGCGATTGCAAACAGGAATTCCATCGGCAAATTTTGTTTTCGAATTAGCGGACAAGTTAATTGGCAGAGAAAGAGCGCGAGCTAGTTTCCAATACAAAGATCCTTTGATCGCCGGGAAAGCTTGCGAAAAAAGCTTATTAATCCGCGTTTGAAAAGCGTTGTTTTATTTTCCGGTCGAGAAAAGCCTGGCAGGTCCTCGGGTAACAGCTCGTACATCAATTATCGAATTCTCGCGAATGGACCCCTGTGAGAGCGCAGCCAGAGAATTCCCACTCGCCATGATTCACTTACATCTGTTGGCGGGTAGGAGAGCGGGAAAGAGAGAGAGAGAGAGAGAGAGAGAGAGAGAGAAAGAGACAGACAGACAGAGAGGAGGAGCATCGTTGGGAGCAAAGAGCAGCAGCAACTCCGGGTTTAAGTCCTTGGCCGTCTCGTAAATTTATCGTAGGCCACTGCACGGCAGCTTTTGCGCGATCGCGTGCCTCGCCTCCTCGAGTCTAAGCTCGTAAATCTGACTTTACCTTCCCGGCGGAGACTCTTCCTGGACTCCTGGAGCTCTCGCGTCGCCAGCGCGTATTAGCTCGACACCGGGCGATTTTTCCGACTCTAGGAAAAATAGGGGAGTTTTCTCTTTTATTTCGATCCTCGAGAGAAGAGTCACTCGACTTCTTCGGGCATTCTTTCGCATTAGCCACCAATTCCAATTATTTTATAGAGGGTTCTAGAAGAAGAATAATAGGCGATTCGACACTCAAAATTAACTTTCTCATTTGATAAAATAATGTGGTTACAAGTTCATCGATATACTTGTTAAATAGTCATCACATTTGGGTTGGTACATCAATTGGTATGATTCCGTGGTGAGAATGGAGAAGGAATGAAATATCCGGTGGTAAGAAGATAAACTGGATTACGATAATGAAAAGAAAGTGCAAGATAGAGCAGTGGAGACAAGAATATAAAATAATATATATAATGGATATTACAATAAGAGAATCCCAAGTGACACACATTAAACAAATGATTATGTAAAGGAAATTATAATGGACAAATCAGTTGGTAATTCCATTTGTCGATCAATGTATTTAATGTCTCGGATGCGTAAGGATTTTCCAAATTAATAGAAAGAGTTCTCATAAACACGAAATTTTCTCAACCTTCAACAGCAGATTTTCATTGTGGTCAGGCCCGAAATGCCCTCGAATGAATTCCTCGATGAGTTACGTGAAGCGATGCTATCTGCCTTTCTGCGTGAGAAAAACGGCGAGAAATTGCCATTTTTTTTCTTTTTTAAAGAGTATTCATGCTTCATTTTGCGCGGGGACGAGTTGAGTGTTTCCTTCGTGGTGGTTTGAACTGAAAAAGAGAGAGAAACGGGGAAGGGGGGAAGGAGAGAGAGAGAGAGAGAGAGAGAAACACGCAACGTCATTGTGCACAAGACTGCAAGAAGAAAACTTGAACGGGACAATTGAGCAATCGAAGACATCAGCGTTTTTGCTACTCGATACAATTATTCTACAATTTGTACTAAAATTCTTATTCTAAGCAATTACGTTTATTGCCTGCAATGCCTTCAAATTTCAATTACATAAATTATATTAAAATATTGATCGCGTCATTAAGTTTTCCCTACTTGTAGTAATATCAATTTATTTCTTACCAATTCCTCTCAACTTCTTTTCTCTATGTTAATTAAATATGAAATTCATTTTTTAATTATAAACTTTCAAGTTTTACAGCACAAAATTGTGTAACTTCAATCAAAGTTTTACAAAATTTGTATTAATATGATAGTAAATAAAAGTTATTTCATAACATTCAAAATTATTGCTTTTACATTTTATATTTACGATGTAATAA
This sequence comes from Eupristina koningsbergeri, assembly GCA_018907245.1. Classification (NCBI taxonomy): domain Eukaryota; kingdom Metazoa; phylum Arthropoda; class Insecta; order Hymenoptera; family Agaonidae; genus Eupristina; species Eupristina koningsbergeri. Next base: position 181,980 of record JACCHV010000020.1, read on the forward strand.
ATTAGCCAAGCATTTATTATTACTTCTCTTGGAGTTTTCATTTTACAATTTTTATCTCGACTTTTTTATGATCTGTATATCAGTTTATAAAAAAAGTTAAAAAAGTATAAAATTTAAATATTCTATTTTTACCATAAAACATCTTGTGTTTGACAAACTTTTGTCTCTTTCTATCTTTTACATAATTGGCAAATTATTATTGCGATAATTATAACTTTCATAGTTCTCAATTATTAGCAAAGTAGCATAATAAATATGTGTACTATAATCTAAATTAAAAATTATACAAATTCCTTTAAAAAATATACTCATTTATCTTTGAGAGAAGCATACATTTCAAGCAAATGATAAGTTTTAAATTAAAATCTACTCCATTATATTTAATTGCTACTGTATATATTTAGGACTGTCGTCAAGATTTTGAATTATATTTATTTTTAAATATATAACAAGGTGTTATTAAAAGTAATAATATTACTTACTATATTATATTAATAATAAACGTACAAGACAATTGAAAATAAAAGCAAAATTATAGAAATGTATGGAGATAATAGTTGTCAACGGTTAGTTAATAATAACTGATTTAGTTGAAAATGAAATGTCGTTGAACTACTAGGAATAATAAATAATATACATTTATGTTTTGTAATTTCATAAACTCCTTTTCATATTGAAATTGCTTCCTTTGCGTAGGAGCAGTACACGGATAAAAAATATGATATTCTTGATGTATGATTCTTATGAGTAACTAGAGTTTATCATGGCAATTGTTGTGGTGGCTATTGTTGAAAAAGAAAAAGAAGCCCGTTTAAATCGAAATTTCAATCCACTGTGCATAAGAATTGAATTTTTCATTGAGAAAGCTATTCAGCGGAACAAAGGTAGGATGGAACGGTTAAAATCTATTTTAACAGTCAAACACATCGATAAATTTATCAATTTTACGTCGAGCGCAACGACTATCAAAATATAATTACAATAAAGCAGATGAAAATTGATGTTCACTATGAATTAGTCATTAAATAGTTTAGTGCTGCATAAATTGTGCGTACGCGCGCAAGCATTTGCGCGTGTGTGTGTCAGATGTGCGTGGGCAAGCCAGGATTTAAATGTCGGAGCGCTGGGGGCCCGCACACAACGAAAAATACAAAGTCGATTATTTAGAATAATGAATCATAAAGGAATTATTATTGCAAACGCGTTATTTGGTTAAAATCTTGCCTCTCATTGTGTCCATTGTGCGTTCAAACGGGAGGAAAAATCGCGCCGCCACACTCGCAGAACTTCCTGAATGGGTATCGGGAATGTGGGAGGAAGCGAAAAGAGAAAGCGATGGTTCGATGGACCGAAGACCGGGAGGCTGAGCTTTTGGCACATCTAATCGTCCGTCGGCCCTTTCGACTCGAGTAGCTTTGAGTTTTTGGCTTTTAGGCGAGCTTCGCCGCAGTTATTTTAAGCCCTCGGTTGCCGCAAAAATAGTCGCCGCACGTCCCGAGGGACAGAAGCTCTCAACCGACGACGGCTACTTTAATTTCGGCCGATTCCGAGCTTCCGATCAGCATCCGACTCGATATCTCTCTTATCTTATCAATCAGGAAAGGGCATATTTAAGAAAGAGCATTTGAGATACGGGTTTTTAGGCTTAAAATTTACTTTTAAGCTCATTTAGTTGTGCAATTTAAGAGCAGGGGCTAGTCTAATCAAAAGGTGAAGCAGCGGTGCGAACTTACTCCAGGTCTTGGCAGTTGTTCAATCCTTATGATCAGGTCTTATCGTAATAAAATACTTATCCAGCTCTTTTCTTTTACATTGGCATTGTGCATGACTGCAACTAAGCAAATAGCGGATGAATACAATTTTACTCTAAAATAAAAGCGGAGAAAGATGTTAATCTTTCGCAACGACAAACATCTGGAAGGCGAATTTATTTACATGTAAAAATGACAATTTTAATTATTCGGAATTCGAGGCGATTTAGCTCATGTTTCACGCAATTTGCTTCAAGTACAATTTTTTCGTAATAATTTTTCCACAATTCCTTCATTATTTATTACATTTGTAATAATGATTATAATAATTGTTTATTATAATTATTATATTTCAAATAATTACCAAACACCTGATTTTAATCCTACTAAATTTTAAAGTTTAACAGTTTTGGAATGAAACAACCAAATAAAAATAGAACATCTAACTCGCTGAATAAGAAATAATTAAAATAAGTATCGGTTATTATTATAATTAGTTATTTAATAAAAGTATCAATTTCTGGGTGTTTTATCTCTTTTCCACTATAATCGAGCATTTAATGTAAAACATCCGTACAATTTTTTCTTGAACATTATTTCGTAATTTCCATAAGCATTATTCATTATTTTAAAACGTACTTTGGCTCAAATATAACAGACATCGTAAATTACGATGCGAACACAGTAAGTTTAAATTACGTTTTATATAAAAACTATATTGTACGTATTTTACTTTCTTTTATATCTCCAGGTAGTGTATACGTACAATCCGAACAAAGATAACTGCGTACTTGACATCGTAATTTATTGCCGGTATCTTAATTCATACCAACTGATTATAGATAAACACATAAATGATATCGAATTAATATTAAATTAAACATCCAAATTTCAATAGAATCATACTGCTTTATTGATAAATAAATTTATCACAATTCCTTATTTTTATTATTTTATAATTCAATAAAATAATTTCACCAATGATTTATATTCTATTGATTTCTTTACATTTATATAGTTTTTTATACTAATTATACATAATTTGAAAAAACATCATGTTATTCTAATGCTACTAATATAATTAAAATTGATTGCTTCTACTTACTAACAAATATTCAATTAATAAATGTTGTTAGTTAATCTTTATATTATGTCTTGCTTACAAGTTGACAAGCCAATTTTCCACTTTGAAACTTTTACTGCAATATCAAGTCATAAATTTCCCTTTAACACACTTGAGTAGGAGGAAAATGAATCTTTAATGATAATCATGGCAATATTCAAAACAACTCCTTTCAATTATTTTCATACAAGACATTTAATTTGTATTAAAAAGCTATTGATCACTATAAATAAGAAACAATTTTCGTCCAAGATTATTCAATGTTCGGTCTCGAACAATAACTTCCTCGCTGATAAACAAAATATGATCTTCACTTGTGAGAAAAATATTGGTGAAAGTGTTGAATGAATAATTATGATGTAGCGCCAAACGGTATTAAGTGCCTCCATTAACACAATTAAGTCTTGCGATCCGCTCTGGATTGTTTTATACACATACGAATGAACATGAGAATATTAATTCCGAAGAAATAAAATATGTTTTCAGACCCCTTGTTAACATTTTTATCCCTACACGTAAAAGGAAGTATTTTTTTTTTTTTTTTTTTTTTTTTTTTTTACAAATATAACCTTCCTGAACTCTATAATTCTGTCGAGGCAGTTTATGTGTGATCAAGATCTAATGTGCAACTAAAGCGTAAATTTTGTGTCTGCATCAGCGTAACTTTAACTGTAAATAATAGCGGAAATACACGCGTGAAAATTAGGTCAACGGAGCAAATGGGAGAAAATCAAGAATAGTGTAACTGGTACAGAAAATTCTACAGAGGCTTTGTCTCAATGGCGGTCACCCTTGACATTACTAAATTAATAGAAGTTGTGTTTTTTGAAATACTTTCTTGTGAATGAAGTAAAGCAAGTCCTTTGTTTTCGAAAATAGGGCGCTAAGTTGCTTGTACTTAAATTGGTTTATCAATAAAGTTATATTTTAATAAATTCAGTTACTACAAAGAGCTTGGATAAGTATTGTATTTGCATTTTATATAACTCTGTGTAAGCTCGTACTGAAATTCAATAAGGTAGTTAGATTTATTTTTTAAGAGTAATGCAAGCAACACATTTCTTATCGCTTTTACACAAATTTTAAAAATTTAAATCCATACATATTTTTTTATTGAAATTGACTGCTATTTAAGATTTGAGATTTCAATAGCATTGGTTTATCCTATTGTATTTACAAATTTATTTGAAATAAAAGAATTTGAAATTTAATAACACAAACCACATTTACTTTAATATATTCCATTGGCTATTTAAGAAACAATATAATATCTCATGGAAAGGTTCAACATTTTTTTTGTAACAATTCAAGAAGTTTACCCGTAGGTAAAGCAATTTTCAGTTATTATCTGTAATAATGTATTGGTAAAATATTTTGTATAAGAAATATCGATTATCGATATATATCTAGTTTCTTGTAATAGTTATCTATACAATTTTCTTTCAAAAGTAGGTAATATTTTTAATATACTCCAAACAAAATTTTAGAAAAAATGAAAATTATACACGAGACAGAGAAATATAATGATTATCGATAACTCCTGCTAATTTTTTAATTTCATAATTTATAATTATATTAATTATTTATAGTCAATAAAGTGATTTTAAAATTATCGAGTTATGTGGCTTAATTACCACAAACTGTGTATTAAATTGATATAAAACGGAGTTCGTTGTTTCTCACTGCATACCATTAGAATTCATTTATTAATAAAAATATTAAAATAATAAAAATAACATACATCGGTACAAGTTTTCAAAATGAAGGATAAATTTCTGACTTGCAAAATTTAGATTAATTGGAATAAGTAATTTTGCTATAATAAACCTTCAAAGTATATCTCTTACAATAAAATTTATTTAAAATAATTTTATATATAAAGCATTTTTTTAAGCTCTGAATGTCAATTTGCAATGAACTTCAATCGCTGAGATCAATTTTCATTTTATTTGATTTTAAAATTTACTCTTCTTTATTTCCATAAATGGGAACAGATAAAATAAGAGAAGTACATAATTGCAATCACAAATATATTTAATAAATAAGCAAAATAATTAAAGCAATTATTGATCCACAAGAGAACAGCAAATCTAATTTAGTTCCTTAATTTCCCCCATGCCAATCTTTATTTAGTATGTTTTTTTTATTTCTCATTATTTTTCTGAAGCCTTATGTATAGTTAATACATAAAAATACCTTATTTCTATAATATTATTTGAGTTTTTGCAAATTATCTCCAACAACTTATTAGACACCATAAAATAATAAAAATCGGATAGTGGCGCCAAATTAACTACAGGATGATTTCTAAGAATTTCGAATTGCTCTTGATATTCTTAGTTTGTAGCATATTAAAATGTCTTTCCTGGCATTTAGTATGTGTGATATTTTCATTACGACTCATATGGGATTCATTCTTTCGTCGCTCAACACGTGTTAAATAAGAAATTTAAGTAAACTTGTATTCATATTATTATCCTTTATCATGCATTCATTTATTTTTTATTTCGAAACATCGTGTTTATTATTAATTTTTGTTTTATTGTTCAGATCCAATTAACATTATTAGTTTTAAACGATGAGCTTTGAATGGTTAAACAGAGAAATTTCATTTGATAATGTAAAAAGCTTCAGTTTATATGAATTTATTATAATAATAAATAATAGTAATAATAATAATAATAAATTTTAATTTGAAAAAATAGTGTCAGTTGTATTATAATGTTCATAGAATGTAAAAAAAAATTCACCTCCATAAAAGAGCACCAGTTTTTTACTAGGAAATTATTTAAAATTTAAATTTTAAATACAGTTACGCAAAGTCAAGGAATGAGAATTTATATTATAATTTTTTTTAAAATTAAAATAATGAAATTTGGCAAGGATTATCGAGGGTCAAGTTTTAATTTAAATCATATTTTGATACAAATCCAAACGATTCTTTGATAGTCCTTTGTTTAATCAGTAAATGAATATTGAAACCTCTCCAAATAATAGTAGAGGATGCTAATAATTTTTAAATTAAAAATAAAAACAAAAAAAAATTGGCTCGTAGTTTGTTGATTTTCAGTTGTTTTTGTAAATACTCGAGTTTGGGATAAGCTTGATTCGGTCGATTCCTTCCAGTGAGAGGAAGCTCTAGATCCGCGGAAATAAAGGAAAAATAAAGGGTTCGAAGGTAAAAATGTGGGATGTGCCGGTTGGCAATTAGTCGGGCAAGTTGTTCGTGTGTACGGTGTTTGAAGAAGTTGTGTTGGTGCCTACCACTTCCGCTGCATCACTCTGCACAGGCCATTCAGTGCAAATGAGAAGGGCGACCCTCAGCAACACTTCAAACGGCTCGGTCGTTATTTACGAGGAGGAGCCTCCCCCGTCGGCTAATTACTCAGGTTTTCCCTTTTCAATTGCAAATGAGTCCCCGTCGCGGGCCCACACGTGCCGCCCACGCGTGGGTGGGGATTGGGTCGGATGGGGCCGCGCCGCACCTCGCCCATAAATCCCCGGTTACACCCGGTGAGCTTTCACGGGGCTTAGGAGCTCGTCCGGACGCAGCATCGGCGGGCACCTTCCGCGCGTTCGCTCGTGCCTGGTCAACTTTTGTTCGCCGTGAATAACCGGAGCTTCGCCGTCGATTCCAATCTTTGGCCATTTTGTCCCGCGGATAAATCTCCGGGTTAAAGGAGCCAGCTAAAGAATGATAAATCAGCTCGATCGGGATCTTGATCTTGAAGACGGAGAGAAGGAAAGTAATATGGATACTAATTTTTCTCGGGGCATTGTGTGGCTAAAATAAGCGAGCCACTGGAACTCATTCTGAAGAAGAAAAGAGGAGAAAAAGCTGTTAGTCGCTGTCGTGTGTGCGATTCTCTTTCAGACTTTCAGAGCTTAGCTTAAGTTACACAAGTGCTCTCAGCTGTCGCATTGTTTGTGCAAATTTCGCACGAGTAGCTTTGCAAAAATAGCTCGACCGACGTGCAGCTGGAAAAGCTAATTTTTCCGTCATTTCTCAAAACTACATTCCTCGGTGGAAGGAAAAAACCCCGGCTTAATGGCGCGTGTATATCTTTTGATGCGACGATTGATTCTGGCATTCCTTAATAATTCCCCACATTCGAGCAGTCTATTTAGTGCTTTAAAGTTGGAATTCACGTTTTTCCTCTTTAATTGAAAGTTAGATTAATGAATTATAACATGCTTAAGAACAATAATACCCAACAATTTTCAACTAGTTGTATATATATACATGCATGGATACATGTATACATGATATAATTGTAGAAAACTTTTTAAGAGCTTTCGTCACACTAGTAAACTGGTACTGATAACTAAATTCTAATTTAAAATACCATTATTGTAAAAAATTAAATCTAGCTTAAATTTATATTGCTATTTTATATGCATTAAAATTTAATATTTTGTTTTTTTTTTTTTTAATTAATAATTAATAGTAAATCAATTTCTTTTTCTTTTTAACGTAGTGCAAGTATCGATTTGTATTTAAATAAATTAATCTAAAATCTAAAAGTCAGTAACCTAGTGCTAAAATCATATCATTACATACCTAAGAATACAAAAAAATTTTCTAAAAAGAAGAGTAATTTTATTCGTTGTAAATGCAATTAGTAATTGCATTTACAACGAAACTCATAAATGCAAGTACTTTAGTTTCTACAAACGTAAAAACTTTAAAACACGTAAAAAAAGTTTGAGGTTATTTACTTCTTTTTTTCTATTTATTCTTTCATAATATCCATAAATTATTCATCAAGTTCGCGTAGACAAATATTGGCAATGAATTTTTCATTGTTTCTTCGGATTGCGTCAAAAATGATATACATCCACCAGTAAATCCATCCACACCGACTTGAATTTCCCAGTTTCCCTAAAGACATCTGCGATTTAAAGTGATAATCGATTTGTAAGTTTGGATTGACCGATTCGCGTTTCATTTACTGCTGATTTCACAACACCAACAGCGTTGTTGTATACCTACGCGACAACCGACTTGATTTATGTAGGTATTCTCGCATTGAAGTTTCAAATTATGCGAGGCGTATTTAGATATTGTATTGCCAATAACAATCTAAGAGAAATCGTTACACATCAGGCCAAGCCAATTTTTACAAGTATATGTCACTTGTTACAACGTTGATCTGCGTTTTTACTATCTCGAATTTTAGACAGTGAGTGATTTAGTACTGATACAACTTGTAATTTGTCTTCAAATAAAAGTAGATTGAGAATGTGTTTGATACTCTATCCGTATCTATTAGCCAGTTTTTTTTTAACTATTCTAAATATTTTATCAAATGCTGGAAATAGTGGTATAAAATATTTCAAGTGCTTCTTATTTACAAAGTCACCAATCAATATTTACGTATTTTTAAGATTTTATATCAGTATTTCATTATATTAGTAGTCGAGTGACTAAAGCATTGCAGACACAATCTCAGTCCTTCAATATCACGTTACAAACTTTTTAAATATTTGAAATTCCCCGAACGATTATCAGAATTAGTAACTTTTATTTAACTTGCCTCGATAAAATATGCATCTTCCGTCTCCTTCCTTTCGTTTCACATTATTTCGTAAGAGTAATTAGAAAATGAAGCGATTTTCTAGAAAAGCGTCGATTTTCCCTCGCACATTAAGTAATGTCGCTCACCCACGAATGGCCAACGCATCGATGCTCGCTCGTGTTTAAATCGCGTTGAAAACTCTAAATCAACAAGTGGATCACGCCCCGTACAGAACAAAGCGAAATAAAATTATATTTTAGAAAGTATGTGTATTCTCATTGCAGATAAGGGAAAGACGATGAAACCCGAAGAAAGTCTCTCCTTTTTGTGAGTGAGAACTTAGGACAATAGCTCCGGTAAAAAAGGAAAAATGTCGCGTAATTCGTGCAATTCGAAGCGCGATTAGACTGATGGAAAAAAGTTCGTGTTAACTAGGTCAAAGTGCAACAAGATGCATCAGTCCGCCTCCGCGGAAGTGGCTTCACCAGGAGGTCGAAGACTTTCCCGGAGTTTCCATTCCTGCCTACGTGGAGCCGACCACGATGATACAGAATCAGGTATTACATTTGTTTTATGCTTAAATGAAAATGCCACCGTCTTGCTAAACGCAGGAGTTGGCTGTCGGTGAGTTGATGAATTACAGGGATTATAGATGAGGATTTGTCGGTGGAGAATTTCTGCAATCTGATTTCGTAATAATGGTGATTCAATTATTCAAATGTAATTAACAGGATGGCTTCGACGTGTGCAAGCAGCCTATCATTATAATCGATATGGTTCATAACTTGTAATTTTTTTTGAGCAACCGTATCGCGTCAAATTCCAAATAATTATAATAATTAATTCAAAGCGAGGGCTTAGAATATGAAATTTATATTTAAATTGTTTCCATCAAATATCAAAGGAAATATAATTAATTGCAATTTTTATCATAATTATGTTACACGACGTTGTTTGAAATATTTTCATTGATACTTTAATAAATTATACGTATCTGTTATTTGCTTGTACACGTACATAATCGTGTTTCTTATTCCCATTGAGTCCGTTGTATCTGAAATAAATTATAAGTGTACATTTGCTGTCATAAAAAATAATCGAAAATTGCTCTTTTTATATCTTGGGACATAAATGGAAATATAATTTAGAAGAAACCAACCCAATTTAAACTATCATTGATGACTGTAATAAGGATATTCAAACGAACGAGATGGAGTCGATAGACATTCTGTTATTATTTTCCTCTGAATATTCATGAGGAGCTAAAACATTCCAATAATAAATATAGTTCTTAAGCGTTATTTTATAGTCTATACTGGGATGTTACTCACAGAAATGAAACTAATAAGGTCATTGGAAGTCCAATAAAAGGTAAGGGTTTTTAAATTTTTATAGCATTCCTTGGAAAAATGGCTCCTTTCAGTTGCCTTTATATTAAATAACTTTAAGCTTTTACGAACTTGATATAATTTAGAAAAAGATCCGTTTCGTTATTTGAACCAAGCAAGTGTTTGCTCTCCGATGCGATAATTTGGCTTCCAAGGACTTTTGTTTGGACCCGGTAATTCATGGACTTTTATCGGTGTAAATCGGTATTCAATTGCAAATCTCTAAATTTAGAAAACACTAGAAATTCCGTAAAATGTTGTTCATTAGAAAAGAACAACACATGTTTGTGGTTGGATTCGAGTACTCTATTAAATAGTCACTGTGTATATACGCGCAGACCGCAATTGGCATTGATGGTCACTTAATATTAATTGAAAAACCTAGATTCTAACGGATAAGAGCCTTAATGTCTCAAGTGTGCATCTTCATCTGCAGATAGAGAAAGATAAAACTAAACCATGCAACTTTATGTAATTCGGCCATCGAGGCGCAGTCATTAGCATTTGAGAAAATGAGCTCCAACTCTGGTCATCATTAGGTCTAACTGTATCAAGAGTGGGCAAAAAATTTGTGCATTTTTCCAAAAGTGTGAATGGAAAATCGAGTTTTTGCACAAAAATGAACGGGCGATTTTACACAATTGCACGCGAGTGTAATCACGTAAAAAGGCTCTTTTATTCCATTCAAAAACCGAAAGAATCAGACTGCTGCATCGTCTTCTGTTCCTTTTTCCATTTGTCTGGCTCTGTCTCTTTGCTGATTCACTTTGTAGTTATTAACCTGATCAATTTCACTATATTGACTATAAAACTATTGTAAACTTTATCACCTGAGCAATTCCTGTACACAAATAGACTTTATCCATATATTTACCTCTGTCTGTTTCTTTGTCCGTCTCTCTGATTTTCTCTCTTTGTTTTTGGCTTGTATTTCATTCGTATCCTTAACATTTTATACTCTTATTATTAATATTATATATCGTCATAGTCTTATTTATATCTGTTTGAGAATTAATATGATAATTCGTATCATACCTTATATTAGTGATCTGCAAATAACGAATTACCACGATAATTATAATTATACATTTAACTATTAATAACTATATTTGTTTAATCTAATTCACCTGTACGGCTTTCTCTTGGCAAATAAATGAATAAATAAATATCTATCTATTTATCTTTCTACCTCTCTCTCGGTCATTTTCTCTCTCTCTCTCTCTCTCTCTCTCTCTCTGTTGTCGACGAACAAAGGCGGGGGAGGGGCTGCGGCTCGTTCCGCACTCCTCCGCCGCGGCCCTGGGATCAGTTCGTTGTCTCGCCTCATCGCGCGCGCCGAGTGGTTGCGCAGCCGGTAAGCGTAGGAGAGAGAAGCAGAGAGATAGATAGATAGAGAGAGAGAGAGAGAGAGAGAGAGAGAGGATTTTTCGCGGCAACATGCGTGTGCTTGATGACCCGAAGCCAAGGTGCAACTGACCCCCGAGTTCTGGTGTCGCCCTCGTGATTCAGTTTGACCGGTTCCTGGAAGGAAAGAGCGTTCTCGCCGTCACCCGGGAAGTGCGAAGGGATTAATGCGTTTTCTTCCTGGGAATCGTAGGAGGAGGGCGGCGCACTGCCTTGAATTTACGGTGAGACCTCAGCATCCCATACACTCAAACTTCCTTGAAACTTTCGACTATTAATTCTAACTTTTATCCTTTGCTCCATTGAAAAACTTCCCCGCGCGGTGTGAATAAACTCGTGGAGATGACAAATTGTTGTACACTGGCTCTCGAGATCTTATAATTGAAATGTTCAGAGCCTCCACACTCCTTTAATAATCACTGTACACGTTTACGTATCGGTGTGCTTGTGTTTATGCAATTGTTTCGTCCTTTGGCTTTCATTGTTCCAAGTTCGGTACGTGCGATACCCGTGGAAATAAGAACAAATTAATATTAAATTAGACAACGCCATTTGTGGGTCAACTATTTTTGCCTTTTAAAAACATTTAGTTGTGGAGTAATAGTCTATGATATAAGAAGTTGACATTGCACTGAAAATGGACGATCAAGTTTATATTATAAAAGTAACAATAAAATATTTTAATTAATAAGCTTCATTTTCTTTATTTTATATCACAAATAGGGGGAAATTTTTGGTTTAAAATGTTATTTTATTGAATTTTAGTTTATTATATGTTATTATATTAAACAATAATAATATGTAGATGTTTTAACTTTTAACTAATTATAATATAAAACTGTAATGCTAATTTAACTCTTAGACTTTTATTCATAATGTCAAAATTAATTTATAATGAAACTTATTTTGTTTAATTAATTTTATTTTTTAACAGTCACTTAGGGTATAAATATTAAATTGCTTGCATTACCAAGTGTTTTTCATGTAATTTACTAAATATATAAGATCAAATCTAGGCGGTAATAAATCAACACCTAGAAATTTATTATCTTGTTATTTTATTACGTGAATCCGTTACTCTCAGTTATGCGATAATTAACTTTTTGTGATTAAATAGAAAAAGTTTGTCAAAAGAAATTATGTAGTTGACCATATCGTACAAAAGTTATTTGATAAATTTTTAGGTACCAAAGTAGCACCAAATGAAAAAGAAAGTTTTTGTTTTAATTCGCATGTCAGTTTTACTTTTAATACACACACATCATTTATAATCTGCATAGACAAGATTAAATGTTTAATTGATAATCTGTTTTAATTTTTAATCCAAACTTTGGGTATTCAGAAGTTGATTGATAACATAATTTGCTGAGTAGAAAGTTTATATTCCTGGCGTACTAATTTCATTTCAGAGAACTGTATATAATTACGAAATTAAAGTATAATTTGAATGATGGAATTACTTCTAATTCCGTTGTTTTTCAAGAGAAAGATCGACCATTTAAGAAATTTCCTGTTTCCCGATCGGTGAGTGCTGGCCAAAAACCTCAATTACCATGCCACCAAAGTGTGTAACCGCGGGTGCAACTTGTTCTACCCATAAAAAACGCGTTTCTTCTTTAGAGGCACAAGGAATTCGCCTCGGATTCAACCTGCAGCTCATCTCCAGGAACGTAGGCGAGTCAGCGCGAGCTCATTTGCATCCGTACAATCCTCGGGTTTTTCCTCGAAGAGGCTCGCTCCCCGAGAGTCGATCATTATCCGGACGATCCTCGCGCCCAAAGAATGCACGCATTTTCTACCTACACTAGCGCTTCTGTAATGAATTGCACCCGCAGGGAAAACTCGCCGACACGCGCGACTCCCTCCCCGGCCCTTTATTATCATGCGCAATTGTCGGTAATTAAATCGCTGCCCTTTCCTCAGGGGGTGCGGGGGGTGCGGGGGGTTGATGGAAAAACTGCCGGCGCTGCTTTTTATTCGGCAGCCCCTTCTCGCCAATATTTCAATGTCTTTTCCGAACGAAAGAACTCGGTTGGCTTTTTCGTAAAGGGTAATTGCCGCGCGGAAGCGTGTAAATCACGTCCGAGGAATGCAATCGCCAAACCATTTTTCAAGATTATAACCATCGAGGCAAATTTACCAACGCTTTCTTGCCCCCTTTTTGCGACCGCACATTTTGTATACTAATCGTTTGTTCTTTGACTTTGTAGCGAACTCGGCCCGAGACTTTTTCTCGTCCTTATTGCATTCGTCACCCATCAACACTTTTCGCGAGTAATTGATTTCTACCTCTCGAACTACGATAAAGTTGAGCCAGCCGATCTGTAGTTTATCGGTAACGAGGTATCAGAATTTCGATTAAGCCGAGGCGCAAAGGTTGCCGGCAAAAAGGGGAAGGATATCAGCTCGGGTGCACACAAGTGAGCTCGTAAAAATTATTAAAAGGGTCAGAATTGAATATAAAGGTCGGGTGCAAAAAAGGGAGGGGCCGCGTAACGAACCCGTGGAATGCGCTCGCAAAAACTCGCGAATTAACGAATCGCGGACCCGAACTCTGCCATTCTTATCGTGCCAGTACAATGCAACGGGTTTGGATAGAGAGAGAGAGAGAGAGAGAGAGACAGAGAGCAAAGACCGACTGCAAGTCCGATCGAATTAAAGTGCATTCCGAGTCATTACCGCTTTTCCCCTCCCGGGGGACGTGCGTGAGGCTTCGCGATTTCACGGTTCGAGACATTCGTCTTATTTTTAGACCCGCCCATTTCTTATCCCCGACTTTTCCATTTCCACTCTTGGAAAATTATGCAGTTTGCCTTTTTACGGGAAGTCGCACCATTAAATCCTTGGGTCGGAGGAAAATGACTCTTTTATTTATACGTTTTTAACGTCACGGCCGAAGGTGAAGTCGCATCGGTTCGTGTTTAATATCTATAAGAAATAATAAAATTAGTATCTACCTTAGGCCTCTATTAATTATTTAAAAAATTGTCTTTGATGGAATAGGTGAAATTTAGAGAAAAATTGCCGCAGCCAGTGCTCGGCTCACTCTCATCAAGACCTGAGAACTTTTTCCAAACTTCACCCAAACTTTGAGTGGATTTAAATTTCTTTTTATGAAGAAAAAATTGTCACCGATTGTGATTACCATAGTTTCAATGTCTGAAATTGTGGGTGATTAAATTACGTCATTATAGTATGTTCATCTCATGGCTGTCATGCAATAGTTTTCATAGAATGAAAATTACCCAAGGCACACTTAATTGCACCTTACATTTTTTCTAAATTAATTATTTCAACCTATATTGATGTTTTAAATCACATTATTTAGCTTAAAAGCACTATATATAGTTTATGATTCAAAGCAAACTTTTTACGAAACACGAGTATATAAATTTTATTATAAAACACATTGAATAATAAAATGTTTTTTAAAGTATATTGTAGATGCCAATTGCTGTCCTCATTATTTACGATGTAATCGTGCAATCATTATGTCTCTGATTTAGATTCGTTAATGTAGCGTAATGATTTGTTAGTGAAATTGCATCTGAAACCTCTTGACTGTTTAAAAAATTATCTTTCTAAAAACCGGATGCTCGTATTATGTGTAATTCGTAGAAGAGTTTATTGTGGCGTATCAATTGTTAGAGCCGTGATAAAGCACATACATAGAAGAAATAAATATTCGCTGGAAATTTCACGTACTCGCCTAATCGTTTGCTTTGATGGTCGGTTGATTTTTTCGTAACCAAGAACAAAGTAAGTGCCGTGCAAAACTCGAGTTCGGTAGCCTTCGGATCTTTAAACTTTTGAGGCGAAAGTGGCACTTGAAGGTGCTGCTCAAGCTCAAAGTTAGAGCGATTCCCTCTCTCTCTCACTCTCTTCGCTCTTCTGCAGCATACCAACGCATAAACTAATAATCCGAGGTACAAAAGTACGCTTGCACCCTATTAAACAAAACAACCGATCCTACAAAAATGTCCCGAGAGCGGCAAGAAAGAAAAGGGATACTCCTCTTTCTCCAGAGGAAGACACACGCGCGCACGTTATAATTACAGCGGCGACCCTGAACCGCGACCGGGTGCCCGTTTTCATTCACTGTCAATTATTGCCGATGCCCCGAGACCCCCGACGCGTCCCATCCTCGTCTTCGTCGTCGCCGTGCTCGCTGTCGCCACCTCCACCTCCACCGCCACCGCCACCGCCGACGACGACGACGACGACGACGACGACGATGGCCAACGCACTCTTTCTTTAAAAGCGCTTTTTTACCCAGGACTCGTCGTATATCGACAGCTCAAAGACGGACTTGCCTCCTTTTTTTATTCTTTTCTTCTTTTTCCTTTGCGCTCGTTGTCGTCCGAGTGCCGCGAGTGTCTTTTTTCCCTTTTTTGCCAAGAGTTCGCCTCGCGCGCGTATGAATTTCGCCTTGGCGTTGTGCGATGTGCGCCGGGAAGAAAGGGTAATTGGGCTGTTAAAGCGATGAGATTTTAAAGTATGTATTTAAAAGAGTTGGATGGAAAAGGGGGAAAAAATCGAGACGAAAATTTATGAGTCGAATAATTAATGTTGCGCGCCATATTGTGGCTTGAAAAGTGGTTTAACGCAAGGACAAGGAGGAAGACTAGTTTTCAAACTTTCCGTGGAAATCATCTTGAATTTCTCTTCAATTTTGACCGATCAAATGCAAATTCCTCTCGCTTTATTGAGAATAAAGTCATTTTTCAAAGTTTATCAACACTCGAATCCCATTAATTCTTTGATGAAAACAAAGGTGTTGGTAGATATTAATTAAAAATATGTCAAAAGCAACCATGATAGCTTTTATACGTACAATGTTTATTAATTTGATGTGTTATAAATCATTTGATTCTTATTCTTTTTCCCCAAGCATAACATTTGATTTGTAATTTATGCTTTAACCGATTTGCCATTTTAAGAAAAACAAGTAAGCCATACGCTCAACGTGTTAAAGTATTTCATTATAACACATGTACAGTCTCGTATTTAATTTTAGATCAACATTTGCAAAAATACACTTAGAATAAAATTATTTATAGTCAATAGAGCTCATTTAATATCGGAATTATTATTTTTCTTTTTATTAAATTCTCAACTATAATTAATTATAAAGAATTCTTATCTTAATGACTATCCTATATATATATATACATTTAGTAGGACATTCATAAGAACTTATTTATAACGAATTCTCTCACCAATGCATATTTCAAATTCATAAAAATTAATTAAATTTAGTAATTCTAATATTATAAATTCTTGATGGTTATTAAAAACATTTTATAATAAAAAGAAACCATATTTCGAGAAAGTCCATATTACGAAGCAATATTTTCCGGCATTTTTGTTGCGCGTTAACAAAGAGATTAGAGTATTGTAATAAAAATTTTCTAAAAGCACAGTTGCACTTTTCTCATAAAAACCGATACTGAGCCCGTAATGTTTCCTTTAAAAAGCACAATAAAGGAAACGAATAAGTTAAAAGACAGAAAAATGCAAAATTTTTACGATTCGTTCATATTGTAATGCACAAAGAGCCGAGGAGTGAGTGACCGAAATGCGCCAGACACACGCCAGACAATTGAGAAAAGAGGAATCCTGGAACATCTGGACTGCGCGGGGAAGGTGCACTTGGTCTTTTTAGGACCGGATTTCGCGTCTGCGAAAGTAAGTAAAGTTCGCCCGAGCGTTAAAAGATTGGCTCTTTGTTGTCCCGGGGAGGACGCACGTCTTGTTACATAAGAGTCGCCTCTCGTCTTATGAGTTGTTCTCTCTTTTATGAGCTTTTCGTATTAAGGTTAAGTACAACACAATACTTGGGAAAAAGGGTGTACAAATATTCACGAATTTCGAAGATCTGCAGACCATAATTTAATTTCTTCTTACCTTTGAATAGAATTTCCCCTGGTTTTTTGGCCTGGGAACGTAAAATCGAAAGTTCAAGCATTGTCCTTAATTTACAACCGTATATATTTCTTAAATTTTTCTTCCTTATTTATTACTTTAAAAGATTTATTTTCAAATTAAAGACTGACAGATAAATCATGCGCTTCAAAATTTGTCTCCCTTAAAAATCCTATGAGTCAAGTGCACTTTCGGATGAATATCCAAAAGGGCTGGCACGGAAAATTTACTATATATTTTTAATCCAAAAAATGATTTTCATAAATTTTAACTCATTCATAACTAATCCTAATATTTTTATTTTTAATGTTACTTTGCAAAAAGAAATAAATTTAAATTAAAACGACAGATATCCTGGTAAAATAATTCAAAGTTGAAAGTTCAAGTATATTTCATTTGAATTTACATCTTTTTATTATTCGCTTTTTCACTCTAAAATTTGATAATAATAAATTTATCAAGAGTTTGATAAACAAACTATTTTAAATATGCCATGGTCGAAAGTTCATACACCATATTAGAAATTAAATGGGTACATTAGAAGAAATTCAAAATGATTTCGATAGTGCGTCTGTTACACAAATGTAAATTTACATGAAAAATAGATGAGAGAATTTTACAATTTATAGTCTCCTGATAAATGAAGCAGAAAATATTTTTACTTCGTGAAGTTTATGTTATCACGAAGTATTTTGTTGTAAAAAAAATTTATTATCAAAAAAAATTTTGCAGATATTTTACTATTAAAAATAGCTTATTGAATTCTAATATTTATAGCAGTTGTTATTCATAAATTTCAGTAATATTTTTTAAAAATTTATTATATGTAAATTTATTTCGCTATTTATTAATATTAGTAAATAATGCTAGTCGAATAAATTATCAAATTTATATTAATTTTTTTTTTATTAAATTAATACAAGCATTTTCATTAATTTAACGTCTTGAAATTAAGCATCAATCATATTAAATTTTTATAGAAAAATTCCTTTCCTTAATATAAATTACGCATTTAAAAAAACTGATATTTAATCGATAAATAAAATGAAATAAAATACTAAAAGTATTATATTATAAAAATATATGATACATGTGCATCTATAATATTAGCTTTCACAGTCATTTATAAGGTATGTATGAATATTTCATAAGTAAACAGAAGAATCATAGTTAATCGAAAAATTTATTGTATGAGAAATTAGAATTCAGCATTAATGTTTTATTATTATTTTATAGGTATTGATTCTCCATTTACCATATAATCGTGTATTAAATTGTCTCTTATTTATCCCGTCAAGTGTTATCAATTTCCACAGCTTTGATCTAATTGAAACATTTATTTTGAATAGATATTTTAGATTGAAGGAAGTATTTCTCCAAATATAAAACAAATATTATTATTTTCAATTGCTTTTTGTTTAAATCTGTATTGATAAAAAAGGAAATTTTAAATAAAGGTTATTCATACTAATAAATAAAAATTTTGTAACATAATAAAGAAATCTGAAAAATTTATTCAATATATATATATATATATATATATAAACCGAATTCAGTATTGTAAGTATAAATTGAAATTGTTTACGTTTGACCATCGAAATCTAACAATTATGTAGTAATATGATTAATCATTGTACAATAAAGTATAATTCAACTGTAACATAATAAATAAAAGCCATTGCATAATCGAATGTAAAATATTTTCTTTTTCAAACAAAAATATAAATTTCCTACGTAATATATAATATAAATATTCTACGTTCGCACTTATGCAACCGTAGATTTATAAATCATTATTTAGTTTAATCACAGTAAGTTTAGGTTATCAAAACCTCCAAATGGTACATTGTAAAATTAGTTTAGAACTTATAATTTATTCATTTGCATTATAAATTGAGAATACAGCACTAAAACATTTTTTCCGTGTACTCACCCAATGATTTATTTAATGCTCAAATGATAATTAATGAATAAGGCTCAAACAATATTATTTTTCAATGTAAATCGAAATTCATCAGTCGCAAAACGAGTTTTCGCGAGCATTTAAACCAGTTAATTCCCACGCCTCGAGGAATCGTGAAAAAGCTTGATGTGCAGAAACACAGAAAGACAGAAAGAAAGAAGCAAAGGTTCAATAGTTGTTGTTACATTTTGCTGCGTGGAAATTCAACAAGAAAGCCCCAACGAGTTTTGCACTGATGATGTCTTTGGGTGCTCGGGATGATACGAGAGAGAGAGAGAGAGAGAGAGAGAGAGAGAGAGAGAGAGAGAGAGAGAGAGAGGGGGGAGGCATCCTACGGGTTTATTTGCACAAACGAGTCCGAGTCCACGACCAGAAATGACCATTTTAACCCCTTTTTTCGTCAGATGAGCAGAACCAACCGAACCACATCATCCGTTGAACTAAAGCGTGAAACTCGCGTTCATTTTTAAATCTCTTTATTGATAGTTACTTATTAGGCAAAATACACTTTACTTGAATTGAACCTCTTGTTTGATTGTCACTTGGGATGGACAATGAATTTACTCTAACTGCTCAAATAAATCCGAACAATTTCCATTGACATTTCCATGGCTTTGGTTCTATTTCTTGAGCTTACCCAATGAAAATTATTTAATATTAATCCATTAATTTTTTTATCGCTACAGAACTTTGTAATATCTCGATATTACGAATATAATTTTTAATTATTCACGAAATTCTATAATTTTTTGAAACTATTTTATTCTTTACAATGATTAATGAAGTTTTCCCATTTTTTGTTACAGGTGAGTGTAAAGAAAAATTTTTCTAAATAATCTCATTACCGTAAGCTTCAACGTGATTAAAGAGGTGAGAAATTTAAGAATTACTTTTTTTAAATGTATAAAAAATTGTTTTTAATAAGGAGAGTGAATATTCCATCATTTTGAAATTAGATTTTGACGTTTTGATTTCAAAAATTCATTTGTATTTGCAGATTTTTTTTACTTAAACTCTGATATAAATGATTGATATAAGATAAAAAAATTTATAAATATGTTCCTGCTAAATTATACACATAACAAAATGTAAATACAGTCATTAAATTCTACAAATTTACAGATCAAAATAAAAACACTTGAATCTCCCTATCAAAATTATCTTTCTTAAACATTTTGTATTAAAACATTGTAAAATCGATGATTGCAATCTGAAAAAAGTATTAAATTACAATGTTCTTACGATACATATTTATTATTAAAGTATAAAGCATGAGTAATAATATTTTAGTTATTTATATAGAGTAAATTAATCTTAATAATTAATATTGATTCAGACATATTATAATATTATAATTTATAATTACAAGTAAGTTAAATAAACAATGATTTTAAATAATAAGTACATTAATTTTATTTATCTTTCATGGAGATCACGAATATTTAAAAAAATCTTTATTTTTCTACCATAAAAAATTATAACTTTGTTTTTATTTAAATTTAATATATATTTGTTTAATTTTTGTTTTTTCTTCTTTAAGTTCCGTACTTTTATAACCCTGACCAAGTATATTAAAAACATGCACGAAATATCGGTGTATATTTTTATGATCAATAAATATGTCGCTCGTTGAGACCAAACTGGAGTGTTTTTAATACTCGGAGTAAATAATTTTTTATTTCATGTATCTTCAAGATCTACAAATATCGATACATTTTTTGTTGCTATTTGTTTTGATAATTTATTACGAAAATTGGTAGATATAATTTAAAAATGTAAATTTAAAAAGCAAAGCTCTTTATAAATTCTTATTGATTAATTTTCCGGAAAAAAATTACGGGTTTCGGTAAATGAAAAAAGAAGGTGATTTTTAAATATGTTGATTTATAAAAATTATACAAAAGAAAAAGTATTGGTGAATCTCTGCAGTGGAATGTAAAGTGAAAGAGAGATTTATAAATTGACTCAAACTATTGAAGAATTAAATGTAATAGTGGAAGTAGGTAAGATTAAAAAAAAATTCCTCGGGGATGATTATGTATCGCCAGGAACAGTTGCAATCAGTCTTGTTCCGGTCTGCAAGAGCCGGCAGAACTAGGAGTAAAGTGTCAGCACTGCTCCAGAGCTCATAAGTGGCAGTGGCAGACATAAGATAACAATGAGGTCGATTAAGCAGAAAAGCGGCCAATTCATTGCCGGAAAGTTGGTACCGGATGGAATTTGGATCTAGTGGTGCCGGGCGAGTTTCGAGCTTTTCTCGTTGTGCGAATTTCTTGTCATTTGAATTTTGATCTATGGACGCGATTTGTGGTCAACATCATCCCGTCGTCTCTTTTTCTGGATTTTCCTAGTAAAATCTTTGAGTTGCATGCACTGGCTGCTTTTATAATTAGAGGTTTTAACTTCTCTCTAAGTGTGTCCATTGCCTATTTTGGCCATATCATACAACGCTTATTTCTTCTGTAATAAAATTTTGTACTAGTTTTTTAATCATTTGATATTATTTATCGATTTTAATACTTACAATTGAATAATTAATGCATGAAATATTCAACATGAAATTGAATCCAATACAATAAAAAGGAAATATAATAAAAAGTTTATCCTGACTCTATATTAGTTAAAAATGATAGATTGATTATTGAAGTATCGATACAATTTTGAAAGCTTGATTTTATCTTTTTCACTTCGATTGCTTCATTTAAATATAACTATTGTGAATTAATTATTTAATCAACATGCATGATACTTAATTCACATACATTAATCAATAATAAAAAAAAACCTATAAAATTGAGTGAGTGACTTTTCTATAAATTATGCGCGTTAATTTTTTCATCAGAACAGTATATTATGAAATTTTTATATGATATATTCTCTTTAACTTATATACACACAATACACTCATAATATTTTTTCTATACATTTAAATAGGAGATATCAATCTGTATTACAAACAATATATGTTGAAAGATCAAACGAAATCTATATAGATTAAAGAATATTTTAATTAACATTATTTCAGTTTATAGCTATTATAGCAACTTTATTTGTAAAATAAATTAAATTTTTTATTCAACGTATTTTTTACTATTATAGTACGAGAAACACGAATATCAAAGTTTTATTTTGAGCCAATGTTTATTTTTAATAAATTACTGGTAAAAAATTATACTATATAAAATGATTAAAAGATATATACTTCATCTCGAATATTGTCTTTGCTTTGTAATACTTGAATTTAATAGTAATAATATGTGTAGTATAATATATGTAGTAATATGTAATAACTAATAAATATAATTATCAATAGCTTTTAAATAAAACTTAAAATGAAAAGAACTACTCGTAGAATTATTTGATTAAATTAAAACTCTGAAAAATTGTTCCTCGTTTTTATATGTACTTTAATAAAACAAATTATTCAAGAACATAAAATTAATGAAAAATTTAAGAAATGACCGTTGAGCAAATAAGAGAAAATTAGAAAACTTTTATCATTAGCGAATAAATTTTGTTTTAAATAAAAATTTGTTAAGCTAATAAATGTATTTTTGCGGATAACTGTTTGAATGTGCAGAACACGTTTATTTACAAGAATCTATGATTGGCATTTCAAGGATTATAGTGTTTTTATAAAGATAAGCCATTCTCGACATTTTATTTTATTGGGAGATATACTTTTATCAGATTTAAGCCAAACTCGAAACTTCCAAGTCATCTGTTTTATTAATGGTTTATTATTAATTTGCTCATACGTCGTGATATCTGTTGCCATGAAAGAATGAAGCAATTCGAACACTCGAATAATTTGAATCTTTTATATAATATTAGCTGGTACAAAAATCGCGATATTCTAAATTTATACTGCGGGAATGGCCTGCATTCGAAAAAAGTGCCCACCATCTTAAAAGGAAATGGCTCTATGCGATTATTTCACTTTCCTCGAGACGAATACCGGCCGTTTTTACTCGCGCGAGAGCATCGGCTCCCATTTAGCCCCCCAGAGAGAGAGAGAGAGAGAGAGACGAAGGGCCACTTGAGTAAAAGAAAAATGGCCGAGCCTCGAAATAGAGCTTATCCGCAAGCTCGAGATCGTTAAACTCGCCTTACATTCGATTCCGGGGCGGATCCATTGTCGCGGTGGCATTTTCGCGCGAAATTATCACCAGAGGTAATAAACGCGGATTCCGGTCCAGAGAGTGCGAGAAGCTGCGATCCACTTTATTTATATCCCCGAATTCTTGCCATCAGTCTCTTTGTTTTTAATTACGAATCTGCTCCAAATTCACCTTTCAGACAGACATCCTTTGGAGCACCCAAACGATAAATCAAATACAATTCTCGCCGACCCCCATGTGGTTTCATTATCAAAGTGAACGACCTGCATCTCGAAAATCGAGAACGAGGTTTTATCCTTCGATTACGACATTCCATTGCACCTGAATTATATTTATAAACACTATTATCTCTTAGTTGTTGTTATCGCAATATCTGTGTACTTTATCGACATTGTAAAATCAGTGGGTTAATTTCATTAATTTTACAAAACACTTGCCACTCATACATGAATATTATAAAGTTAATTTTTATTTATCTTCGATAGATGTGCCATTGAAATATCATATTTTTTATAAAAATCTATTGCTTTCCCGTCGACAAATTCTTTCATTGAATAGTTGAATTCATTTTATTGAAATTTCATTGCTTATTATGAATTCGTTTTTAACAAACACCACTGGGTAGTATATTATTTTGGATAATTCTATCTCTGACTTTCAATTAATAAAAATATTTATATTATAACAAATTAAATTGTAATTTTATAAATTTTAAACTATTGAAATATATTTGAAAAAAGTAATCATTAATAAATAATGATAATATATTAATCATGAGTCTTGATTACATTAAAAAAATTTTATATTATCCATATGCAATGTTTGTTATCTTCTTTTAAATACATTAGTATATTATAATCACATTGTATTAAAACAAAATCAATAAATAATTAATATTTCTTTTAGAAAAAAAAACGGTAAATTACAACAAATGATAAAACTAAAAAAATTAAAATGTGAAAATAGTTTAATCTAAATTTATTAATTAAAAAATAAATTAAAAATTTATAGTGAAATATACATTCCATATAGTCTTCTAAAAATAATTTTTAAATATATTTTATATAGATATTTATAGAATTTGCTTTATGTAAAAATAATTTATGATTATAATATTATTTTTTATTCGAATAATGAACAGTGCATTTATAAAATTTGGAAATAATAAGAAATGATTAAAATTATGGAAAACGAAAGTTCTAAATAATTGTATCAAGAGAATTATTTATCAAATTACATCCAGTATTGGTTATGAAAATCCACATTCCCTCATACATTTGGTAATATTTTCTGCAGTCATTCTTTTCGTTTTTACACGTGTCAAAAATAAAATTTATGATACAACTTTTATTACTTTTCTGCACTGTCCGTCCTTTTATTTTTCTTTTTTACAATTGTATTTTCAATATATTCTTGTGCATTATAATACATTTAATTTATTACGGTTCAAATGAATTATCGAGAAATTTCTGATAAATAATCATATTGTAAAAATAATTGTAATTAATAAAGTAAAATATATTACCATGCGATTATTGTACGTTTGTCGGTAAAAAAGATTCCTAGTTCATCGACAGCCAATGTCATTATTTATCGACAAGTGATGGTTCTTCGTACCGAATGGTGGCGCCTTTGGTGTCCAAATGCACAACTAATCTTACATTATACTATATTTGTGGGTAAATAAACTATGTTTTGTACGTATTTATTAAAAAAAAGGTTGATACGAATAACTTGTATACTTTTTTATGAAATTCTTTAATAGGTTTTAGATCATTTGAACAATTGTAAATTGTTTTTCAAACTTTTTAAAGAAGCATAAAGTAAATTAAAATTAAATTTCTAACAATTGTCTTTATAAAAGTAAAAAAAAGAGGTTTTGTTGGAAGGAATTGTTAAAAGACCACCGGGGGAACTCGTAAAATATTGAAAATTGAGGCTCTTCCAGGATTCTCGGAGCCTTAATCGCGCCATTATGAATATTCGATGGGTACTTGAGTAGCGTCATTAATAATTTGTTCCCGGTCTATTAGGCCTCGCAACGGGTTGGGGGAGTCGGAAAAAAGGAAGAGCTCACCCGCGATCGTAATCTCAGGAGTATAATGGGTTCGAGGGTCTCCACCCCCTCAGTCCACCTCCACCTCCACCCCCGGCGCCACCCCCTGGAGGTGGAGGTGGAGGTGCACGGGATCGTTGACCGCCTCCTTCTTTCCGAGTTTTTGCCGTACGCATTGATTTTTCCAGTCAAATGACGGATTATGATAATCGGGGATAAGGTGTCTTAAGCTCTTTTTGCATCCTTGTTCGTTAACAAGAAATTCGTCCTTATTAGCACCGCGTCCTGTCGTTCTTTGTCGGCTGATAAATGCGAGCTCCGAGCAAAAACTCATTCTTCTCTCTCGCTCGGTTTATTGCTGTGATCTTTGTCGTAAATATAGAGTCCCGGTGGCAGAGCCAACATGCTTTACTCCTACTTAACGAAAAAGTTTATAAACTCCTCCGTTGCATTCATTTGGCTCGGAAATTTTTACGGGGTGTGACTTGATCTGTCAAGAGTAAGTGAGCACATTTCTAAGTGCAACTCGAGTTGAGGATTACAGGCATAAGGATTACGATTAGCATTTACATTTTCGAATTGGCCAAGTGGTGATTTTATCGAACACACTTGCACTAAAAAATGTTAGTACAGGTGTGCTTTAAATCACAAATATAGGACTGAAGTATAACCGTAGCTCTAATCTCTAAAGGTTTGACAAATTGTAAAGAAGTTCTTTACATGGGATTTTGTCAATTTTTTCGAATAATCACGTTGTTCCCGTCGTCAATAACTTGACACTCGCGAGTCGCACCACTCGTAAGTATTTTGTCAACTGTAGAGAGAGTGAGATGGTGAGAGATGGTGAGAGATGCTGAGAGATGGTGAGAGATTTTTCCTCTTTTTACCGGTTAAATCAAGTGAGTTATAAACTCGAAAGGTCGTGGCTCCCCTTCACTCACGCGGCAGGAATCGATCCTCGGCGTCGATGAAGTGCTCAAGCACTCCGCTTCCGCTCCGAAGTACCCACGAGGACTTGGTACAAGTACCCAAGACTTGGGTAACCGAGTGATTAGGGATGCGCCTCAAGTTTCTTCGATCTATTGATTACAACTGCTTTATGTCTCTGGAAAACGGTTATTTTTCAAGGAAAGCAAGGCTTTCTCCAGTTTCTCTTTTTGTATTTCAATCTCGGCGAGTCCGAGCCAACGTTACAAAAAGGACGCCGTTTTCTATGGATCGCATAAAATAGTCAACTATTTACAAATAAAATTTAATACAAAATCGCGGTGATTGCACGCTACCAAACGCGAAATCACGAGGAAGAGCAAATGTAAATACAATAAACATACGTACCCAAAAATAGAGGAAAAAGCCTCCAGGTAATTGCGGCTCTAATTATGCATGTGTACTTCCACAACTACGCATCGGATCATATAAATAGAAAGGATCATTGTGGGAAGTTGTTAAGAAGCTCGAGCAATTTCACAACTCAACGGCTGCTCGAGCAGGTTTGCAAAAAAGGTGGTGCGGCGTGCGTTCCCGAGGTCATCATCATCGGGGTTTACCTCGACGTTAGGAAAATGATCGGCTCGTCCCGGAAACGGCGCTCCGCGTCCTTCTGCCAGGAAGCAGCACCCCGATAACGCCGCGTACCGTTGGCCCCGGTCGATCCTCGTTATCTCCCTCCGTGAATAATCCCCGACCTCGCAATAATCGGCAGATGCACTTTTGAGTCCAGTCCGGAACTCATCGGGAGTCGAGCGTGTCTGTAATTGCCCAGTCACGTATTTCCCTCTCACTCTTTCTCTCTCTCTCTCTCTCTCTCTCTCTCTCTCTCTCTCACTCACACTCTCTCTCTCTCTCTTTTTTCCCTGCTTCTTATAATCTAGTCGAGCTGCATTGGCGCTGCTCTTTTTGCGTGGCCCTATTTCATCTGAAAATGAGAAAAGCGAGAAAACTTTTATTTTCCAATCTCTCTATCTTTAATTATGCCGGTAATTGAAAGTAACTCGGTTTCAGTGCGTCACTGGAGCACAATCCTCCTTTCGCTAATCAAGCTTTGGGCTCGTCAATCCCACAGCTATAAAGGAAATTGATAAAAAATTCAAATAATTAAATGCACGTGGAGTATTTGTCTCGATTTTCTTTGAGCTATAAATTTTGAGATAATATTGTGCAGTAAGTTATGCGCGCGGATACTCGGTAATGCGATTTCATAATAATTGTGACAGGATCAAATAAATTATTGCTAAACTACATTACCGAGTTAATTGTTCATTATGTTAATAATGAGTTGCATTCATTAGTACACGTCGATGTAGTTTTTACCCGACAAGATTTGCGCAGAGGGAAACTCCATTTACAAAGTACAATGTTCGCTTTGAAAAGGTTACTTTAAAAAAGTGACAGTGCATTGTTCAAAAACGTTCGGCATTTAATCTTATTTTCCCTCCACCAAAACACCAAAAATAAAATATCTCGCATAAAAAGCCAAAGAGGGACCAAAAAATCGAGGTGTAAATTAAAGGAGTACATAAACATAACACACAACTGTTTGGAATATTTTTTCGGCCGAGCTTCAAAGTATAAAAGTAAGACATGAATGTCTTTGAAATCGCCATAAATTAATTTCCTTCATCTACTGTATTTTTTATCAAATCATCTCCTCTTCTTCCTCTCGTGTGTTACTTCCTTTGTCAGTCGGTCTGCATCTTCTACAGCTTCTCTCTTTTTCATCGACCCGCTTTACATGAATTTCTCCTTTTGGCGCGCACTCATTTTTCTCTTCCTCCACGGTCATCCTTATATTCCCAGCTCGTGTTCTTCCTTTTCCGCCGGTACACGACTCTCGATCTTACAGCCTCTTCCCCTCTTCTCCCGTTCCTCCTTTCTCTTTTACCCACTATTCGGACTGGTTCGTGCAGCACGGACCTCTTTTCCTCCCTCGCCTTCCCCACGCGTCCAATGCTTTTGTGACTGTGTGCGTGCCTTTGTATGTGTGTGAGGGCGGGCGCGCGCGTGTGTACACCGGCGCTTATTTCGCGGAGATCAACCCGTACCGAGTATTTCTTCTTCTCCTCCTTCTTCTTCTCCTTCTTCTTCCTCTTCCTCTTCTTCATCTTCTTCTTCCTCTCTTGCTCCCTTCCAGTGCACGCCCAGCTTCGGCGTCCTTCATGCTTGCTTCTTCCATCCCCCTCCGCCCGTCCAGCTTTATTATCCTGGTCCTGTAAAAAGTTTCGATTTCACGAGTGAACTTAGCCGTCGTCTGCAGAACCATGGGAATAATACAACTTTTTTGGATAATCAACTTGCAACTTCTAGCAACGCTTTAAATTATCTTTTTATTGCGATTCTCTGTCTTCGTATTTTTTACATACTTTTTATCAGTGCATTGTTCGTCATAAATTTTTTTTGTATCTGTACGCTGAAATACTGTGTTTCTATCCTTCCTCGAGTTTCATTCTTACTCGATATTTGAGTAAAACCTTATCGCAAAGCTCCATCTCATTCTCAACTATATTTAATGAATTAATTGGTTTAATTTACGATTATTATCTCCGATTCATTCGTAATTATCTTAAATGAATCACATTCACGTATATCCAAAGGTATAATAACCAACATTAATAACATATGGGATTAAAATGAGCTATAGATCATAAACAATGTCTACCACAATCTTTCAACATACAATACGTCTCTTGTTACCAATATATTTTCACATGTTTCGCCATTTATAATTTGTATCGACAACACTGTCTAAAACTTATTTTATTCAAAGCTAGTCCGAGAATTTTTTTCATTTTAATTAAACATCAATGCAATTTCGTATCATTACATCTAATTAGGTTTAAATAATTTAAAACACTATCACTGGCTATCGTAGCTTCATAATCGTAATGTCAAGATATATAAAGCTTTTTATTAGGGCTCCTTATGACCGTAACGAGGCGAATAATAATTAAACTTTAATAATAATGGACTACTCGAAATTAACGAGTAGGTCCATTAGTTTATATCAGCATGACCAAAGATTTTTAAATCATCCAAGTCGGTGGAAACGCTCTTTAAATACGTAGTCTATGATGGTTCGATTCGTAAAAATGATAAGGATAGATCGCTTAAACATCATTCAAAGCTCGTGAAGGATGGGAGAGGAGTCATTAGAACTTTGCTCGTCGATCGTGATCCTCGGCATTGGGGGCGAAGGGGAAGAAATGAAAGGCCGAGGAAGAAAGCGAGAAAAGAAGTCAAGTTCCGCGAGAGGTCAAGAGGATGTTGTGGGCTGCAGCTAATGGAACTACCTGCATCTGCTTTTCACCTGAAGAGTCCCTGACCTTTCGGTGCGTAGCTACTCCCTCTACCCGGCCCCACCCCCGCCCCCGCCAGCTTGTTTACTCACAAACGCATCTTGCCCCTTTCTTCGTTTGGGTGTGTGTTGGTGTGGGCACTCGATCTCCCGGTGCTCGCTCTTTTATTTCCTGAACAAAGTGAGCGAAAATACAGTCGGAAAGGATTCTTTTATTGTTCCTCGGGTAACTAGAGTCGCCACGCTGTTGATACGACGATTCAAACCTTCCAGCCGTCCTTGTCTAGCGCATTAGCAGCAACAATACCGAGGCTTGTCTAAATGATAAACTTTAAACGCGCGTATTTTTTTATTTTTTTTTTTATCGGGAGGTATCGCGGGATTCCGAATAAGTAATATAAATTGATTGTAGACCCGTCGAACTCGGAATCCCGAGTCGCTATTTTAATGATTAAAATTTTAATCACCCGCTCGATTTCATCAAGTTTAAATAATATTTACACATACGCATCGACGGAGTTCAATTTGTGATTTTAAAAACAATTACTCAGGGATTCATTTTAATGACTTACAAACTACTTCTTAAAACTTGTTATTAAAATTCTCGTTTTACATTATTAATGTTGTTAAAA
Source organism: Eupristina koningsbergeri (assembly GCA_018907245.1). Classification (NCBI taxonomy): domain Eukaryota; kingdom Metazoa; phylum Arthropoda; class Insecta; order Hymenoptera; family Agaonidae; genus Eupristina; species Eupristina koningsbergeri. Next base: position 212,153 of record JACCHV010000020.1, read on the forward strand.
AAAAAAAATTTTTTTTCACGTACGATATTAATAGTTTCGGTGGGGCTCTCAATCATTAAACCATTTGTAACAAATCATTATTGCGTTTACGAGAATTTCTTATAAGTCATAACTATCTAAAAAGATCGACTATGCAAATTAATCATCATCAATATCTATTATTTTACTATGATATTGTGCGTTGGGGTTTATTTTTTACCTTTAATTGAATTGTTTTTTTCAACTGTAAACCATGGATTCAATTTAAAAATTCTTTATAAAGAATGCGAAAAACAGTTTTTAATCATCACTGAAAATCAATTCTAAAATTAAAATTCATTTCTAGCAAAGCATAATCTTAAATCTCTATAGTCATTATCTACAATTTTAGTGTCTATCTATTAAAGTTCTTTTTTACATATTTACTCGTACAGTAAGAAATCAGTATTCTGATCAAAATTTATTTATTCCTTTGCGTATCGATGTACTAAAAATATATATTGATTTGAAATTTTAATTGTAATTTGGTTTAAATAAATGGGAAAACGGCTACGTAAGAAGCTATTGCGTATAATTTATTTCTATATAATAATAATAATAATAATAATAATAATAATAATAATAATAATAATAATAATAATAACTTGAATTATACAAATTCTTTGTATTCATTTATCACAAGATTTTTAAATTTTTAATAGAAGACGTTTCACTCAGTTATCCGAAAAAATTATTAAAAATTAAATGTACAATTGTATCTTTGGTGTATTTAAAGAATGAGCAACGGTAGGGGTGTAGTTTTGGATTAAGCTTGCTAGTTTTCAAGAAATCTCGAGTAAATTGTCGGATAGAATCGAAGATAAGCCAAATATACTGCGAATGATAATGATTTTATTTTAATTGCTCTAATTAATGAGATTGAAATTTTTTTCCTACTTCCGAACGGAGGCCATAAAAACGTGTAAAACACAATGCAGTGGTTGTCAATTAGTCCAGTTGCAAGATGATTAAAAACCAAGTGAAGTATGTATTTATAAGGAGGCGTTTTCAAGGATAATCAACAACATGAAATTTAAATGTGCAGATATGCAGTTGAAGAAGGAGAGATTTAGCGTTGCATACCAAGAGATAGCAATTCGAAAATGTCGGGTCGCCATGCAAATAGAGGATTTAGCTTTGCTCTCGGCCGGAAGTCGCACGCTGATCGTCGGCCACAGGACTCGTACCGTTACTTCCTGTCCGTTTACACCTCAGCCAGGATATCATGCGTACTCAGGATTTATATCGCCTTATTTCTAATGCATCTCAGCGCGTAGGAAACAACGGAAGGGACGATGTGTGTACGAAGGAGTCGACAACGCTTTTGGTCTCCTTGATTTACCGCACGTAATTATAATTTGGAGGCGACTCCTGGGGGCGCGAGGAGGGGTCCTTTCACTGGGTGTGACGACACAAGCTTGATTTCGAAAAATCCTCCGCGATTTTACGGGCGGAACATTGGTATTTACAAGCACTGCCTGGGGAATCGCAAATTTACCATTTCTAATTATACCTAATAGTCGTACATTCATTCGTACTTTTTCATTTACAAAGTAGTTTACGCTTCGTGAGCTAATTCAATACATGTATATATCAATTATTAATTTTACTCTCCAGCTAGTTTGTAAACAATTTTGTATTATAATTAGAACAGCTGTAGCTATTTGGTATCGAATATCATTTGGTTCGGGCACCTAAATTATATTTTTATATTCTGCTCAATGGATTATTCTCTGAAATAAATATCCTATTTGTACTTATTTATGTATAATCTTTCCGATAAAAAAAATATTTACGGTCTGGAGCATCAATTGAAAATTCGTACTTGCTTTATTTATTGGACGGAACTGCAAGAAAACTTTATTTTTTAAATTACCGATTGAATTTTAAATTAATAAATTTGTTATGGGTTTTCGAGCTTAAGTAAATAGATTTTGCGGAAGTATGTTGAAGATATTTTAATTAAGAAGTGTATAAATAGATTTTGATAATTATTTTAATCCATTTTTGAATAAAGAACAATAGTTACATCAAAGACTGAATTATAGAAGAATAAATTCAAAGTTACACTGTGACTTGCCGAGTATCGAAGCAAAATAGTCGTTGAATTTTTCTTCACTTGTACAATCTGGAAGCGATCCAAGATGGATTGAGCTTTTAACTGTAGTAGACGACTTCCTGCTTGTCAAGTCATTAAAATGGCGTTTATTTTTTTTCTTGTCCATACAATATTCAAGACACGTTTCAAAAATAAAAGCTGTTTCATTTACAAAACTTTAATTCATTTATTTATGAATTTCGCTGATAAACCAATGCTGGCATTTATTTACTGCACATATGTAATTGTCCGCGAGTATCGCTAGCTTATTGCACAAATATTCATAATATCGGGATTCAAAAGTGGAAAAAAGTAATTGTAATCGTTGAAGTAATTGTACATATCGATTTATTCAGTTACGCATTTTTAAGAGATGCTTTATAATGGCTTTTCAATTTTTTACGTTATTTTTTCATTATTGATATTTGATGGAAAATGCATAAGGTGTCGGTAGCTGTTCTAATGAAAAAAGATCTTCAATTCGGTGTCGATTCTTATTTACCAAAAAGCATTGTTAAATATGAATGAGATAGCGAGTAACGTGTATTTATCGGCAGTGGAAAGTGGTTTGGAATGTTGACTCAAAATGAAAGAGTCAGAATAGACTGGAGCTCATCACTCAACTTCACCGGTCACGTGTACATTTTGTTGATAAGTTTTTCCTCACTTCTTCTCTTCTCCATCGCCGTTATTTGCTTTTCTTCGAGTCAAGTCATACTCAAATGGAACGCAATAAGCCGTCTTATATTTCTTCAAGCGGCGAGCATCCCACCGCGCCCATTTTTCCTTATAGAATTTTCCCATTTCACATTCTGGCCACGGTGTTGTTAAACATTGTTCACCTGTGTCAATAAATGAGCTTTCATAAGTTTTTCTTTTAAAAAGTTAGCGTCATAACTGATATTGAGTAATTATTTTTTTTGAATAATCCATTCTACAGAGTTTCGGGGGTTAATACTCTGTATTCATTAATTTTAAATTATCAAAGTGAGATTACACTCCCGAAAACAATGTAAGTAGGGATCGTAAAATTAAAGATCCCTCGGGCAAATTCTCATAAGTTTGGGACTTCCAAATCTATTGTAATTACACTTGATTGAAGTTGTTCACAAGTTTACACTAGACCACGGCTTTGTACTAATTTGAATAATGAATACTACATTAATTGCGAAGTGATCTACTACGAGTCCGAGTTTGAAATCATTTATCAATTGCTTCGCGATAAAATTGTTTTACGTGTAAATCTGAAATTACTTACAAAATAAGGTTACACCTGAGCAAAGGTACGAAATTCAGAATACCGTTTTCATCGAGAAGTACTTTATTTTTCATTGTCTGAGAGGATACAAACGGATAAAATCTTTATCAGAATTTTTGTATGGGACGTGTCTCTTTAAATTGATCCAACTAGATGCAAATTTAAAATTGAAAAAGAGTTTTTCAAATTGAAAAAACAAATGTGTACTTGAAAAAAAATTTTCATTATTTCATGCTATTGACAAGATCAAATAAACTTACTCAAATTTAGACATTTTAATTCGCAACCTTATTTGCATAAGTACTATTTGTAGATAAAGATAAATATTATCGGCGGTACATTAGAGACTCAACTTTTTATTTCTTTCAATTATACTCGAGGCATAAAAAGTAATATTAAAAGTTTAACTAGTTTTATAATAATTTTAACATCATTTTGTATTTTACGTAATTTAATTGAAAAATAAGAAATTTCAATACTGTCTGTATAAAAAGTGAAAGAATGAATGATGAAAGTGAGATTGAAATTGAAAGTACATTTTTACCATAAGAAAAGTTAGAAAATGAAATGGTGACGAGGTATAGTGAAATGAAGTAAGTATTTAAAGAGTAAAAACGACGAAAGAATAGAAGTAGAATGAAAAATAAGAATTTAAAAATTATGTAATGTATGGTGTACACAGAATTTCTAAGAGAAATAACTCTTATTCAAATAAAGTTCACAACACACTATAATAACTGAGAATGCAAGTAATAAGATTAGGAATGAGAGGTAAAGTTCAAAAGTAAGTAAACGAACCTCCGCAATGTTTTCGTGGACAGTCCAATTGAAGTCCATTACGACGATTACAGTCGCAGTCGGTGAAGAGGACACTGGCGTAGAGTTCCCTAGATTTGACCCTCTGGAGCTGGTGCTCATCCTCGGAGGGTTTCCTCACCCAGATCCTCTTTGGCCTCGAGCGGAGGGGTTTGGACAGCAAGCCCGGACAGTCCGGTTGGCAGCAGGAGTTTTCGTGCGAGCCGCACTCGTCGTCCTGGAAACAAGACCACGGCGATGTTTTAGACTCCGGGTGTCCGGATGTTCTTTGCTGTTTTGTCGAAGCTACTTTTTAGCCTTAGCTCGAGTTCTCGACGTGTGGTTCGGCTTAAGTTACTAGGGTCTCTGACGAACATGATGTTTAGTGGCGTATAAAATTAGTTTGTAGTTTAATACGAGCATAAACGTCTGCATAACAAGCAACCTCGCTGTTATTTTATTCTAATTATAATGAGACTTTTTGCTTTGCTGAATATTTTAAAACTTAACATCGAGTTAAATGAATACGAGTATCGAGGCTCCTTTAACGTTAATTTCATTTTTAAAGTGAATTATAGTTCATTAATTCTAATTATAGGCATTTAAAAAAGTAACCAAAGGAATTATAATTTACACGTTTGATTATATTCATCCTGTAATAACAATGTTTTATCTTTAATACATATAATAAATTTCTTTTATAGTAATTTGTATAAAGTATTTTTAACGATTTTGCGTACTTGTATTATCCTTTTCAATTGATAATTCAAATAATTGTATGAGAAAAGAAAAATTATAATAAAATTATTATCAAACAATGCAATAAAAATACAAGTTTATCTTTGAACTTGTATTTAATAAAATAAAAACTAAATTTTTTAAAAAAAATTTTTATTTTTTTTTATTTCACTTGATGAATTACACAAGAATCGCTCTTATCCAGAATTACAACGTACAAGGTGAAATATTAATTACAAATAAGATATTACAACGAAAAAAACTATCAACAGAAACTGCTACATTTCCAAATTTCCATAAATCCAATTATAAGCGTGCTATAATTGTGAAGCAACGATTTAACAATTATTTGCATTAAAAAACTAATTCCTGCAACATTTCTTTAAGGCTTTTTTCGACAGAGGATCACATTTGTCCTGCATCCCATCTCTTCTCGAAATGCAAGCGTTGTACTTGATCAGTCTCTTCTCGGGAAGATTCCTCGCGCATTTCTTCATCTCCGCGACCATCGGCAGGTGCTGGTTGGCGTAGTATCCAGAGAAATTTGAGTTCAAGGACGAGGTTGACACCCCGTCCGAAAGTATGGAGGGTCGATAGGGGCACTTTTTTTGGGGGATTTTATCCATTACCGGCACGTAATACACTTTCTTCGCACTTCTCATTTCCGGCTCCAAGCCGTTCCTCCTCTCGCACACATACACGTTGCGCGGGGGTGTGCAGATCTGCGGGGGTTGGGGGCAGTCCTTTTTGCCCGTGTCCGAGTTGACGAAGATCTTGGTGTTGGCTTGTCCGAGGTGGTCCACGGTGGCCTCGGCCACGATCGACGACTTCTGGCAGTTGGCTTTGGGGCTGCAGGGGATGGGCTCCACGCAGATTTGACCACTTGCCGGAAGCGTCACACATTGCCCAGGGGTTATTTCCTTGAATTGGTATTTGGGCTTTGAGGGTGGGCAAAAGCTGGGCCTCGAGCAGCCGGATTTCCCGGCGGATTCGGGCGATCGAAGCGGAATTGTTGAAAAAATTGACGCCGAATTCTCGGGCGGGGGATACACCTTGCAACACGAGTCTTTTTTCATTTGACCCATTAAATTTGACATCATTCTGAAAATAACATGGAATTCGGTTAACCAAATACAAAAAATTGAGTTGTAATTTTTATTTTCGTGCTTAAAAGTTGGAAACATTGTTTAGTAGTCGAAAGCTTAATCATCTACACATTAAATACTCAAATGAATTCAAATTGAATTTTGATTATGATTTGTTTACGATAAATAGAAATGAAATTAAGATAAATTACTTAAATAACTTTAATTTTAACTTTATGAACTAATTGTTATTGAGATCATTTGTAGCGATAGGCTGATTAATCACGTTTCGGCATTGAAACTATATTTAAATAAAGTAAGTAAGTTTTAATATCGTACAATACGATTCAATATTTAATTTTATGTAAAAAAATTTTATTTAATGCATTATTTCTATTCAAAGAATAAAATGGTCAAGATTTTTCAAAACAATTTCAAGATTCATTTCATTTTTAGATTACTTATGAAATATAATGTCATAGGTAAGGTAAACCTTGCAAAAACATTAACTTTATTTATTTTTTTATACAATAAATAACTGATTTACTGCTTTCTAAATAAAAATGTTATTTTTCAACAATTTAAGTCGTAAAAAAGTCATGAAAAAAAAAGAAAGAAAAAAAATAAAAGATGGATAGATACACGTGAATCATTCCTCTTTGAATTCATTTAATTTTTAATTCACAGTTAAGCTATCTAGGAAAGTGCAACGACTAAAAATAATTTTAAATAAATTACATAAAAAAAAGTAAAAAAATAAAGTACCTCGATACAGGTTCTGCATTGCACTCGTCGGCCTCTACGAGGAAGTACACTTTGGTGCCCATCGCCGATTCGTCTCTGGACCTCGTGCGTGGGTGGGAAATATCAACAGGTGTTAAGATGAGAAATTCCTTTGGTTGGTCACTTTGACGGGGCCACGAGGCCTCGGAAGTCTCGAATTACCCGATGGACCCAAGCAGAATCGACCAACGATAGATACGAGTTTGCTTATCGTCGCACAATTCCCACGCAGAGGAAATCGATTTTTTCTGCGCTTGTCTCGATCTTTTCCTGTCTTTCGATATCTTTTATCGGTTAATCCGTGTTCCTACTGCTATCGAGAAAAAATCCGGGTGATTTTTGTGTCTCTTGATTAAAATTTCGTTTCTTCCTATTTTTATGTAAAAAGCAACATTTTAATTTAACCAGCATACGTATATAAATCTCAGGGATATCTTTGACTTGATTAATCTTTAAATATCGAAATTTTATATTACAAAAATCAATCTTTTTTATCGATCTTTATACATCAACTCTTATTATATGTTAAAATCCCAGTTAATGGTGAAAAATTTTTTATCGATTATTATTCTATTTATTATTTATTGATTTATTTTAAAATCCATATTGCCAGTGTAAAATTAAATTTCAATGAACAAAATACTACTCAATAAAGAATTAGCTTCATAGTTTTTTAAGTCAGTTCTGAAAAAGTTATCAATAAAGACTCGGTTCATTGACACATTAATTATTTATTGGTTTTTCAATTTCATTATAATTCTAAATTTATATTTTGTAACTGAATGCAAAAAATTTGTTCGAAATACGAAAGAATTATAAAGTTCATTTGAACTTCTATTTTCTTTTATTCATAGTCAATTTACTAGTCAGACTGTGTAAATAATAATCCTTTGATACTATTTACTGAGACTAATGCTTAACAGTAGGAGGAAGCTAAACGCAACAAATGTAAATATTCGACGTGAAAATCTCGAAAGTCTCTTCCACAGCTCATTTCTTCTTTTACCATATTTACTCAATAAGGAAATTAAAACTTTAGACCTTTTTATAGTGAACAAATTTTCATTATGCAGCTCGTTTCTACTTATGCTTAATTTCGTTTTTATTCATTTTTATTAACGAAAAAAAAATTTTTTGAATAGTCAATTTCATTTAATGCTTAAAAATAAAGAAAAATATTTTTTTAACGATTTAATATTAAAGTCTTTTGTCTATTTCTCGAATCTTAAATTAATCTAATGCTTTAAGATTAAACCTCAAAATGTTTATAATATTACAAATTTAATCAAGAGGAATTCGTGTAGATTTGGATTAGATATTTTAGATATTTTAATGTTCTAAAGCCCTTGCATTTGTAGACGCTTTACAGAATTTGATTTCTCTGATTTCAAAACGTAATCATCATAAAATCGAGACATAATTAAACTATGTGTATACTTATATAGATACTGCATTTGCATATTTGTTTAATAATTTTTATAATAATTTTGTTATAATTTTATAATTATAATCTAATAATTTATAAAACCATTTTTATAATTAATAAAATCTCGCAAGCTAATAATTTACATATATTCTTTAAAAAATTGTCAAACAATCATTTGAATTATTTACTTTAAAAGTGTGAATCTAGTATTACAGAAATATAAAATGGGAAATTAAATAGTCTATGTTGGATGTGCAATGATAAAATTACCTTCTTGGTCTCCTTTTTCTTGTGACATGGCATTTTCAGTTAGATTCCAATTTTTATTATTATTGTTTTAATTTTGATATTCGAGACTAGAACAATAAAACACTTATTAGATTAATTTTATTATTAAATAAATATCTGTGGCGATGTCTAGCGTATTTTAATATTTGATAGCACTTTTTACAATTGCTAAACCATTTTAAAAAATAAACTTTGCAACACAACTTAAAAGGGGTCATAGATTATTTGCGATATAATTAAATTATTTTGAATCTCAATAATAACGTAGACTGCTAATTTTCCCTCAGTTCAAAATTTAAAGTTTGAATTTATTTTTATGGATTTTCATGAATTATATGAGGTAAAATGCATAATTTGAACAAATACTTAAATTAATAACATTACTACTGAAATTTAATTTAAAAATAGATATGCATTCACAGAATAATTGTAATTATTTCACTGACGTAATGGTTACGGTGTAGAGATTACGTTTTACATTTCCCATGAATAGTGAAAATACTTTCAAATACTTTCACAAAAAAAGGGACAAAAAAGAATAAATTTTTTTTTTTGTCGTAGATGCGTTTATTAAAAAGACAAAATGAAAAAGTTTCAGGTATGAGAAGCATTTTTTATGAATGTAGATAACCCTGTATTTTATGACACTTTGGTGATATCCCCATTTCTTCTTTTCTCATTTTCTAAAAAAGATCGATTATCAGGGCGTGCAACAATGCGCCATTCATGAGCTTTTAGTTTATCTCTTTTCAAATTTCTATATCTATTGTTCCTTGTCTTTCCACTTTTTAAACCTATAATTGACGCTTCTCAACATTTGACCTCGGTCAACCGATCCACACGTGCACTGATTTTCATCCCAAGAGGTCATTCAAAATCAAACATAAACTCGTTACTCAATGCTTCATCGTCCATATAAAAATTAGTAGTAGATTATTATAATATGATCCGTTAATGTACACATTGTTATTTATTTTGTATCCGAGATGGAGATTTATTTGTGCCGTAATTTAGCATTGCAAATTCATTTAAATAGGCCGTTTAAGTGCTTTGATTCCAATACATTTTTAATTTGTACTCCGTCTAATCATATCGTAAATAAAATTTACAGCTAAAATTTATGCGCTTGTGTAGAATTATGGAAGTAAGTTTTGTGTTTTGTTATCAAGAGTAATGACAGCCATTTTTATGAGTATAAGCGTAATTTTTATCACTAATGCATGGTGTGTTAAAACTACAAAAGAGGTGGGAGTTTATTAAGAAATTATCACATTCATTATGACGCTTCATCTATTCACTGTATAATTTAATTAAAAAAAAATTATTTAAATATTTAAAACACAACACGTCATGATTGAATAAATGAGAATTTAAAAAAAAATGTCAACATTAGTACATTATTGAATAAAGATTCATTTTAAGGAATTCCATTATGATTATAGAATTATTATAATAGTGACCAGGTTCTTTAATCGACTCTTGAAACAGTTTTTAAAACATATAAGAAAAAAATCTCCTTTTATTTGCAGTAGGACTGCGTAGAAAATGATGTAGTGTTAATCAAAATGGAAATACAAACTTCCTTTGCAAACTTATAGGTTATAAATTCTATTTTCCAAACACGTACCTTTGCTGACTAACAAATTTACGACTTTCTTTTCAATTAAAATTTCGATTCATATGAGCGATGCATTACTTTAAAGCCTAATGATTTGTTATTATTAAATTTTGAATACACTTTTCTAATTTAGGGATCAAAAATGTTGTCTCATGTCAGTTTGTGTCTGCGTCCGGTATTTGACTAACGAGATGTTTTTCTTTTTTTTCTTCTTCTTCGTGTTTCTATATACATCGAAACGGAATCGAAGCTGAATCATTCGAAGCGAATCGTAACATTTTCGATTTGTCGCACATGCCACGCACCATTACTCAATAGTTTGAATAGAAAACTAAGAAAACGTGTTTGGTTTTTAAACGAGAAAAGCGCTATCGTTGATGAGACCAACGTGTTTTTCTCGATTTAAAATAATTTACACATTCGGAATAATGGTGAATTAAAAAGAAGAAGTTTAAACGGGAAACATTTTCTCATGGTATAAACTGAAGGAGTTAGCGTTTTTTTTTGTTCGTTAATTGTTTGTAGTTTTTCCGAGCTCAAATGCCGATAGAGAGAGGGAGATTTGTCTAATGTAAAATATATTTAAACGTTCGTAATAATTTTAAAAGATAAATAATATTGTTATTGGCACTTGTATTTATGTAAATTAAAATCTTTATTCATTAAATCACAAATGTCTATTAACATTAGTTACTGTATAAAATAAAAATTGACTTATTGCTTGTATTTATTGTAATGTACGTATATATCAAAGCTTTAAATATAGTGGCAAGTATAATTCATGAAGCACGAAGAGTAATCGGTAAAGAATAAAAAAAACTGCACCTTTTTGTCTTGTTTAGTCAATAATAAGACGTGTTACATAATAAATAGTATTAGATTAACGTACAAACTGCCTTTTTACGCATTTTGCTATTAAAAAAAAAAAAACAAAAAAAAAAAAATCAATCTGATTTTTACAATCGGTATAAATATTAAATCCCCTGAGTGCAAATATTTGAGAATGAATAATTTGAAAGATGAAGTAATCTTAGGATCACTTTGATACATAAGTTATAACTCAATTTTATAGCGCTAAAACAAGCCATTTAATTTAACGTAATTGGAGTCGATCGATTTAAATGCACGCGAAGCATTATTCCAAGTAGTAAAAAGATAAATACAAATAAGCGTCGATCGTTAATTTCCTTTGGCAGTTAATAGGATAGGGTTTCATTGAAGAGGCGCAACAAGAGCAGAGATGCTGGAAAAAATGTTGTTCCCCAGCAAGAAAGAGGTGATGGGTTAGGAGAGACACAGGCTGGTCTCGAGCAAATTGGAAAAGTATCTTTGCGAGGAGGCTGCGTCTGGAGCCAGAGGGTTATCTCGGCACGCGATCTCCCTCTCACCCCCAGCGGGGACCGCGACCTCGACACCCTCCCCCGCCGCTCCCCCGAGGAATTATTTACGAGCGCGCGTTCACATCGCTCCCCCGGACAGAGGGGGTGCGAAGGGGAGCGTAGCGGGAAATAAATCGCGGACTCGCACAAGATCGGAGGCTACGCTCTCGTAAATTAGATGCTCCCGGCCCTTAAATCTCGCATCCGGACTCGGGCAGCAGGGGTGGCTTCCTGGTGGCCGCCCTTCTTTGTGCTCTTCTGATTTTTCCATTTTCCGATGGGGAAAATTCCTTTGCTGGACGGGCGCGCACTTACGGAAAGCTCCTCTCGGGTTCTGTCATGGTCATATTCGGTAATTACTTTCGTGGCAATTGTGCAACTGTCAGTCCGCGTTTTTCCCCGGTTCTTTTAACTTTTATATGCAATTCGAACCCAAGCAGAAAATTTAAACCAGTTTAAATTAGAAATTGATACTTCCATTTCCCATTGACTTTTATCTCGGAAAATGTCTATTCGGTTTTTTTATCCCTTTTCTTATAAATAAGTATCTATAATTAATCCATTATTTCACTGATTAATTTATGTATATTGTTTTCGTACTAAGCAATTCGAAAATAATTTTTTTTTATCAAATCAGAAAGTGAACACAATTTTCGTTTAAACTTTTTTATTAAAATTTTTGTATTCAGTAGATAATAACTCTTAAAAATTGTATTACTGAAAAATAAAATTTATATTAATTACAATAAATTATTGGAATATATAAACAACCTTCAAAACTTATTCTTTATATTAAGTTTTCTTTAAAATAATTTTACAAAAAAAACAATTTTAAACAATTTATGGATGGGTTATAAAAAAACTTTTGTAACTTATTTTATTAGAAGATATATTTTTTATTTTTTCAATTTTTTAGTAATCAAAAACTTTTAATTATCTGAAAGTATTTGAAGAATATTATAATTTGTGATTTGTGCCTTGAAAATTCATTTCTAAAAATTATGCGTAAAATAATAAATATTATAATATTTATTATTTTGCGCATAATTTTTATCCCTACCTCTTTTTTTAACTTTAAGAGAAGTTGAAGCAATATTTATAAAGTAAATAATGGGATTTACAAAAAATAAATTCACCTATCAATAAAAAAATTATTTCCCCTTCTTTTTTTTTGCCAATGTTAAAATCATATTTTGCTCCGCATAGTTTTCTTTGCCTCTTGGCTTCATGACTAAGTTCCTTTAAATTTTCATTTTTCGAATGTCTCCGTAAACATTTTCACACAATATTTTCATGAATGCTTTTGAACAAAAGCATAAATGTAAGGATAAATTTCTAGTACGTATTCTTGTGTAATATAAAAATATTGTATCATTTCTTAGGATCGCATTGAACTTTTAAAAATACGTCGGATCCGTAAGTCCGGATTTCACCCTGAAATTCGCGATTGCGAAATCGACATTCATTTTATCTAGTTTGCGCTCTTCCTTATTCCCATAAAAGCTATGTATACTAGATAAATCGGAGTAAATATAGGCGAGGCGTATGATTTTACCCATTGTGAGTACTCGGCTATTGTGAGTAAAGATAGCAAGAAATAGAGAAGCTAAGGGTGGGTAACACATAACACATAAGAACAAGGAAAAGAAAAAGTATTTGATTGGATCCATCTCTAATGATATCTACTAGTTTTCTCACACTTTCTTTTTATTTGTATATAGAGCCTGTGTAACAATCTTAGTTTTTTAATTAGTTTTCTTAATATTGGAAATATACAAATAATCATTATTTACAATATTGACTCAAATAATAATAAAATATTAAATTTTTATTAGCATTCAATTTACAAACACATAAATTATTTGTAATTTTATAAATCAATTATTCTTACGATAAAGTTAGTAAATTTATTATTATAGTTGTATTGCAGAAGATATTTTTTAATCTTTGACGGACAAGTGTATAAAATTTAAAACTATTTAAAATTTATAACTTGCATAATATTATATCAAACCATGTTTTGATAAAAATATACGTACTTTAAGTGAATAGCCAATTACTTGTATAAAAGTTCTTCAATTTCATGCAATATAATACTTTGTAATTATAGAAATGACAGAAAATTTTTTAAGAGTAGTGAAGGACTGTTTAACTATTATTGTACAATGGAAAATATTATCAAAAATTCAATCTCAAAGTGGACAATGGTCTTGTAGTATCCATAAGATTATTAATTTAGATATTTGCGGCTGGGAGATGAGTTTGCCAATGCTTGTGTCCGGAAAATTTAGGGAAAGTCCCTTTTGCACTTTTGTGTTTCTGTCCCAGTGCACTCGAATATTTTCATTTACTACAATTTTACATTTCTACATTTTTAATATTCGTGTAGAGTACCGGCGCTCCTGCAAGATCAAAAAGCTGAAACTCGTAAATGTTTTTAAAAATTGTTGGGGTCCATCGTCGGCTGGAGTCTGCGCGTAATTAAACGATGGTTTGGATATGTAGTTTTGGATGTCTAATTGCTTGGATGCCGAGCCCATTCATTATACTTGTATGGATAGTTTGGTGCAGTTGAACAACAGCTTTCTTCAGCCGTGAAACTCCGTTATTGTAATAATTTTTATTTACTGGGCATCTTTAACGAGTCCTCGGCAGATATTAAGGCATTTGCGAGTCAAAGTTCGCAAGTTTATGGAACATAACAGTTCTCTAATATCGCTGATTTATTCAAAATACGTTTCACTATTTTCACGTATTTCATCTTTTGTATATTGCGTACTTTAAAGTAAACCGGTAAGTTAAAGAGTACCGAGATTATATTTATTGAGAAGCCTATGCACCGACAATTAAAGTGTTGGCTTTAATTGGTTTATAATAAAAGTTAAAAAAACAAACACAAAAATTGAATTTTAATTATTCATTTATTTATTCAATGTTTCATTGCGTTTATCAGAATTCACATTTCTCGTATAATTAAATATAATGCTTATATGATAACAGTAAATTGTGCGTATAAAATAATTTAAAAATAGTTATGGCTTTCAAATATAAATTCTGGCATAAATCCGCAGATTTCGCACTTGCAAATATTTTAAAAGAAGTTGACAATGTAAGCGAAAATGTTTAGATACAAAAAATAAATAGGGGGGTGTCTTTTGAAAGTTGTGCTCTCATTTTTTGCGTTTTCAAAAGCGTTCCGCTCGGTCTCGGCGTCGACTGATCGGGTCTTTCAAGTTCATCCTCCATTTATTTTATTTTATTTTTTTTTTTTTATTTTTTTTTTTTTGAGGATTCACTCGTGCCGTGATTCATGATGGAGAAAATAAGTCCTGAAGGTCGCTCATCTTCACTCTTTATTTGGCATTCACTTTTTTCCACGTGCAGGGAGACCTTTAATGTGTTTTTGAACTTGTGTACAGGTTCTCCTTGTAAAATAAATTTCTGATTATTCTAGACTTTACGCCTTGATAATAGCCGCTGTAAAATAATAATAATTTGAAAAGTAAATATACATTATTTGCACATCTGTTAAAATTACATTAATAATAAAGCACTAATCTAAAAGTAATAGTTTGTTGAGTGGAGATCTATTATTTGAATATTTGTTAAAATTATACCAACGAAATGTATTTTAATACACTAATCTAAGGATAATAATTTAAAAAGTCGAGATATATTATTTACACGTTTGTTATAATCGTATTAATAAAAAGCATTTTTATATACTAACGCAAGAATGATAATTTGATAAAAATTGCGATAAACCATTATTGATAGTTCTCTGAAGAATTCTATAAAAATAATACTCGAATGCGATATTCATCGATATATTAACTATATATTTAAATAGCAATGCTATTTTTGCATTTGAAAATAACTTTAAGAAAATGTACATGGCACATCTAATATTTATTTTCTTTTTTGTTTTAGGTGAGTCAATCTTTTCTTACTCTGACAGCCATAAGTTTTATAAGGTAAGGCACTTGCATCATTAGAAATTTATTTAGCTTCTTGCTCAGCATCAGAGTCATAAACCGCGTAATGAGTAATTAGCTCTGCCAAAAAGCCAACACTCCGAGTCGAATGCACCAAGTTTCCATCATGTGTATCCGCTCCTAGAGCCAACGAACCAAATCGATCCCTACGAACTCAAGACATCATCAACGCGTTGTGCAAAAATAAAAAAAAAATCGTTGGTACTCAACCGCGTGCTGATCGATCGGCAAATTACTCATTGCGCGTAACGTCCGGCATTTCCGGGTTTAAGCGCATTTTTCCAGACTTAAACGACTGCAAGAAAGTCGTCCTGGCTACTGTAAGTACGTGAGTATCCATAAGTACCTTCCCCCTCCCCCCATCGCCGGTCTGTACTTGTACAAGTACTTGAGAAATATTGCATTTTGCGCACATGAGGGATATTCAACGTCGCTATTATGTATTTTAACAACAAAATCAATTCCCCCTCTCTCTCTTTCTCTCTCTCTCTCTCTCTCTCTCTCTCTCTCTCTCTCTCTCTCTCAAGTGTAATATTTTGCATTGTACATATTAAAGAGACGTCGAGAAATATAAAGTAAAATTTGTGCAGTTTTAATCAACGTAAATGGAGTTTTAAAATAATTCCTAGTTAGACGTTTCAAATTATAATTACTTTAAAATAAAGTAATGTGAAGGTAAAAGGAAATGGCGGTAGTGTTTGTAAATGTGTGAGATTTTACGTTGTCGTAAGTGTTATAAACGATAAATGCATAATAGTTAAAGCTTGCACGTTTTGATGTAACAGTCAAGGCTGAAATTATTCAATTGATAAATAAATTACTTTAAAATGCTGAAATTCTGTTTTGAATCCGGAGTAATTTGTCTCGAGCTTGAAGTACAATCTCGTTTGATTTGCAAAATAAGAGCAATCAATTTTAGAAAAATTCCAACAGGATTCATATTTTTCACGAAAATGCTTACGAGCTTGTAGATTGATCGTGATCAGAAAATACCGAAAGAAAAGCCCTCGATGACAGATTCACATCAATAATTTTTTAACGCCAACGATATTGCCAGCAAATGTTTATTGCTCAAATGTAACGGATTGGCTTATTCCAGGTGAGGAGATTTCCAGTTAAAAATTTACAGCCTTGAAAAATGTCGATCCTACCGGTATCACCGCTTGCACACATTGTAACTCGCAGAAACACGGGCCCAATGGATTTCAATGGATCGGGGCCCAATTGTGAGCGCCGGGCATCACGAGGCTAATTACGAGAGAGGAACGCAGGGATAATGAGGGATGGAGGGAGGGAGGGAGGGAGGGAGGGAGAATGAGTGATAATAAAGGAAAAGGGGGACCGAGAAAAGGAAGGAATGCTCGGGCAGAGAAATGTGCATAAAACTCTGATAAACTGCGGCGGCGAGAGCCGCAATTTTAATCGACGAACTATCTACGCACATTTGTATTTGCGTCTCTGTTGTTAATATCACTTACAAAGTTACGTGGTGTTGTGGAGGAACAAAATATTACAAAGTCTCGGGATAAATAAAATTTTACGCTGGCAATAATTGAGGTGCTTCTCATGTTGCGATTGATTTGAATCTCGTTCTCGAATCATTCCGAGCTTTCTAAACATATTCGCTTGATTATTTTGATTTTAATTTTATATCATCGAGCATTCATTAATTTAATGCGAGTTTTTTAATGAAACACTCGTGCGCTTTTGTCGAATTGCTCTTAAAAATTTTAATGCATTTAGTAATTATTGAAGTTGCACTGTATAACCGCGAGCTTCGATTCGAGATGTATTATAATAACGAATTGTATAAATTTAATCGAAATGTATTTTTAAAGCACATCAACATGCAAACAAGGTTTTCTAAATAAGTAAAACCGACAGCTACAACGTACTTTTTACATTTATGGATAGGATTGAAAGTAAGTAAAATATCTGAGGTATGAATGTAAATATTTCACCCTAGACCTTACACTAATAAAAATAATAATAATAATAATAATAACAATAATAATAATAATTATTATTATTATTATTGTTGTTATTGTTATTACTCATGGTTAATTCGAGTTCGAGATAAAATAATAACATTTGTTATTAAAATTTATTAAGCGCTTAAAAGATATTTTGACGGTTTATATGTAGTCTAAGATGATCCAAGTACGGACTACCGATCCCGGCTATATTTCAATTTAATAAAGTGAAAAATTATTGGCAAATTACCTTAAAATAAAGATCTTCGTACATCGCTAACAATTTCACGAGTGCACGTTTTCCTATTAATGTAAAATATGAAAATCTGGGACTCGGAAGATTAGTGGAGTGCATACATTGTTTAGTAAAATAGAAGTGGTTATCGATCAGAAAATGCAGGAAACCCACGGAGAAAAAAGGAAGAGAAAACGGAGGAAAAGGGATGTCGGAGTAATGAAGGCGCCACCGCCGAGTAACTGTTCGTCCCTACTTGGCACAAGGTCTAATAATTAGCCAGGGATAAAAGGCCGCATTGAGGCGGTAATTGTGTTAAAGCCGCCGCCGTCCCGGGTATCCGGGCAACGGCGACCAAGTGCGCGTCTCCGAGGTCGAGAGGAAAAAATCGCAGCTGCGGTTCTCGAGGCTGTAAATTAAGCGGCGTTAAGGGCACGTGGGATGACTTTTTGCGCTTCCGAGTTCTCGTCATCGGCTCCGACTAATTTCCCAGCCAACCTGGACTGCTGGATCCCGGTCCCCTCCCCCCTGCTCCGCGGGAACAATGCGCCAGTACAAGTACCCAAGGATGCGCTTTGCATGTAGTGGAATAACGGTTAAATTTTCCTCCGAAGGCGTCTCACATGACCCTCGTTCAATATTTTATTGCGTCCATTGCTCCTCCAGACGCTTTCTTATAATTATTTTATTTCGGATACACCGCAGACGAGATCGAGGCGATACTTTTCCTCCGATTCTCACACTAAGCCCGATGCATTGCTGCCTAAATATTTACCAAGGTTCAAGAATCACGAATAATATTTTCTTTAAAAACAAAATTTAATGGGGCCATAGAAACTGTAATTAATTCGACACAGAAACTTAAATACTCTTACTACAAGATACTTATTGATTATTTTTAATTCAATTTTCACTGTTATCATACACTTAGAAGTGATAGTATAAATCATTCTTTTAGCAAGGAAACAATAAAAACAGCTACAAATATTCAAATTAAAGAATTAAAGTATCAAAGGAGCAAATGTATTTATAATTCGAGTGCTTAAATGATTACACCCAACAATCTCAGTACTTTTATCTCTAGACAAAGAAACTGAAAATTTAAAAAAGACTCGAGCTGAATTACTCTTTTTAATATACAATTTGAATAAAACAAAAAAGTTTGTCAATGTAAAATTGCTTTTGGAAGTAAGAATGTGGTAGTGTGTCTTTACGTGCAGCGTGTATTTCTTAGGCTTGACTCGAAAGCATCGACCGAGACGGGGTCCCCGCGAAGTACACGACGACAGGGTGAGAGAAAGAGATTGAGCGAAAGAGAGAAAGAGAGAGAGAAAGAGAGAGGGAGAGAGAGAGAAAGAGAGCGAGAAAGACAAGAGACAGGCTTCACTTTACTTTGGTGCTCGAGGAGACGCAAATTTAAGAGGAGACTTAAGAAGGGTCGAGAGCGAGAGGCAGGCGAGAAAAAAAGAGAAAAAAAGACACTAGTCTAGGCGACGCGCGACAGAGAGAGAGGGGGGGAGAGAGAGAAAGAATCCATGCCAGACATTGTCCGTCTTTCTTTTATTCATCTTCGTCTTTCTCTTTTTTTCTTTGCGACGAGTCTTTCTTTTATTCCCCCTCATTTTTCCTTTCTTTTCGTCACTTTTTTTAAACTTTTCTTTGCATTTCAAAACCATTCATTCGAATTTCTTGTTTGTGCTTCTTAACCTATGATCGAGTACCAGTTAATTACATGTAAATTTGTTTCTATTGAAAAATCCTCTGGATAAAGTAGTTTTTAAAATAAAAAAATGTAAATTTTTTTTTACTATGTGTTGTGTATTAATAAATGAAAAAACTTGGTTCTCAAAGGATATCTTTAATAATACCTTTAAAAGGATATGCACAGATTATAAATAATGTCTTGTAATAAAGTCTGTTACAGTTTTATTTTAGCACGCTAATGCTTATTATTAGAGGCTTTAAAACTTTCAACAAATTACCAAAATTGTGTCACATACCCTTCGACGAGCACTTTTTACCGAGGATAATATTTATTTTTCCTCGCACATGATCTTATAATCGCTTTTTTTTACCACAGACATAATTCATAACGGGACGAGGAAACCAAGACATTTGCCGTGGTTCTTGTAACTCATAAAGAGCTTGCTTATTATGTTTTTTTTCTTTAAATTAATTTTCATTGTGAGAAGATAATCATAAAGTTCTTATTTAACGCTTAAACTTTAATGGAACGATGTGGTGCAAACAACTAATTAGCAAGTCATTGTTTCATTTCGCTCTTAATATTATGATAAATTTACACCGAATATTATCTACTTCCGTGTGCACTATCAATAATACCCACCGATAAACCTAATCACAATAGTTTAATTTGAATTGATATTATTTTTTAATTTGAAGAGCAACTATCTAAACTTTTCATTAAAGAGCTTTCTATCTATTTTTTTTTTTTTTTTTATTATTATTATAATAGGATTTAAAAATTTAATTTCAATTATTAGCATGTGCGCGAGTCCAAAAAATAACCACATCGAAATTCTCTCTATAAACATTTGTTTGCGCAAACTCTTAAATGTGTCGGTTCATTAAATGTCCTCAACACATCGTTCAGCTTAAAATTTCTTTCTTGTTATCTGAAATGAAGCATAAGCTCTTAATAACGTACAAGTTCCTTGGAAGTTACAAGTTATCTTCTCTTGCACTTTATCATCCCCAAATCAAATGCTAACGGCTCTTGATAATTGTCATTATCCTCAAAGAGGATCTGGTGACTCTCGAGCTTAATCTCGAGTTCGAAGATACAGAATTTTCGTAATTGAGCACGTTTTGAGTTAACGAAGGCTTCCTTGGTCTCACGTGCAAACCCAATCGGAGCGAAATAAGAAGAGGAAGAAAGAGTTAATGCAACTGATAGTACGCGCACCCATACACATACATATATTTATTTTAACGCCTCTAGTGAAAATATCTCTATGGTAAATTTTTTTTTCTATTTCACGAGCGCATACAAGCGGAAGCGAACCGCAAGTGATGGTACAAAAAAAGAAATTGGAATGAAGTCGTCGCGGGTGAAACTGGAAACGCGTGCTGCTTCTCTCCGTTAATTATCCTCGGTTTCTAAAAATGTACACATGTACTGTTTTGGGAGTGTGGAAGATTACTCGCTTCGTGATTAATGGGTAGGCTTCGATTTTTTAATGAAATTACAAGGAATATCTCGTGTTTGCGAAATGGCTGGCTGTAAAAGTCATTATCTTTTGTTCAAAATTGTTTTTTCCCGGTGCGGAAAAAAAAGAAAGAAATCCGTGCACTACCGATAGCTCCTCAATTAAAATATTCAAATGAAAATGAAATCCGGGCCATTCATCAATTTGATTATTCGCAATTTTAATCAATAAAGTAACATTATGGGTTAAAAAAATTCAAAAGTTCTTATCAGTGTATTTGGATAATCGAACTGGGTGTTACGATTGGTTAACAGAGCCAAGCTAATGTACGGTAATTTCGGACCATTTAACCGACCAACGCATCCTCATTTTTATGATGATTACAAGTAAATGGTTCAGAAGATTTAATTACGATAGACAAATATTTTTACTAATATTTCTCTACTGTAATTCATGTAGATTTAAAATGCACTTACAAAATAAAACGCGAGGCCCATCTAAGCCTATTTACTTTCTACTCAACTCGTTCTTTCGTAAAAAAAAGGGAAACTTCTTTTGCCGGATTACATTGGATTTCAGCTGTAAGAAGTTTACAAATTTTATTTTTGAATGAAGACAGATAGATCGCTCTGTAAAAGAATATAAATGGCTTTATTATCTCTAAAAATAAAGCATACGTTATATTTCTACAAAAGCAAATATACTATTATTTATTTAATTTAATCTCGGTATAAAGTTGGTATTGTGGCGCGACTATTTATTTGCAAACACTCCCAAGACAAATATTATTTTTGCATATTAAAATCGACGGCATTAAACAAAGCGCGTTTTGGTTCAAATAGGGTATTAGCGAATGGATTCGAGATATTAAAAGAGACGAACAAAGAGACTATTTATTTTACAAGCCAATTTCCCGAGTATTTATAAGCGATGATTAACTTTCTTTGGAGCTTGGCTGGGGTGCATTATTTGGGTTAATGTAGGAAATAATAGCAGTTAAATAGCAATAAAAAAAACTGCGACGAAACTCTCAATCAATATCAGCTTTATATTAATATCACACGTGCATGCATCGGCTTATTTTTAAATTCGTGAGCGTGCATCCCCTTGAAAAAAAAGACGCTGATTAAAATTTATGAAAAATTGAGAGGAGGAAGATGCTGCGGAGGAAAGGCAACGTGCGTCGGTCGCGAGTGGATCCATTGTCGAGGAGCAGAAATTAATGAAACTGACATTGATATCACGCGTGAATAATGTTGGAGCGCACCACATCCGCTGTAAAAGACGCCACGTCCCTTACGAAGACACATTGTATCCGCTCATTCGGGCATTACAATATCCCCAGGAAGACGAAGACGCATTGCGCCTTCGTCGGGGAGCTTAGCCCGTAGTAAGAAGAAGAAGAAGAAGAAGAACAACAACAACAACAACAACAACAACAACAACAACGATAACAACACAACAACGCGACGACAACGCGAGCGCGTGGTCGGCCGTTGTCAGGCGAGGGGAGGGGGTACGGCCTCGCGGCTCCGCCGGCAGGTCGCGCTCCCCACGGCACCGGCGCTCGACTCGGACTCCCCGAGTGCGGAGACCCGCAGACAGCCGTCGTCCCGTGGCCCGATCGAACCGCGACGAGATACGTCGCCCCGGGGATGGCGGCGAGGTGAGCGTGTGCGCGAGTTGTTGTTGTTGTGTGCCGTGAGATCGCGAGTGAGTGTGAGGCCGGTTGTCCAAATGGTAACGCGCCCGGGCTAATCGCAATGCTGGGCAGCGAGCAGCCAGAGGGCGGCTCGCCCAAGCGGAGGTCCACTTTCTATGTCTCCCTCGAGAGCGAAACGGCTAGCGCACCCCGGCAGCCGAGCTCCAAATTCCACAAGTCCGTCTCCTGCGAGGCGAGCGATTACGGGACCTACCCGATCAGCCCCTCGAAGACGATGCCCAATGTGCCACTGCTCGCGCGCGCCCAGAGCACCAGCACCTACAGGCCCAAGAGGTCCGAGTCGAGCAGTATGCTAGGGCCCAAGGGCAAGGTCCAGTCATTGACACGCATCTTCGAGGCACCGAGGCGCGGACCCCCGGAAGACGAGAAACTCCAGGAGAAGAGCGCCGGGGGCGAAAAGGAACAGCGGCGCCGGGTCGAGCGGACCAGGTCCTTCAAAACGATCGAGCGCTTCCAGAACCGGTTCGCCGCGAAGAAGGAGCCGGAGCGCGCGCAGCTCGGGACTAGGGCCAAGTCCGGAACGAGGGAGGGCTCCAACACGAAAACACAGTCGAGCTTGGCGGACCTCATCATCAGGAGGAGCCAAAGCGCGAAGCTTGTGAAGGCGGAGGACGCGGACTCGGGCCAGGAGAACGACGACGACGAGGACGAGGACGGGCTGAATCTCGAGGGTGAGGCCGCGATCGGGTTCGATGAGACCGACACGGACGCTGGCGTTCATTCAGGTCGGTGCTCGTCTCGGGGTTGACATCCTCAAACTCTCCCCTTTCGTCGTGCTGGGACTCTTGCTCTTTCTAAACTCTCAACTCTCTTGCACTTGGCTTGGTGGTGATGGTGGTGGTGGTGGTGGTGGTGGTGTTTATTAATTCGGACGAAAATCTTCTCTCTGAATGGGAAATGGGAGGGGGGCTGGGGTGAAAGTCTGATTAGATGCAATTTTACGCCCCGTTACGAAATCAGTAATAAAAACAACAAAATGCACAACCTCACATGTGCTTTTCATGATTCAGGCCATTATCGTAAACTCAAGTTTAATATTACGATAATGTTATCGATAGCAACTAAAAAAAATGCGAGCGAATTTAGTGAGGCAAAATATTAATTTGATACGAGTGCATTATGCAATCTTTGCGAGTCTGTCACAATTTTAGCGATAAGAACTCGTTATCACACTTTAACCGCGAAAAATCAGCGAGCTCATTTTGTTCATGGTGTTTTTAAATTCGGGGGAGTTTTCCGGTTATTCCGAGAAATCGAGGACCAATGTAAATCGGTTCGGTCGAGTACTTTGAAGTATCGATTAAGTGGCTCTCTCTGGTTTGAAATACATTTTAAAGGCTTTTCCGATCGCAAAAACAACACTTGTGAACACTTCATAAATGATTTATGTGCAGTGAATTGCATTGGCATCGTTTGTTTTTTCCCGAGGAAAAGATCAAAGTACTGTTGATTTGTCTAAAATAAATTGATTAAAAGTTATGTCACACGCGCTTACTTACGCAATCAAGCCGTGACAACTCGAGTTAATTAGCGAGAATCGGCAAGTGACGCCCGCGTTTTCCGAGTTTCCATTGGATTTTCCCATGGCGCTCGGTCATGACGTTGGCAAAGTTGATGCTAATGGACAGAGGGGAGGAAAATCGGCTATAACCGACCCTCATTCCCCGGAAAATTATTATTATTATTGGCTAATTCCAATTATTATTAACGGAGAAGGCGTAAGCGTGAGAATTACCGGAAAATGCAGGTTCACCGGACTCGCAGTCAGGGTTTTTGCGTCTAATCGGCCAAGGCTCGATCAACATTTCGAAAATCCTTTTGTTTTTAAGCTCGGCTCCTAGGCGAAATTGCGTCTGTCAGAGATTGGAATTAAAGGCATTTTCTCTAAAGGGATTGGAGTTTTGGATAATTGAAATTTTTTAGCTTTTTGCCAATACTCATTAACGATTCTAGCATTTTTTAATCGATGTTCCCATGCACGGGTTCTCTCCGTCTTAGTTTTAGAAACCCTAGGTTATTATAATCTGATAAAATCCGCTGCATTAAATCCGATTGTTTTACCATTCATTATTAAACAAGTTAATGCTGTTGCTGATTGTCGCACGTCAATTCAAGCCCGCAAATTTATTTACAAAATCCCTTCATCGCCCACAAATGATTTTATACAAAGCCTAAATTGTGAAACCCGACAGCTCGGTATTAATTTAATTATACATTATACATCTCATTTTTATCTTTCGCAGAGACTCCTCGACGTCGGATCGTCTAGGGAGTTTCGTACTTGTACCATTAATTTTTTCGTACCATTGTATTACTCGGGATTATCAATTGAAATAAGTGATTACTCATAATGACCCCGGCGGTTTCTGCAGATGAAAAGTCGCGATACTTTCGCGTGACATTTAAAAGGCACAATTTCGCACACGCGCTAGCTTACTTGTGCGTGTGTTTGTGAATGCGCACGCGTGTCCATGTGTGCCAGATACTTGGTCTATCGGTTGCGCCTTTATAAACATATAAAAGGTCATGGATAAAAGTACCGTTTTAGAACAAGAATTATCATGTTCTTATAATATTATTGATGTTTAAGTTAATATATGATCTATAAATTCGTAAATATATTTTATAACACCACCGCAGTATTAGACGCGGGCGTGTGCGTTGCTCCTTAGAGCATAAAAATCAAATAGATTTATTTAATTCACTAATAACAATCATTACTTCTTTTTTAAAGACTTCAACTTTTCTAACATATATATTTCTTACTCGTGTAATTTATATTTTTCAATGCAATAATTACTTCTTATAGGTGTATAACAAAACCTTGCAGATTGCTTTTAGACTCTTGACAGTTATTAATAAATTATGTATTTTCTTATTTTTTAAATTTTCAATGTTTTTCAAATTCTGATAAATAAAACATTTATTATATTATGTGTTTCCTTATTACACACTCTCCTTATTCAATCTCCACTAATTATTCCAATAAAAATGTACATTTTCGTAAATCAAGTCATAAATTTTTTGCACTAATTTAACGTTTCACAACGATATTTAATGCAAAAAAAAAAAAAAAAATTTAAATCCAACAAAAACTAAAATAAAAGCTCCAAGAAAATATGTAGTTAGTTTTCTTGCATGCATATGATGCAACCTTTCCTATAATAAAACCACTAAAAAAAGAATTTCATTTCCATTTTTTCTTCGATAACTCAATATTGGATGCAATTTATAAAAAAATCATTTTCGTATAATGTACGTGTAAACATAATCGAGAAAGATAAAAATTGCTGCAAACTCTTTCGAGCATAAAAGTAAAGAGTACAAGATGAATGAGAAACTCATCGAGTTTGGAAACCGCAAACTAAGGGAGCAAAAAATGTATTATTTGTGTAGCGCCATTAAGAAATGTAACGGCATGAAGTCATTGAAGCACGAAAGTATTCATAATTCAATCAGTACTTAAAGATGTTCGATAAATCTATCAAATTTAATTATCTTAATGTTCTTTCTACTGAATATCGACCCCAGTACACTAAAAAAAAAAAATAAAGAGTCGAGAAATTGTTATCTTTCATCTAGTGATGGTTAACGTCTCCAGTGAAACTGGTGGTTTTTGTTCGAATTTGACCAATTATATTTTGAACAATTTAAAACATTGTGCTTTAAATAGAAATGGAAATAAGTAGATGCTAATCATTCCAAAAATATTCAAAACTTTCTTTTACTCCATTTAAAAACAAAGAGGATAAAAAGTTGTTTTAATTTTTATAAAAGAATAATTACTTTACATTATTCAAGATAATTCCAGTCGTTTTACTTGGTTATTACTAATTACAAATAAATCTTGCTATTCAAGAATTTAGCACTAGTTTAACTTTCACAATGTTTAAACTATGAATTTTGCCCAAGTCTTTGATCTTATATTATGTTCTACATTCAAAATATTTAGTATGACTCATTCTCAATATAAAATGTAGATAGAAGATGAAATTTTGAATTTTTTATTATATGAAAAATATGATCAAATTTTGAATGCGCAAGGACTAAAATTTTTGGAATATAAAAAGTAAAAATATTTAATAATATCGAGATTTTGACTTTATGTATGATTTTATTTGATTTCATTTTTAAAGAATTCGATAATATATATGTATAACTTTAAAAAAAAATAAATTAAAGATTTACACAGTATTGAAATAATAATAATTAATAATAGGATGTTAGTTGAAGGGAATAATAGAAAATAATAATAAATTAAAATATGTGCGTTACATAGTTTTCTTTGATTTTCGTAAAATATTTTCTAGAATGCACGATGTATTACATTAAGTTTACCATTAAGATTTGCAAGTGAGTACTTTCAATATGAAAGTAGTTTCGGGAATGTGTGATTAATTAACAGATTTCATGATGCATTGAAATAAATAGAAATTGCGAATTAATTCATACCTGTGAAATTCATTTTGTGGATAAAATCTTTTAAATCTCGCGGTGACGATCGAACAGATAAATATCTCATTAAATTTAAAATATCACTGGACCATAAGAAATACCATTCTTGCACGATAAAACAGTTTATTAGTACAAATTATTGAGTACTCTTTTTGCGAGTTTAGTGTGCATATGTAGATTTAAAAAAGACGATGATATACTTTTTAATGAAATTCATATTTGAATAATAACTTCTTATTTTGTAAACTAAGAAATTTAAGAATCAAGTTAAAAACCACCTCTTGTATAGTAATGTGTGAGTTTAAATGAAGCATAGAATTTTTGAGTTGTGTTAAAGTCGTAAATCGAGGAAATAGAAGTAATACCAGAAATGATATGGTAACTAAGTGCAATGAAGCAAACAAAAAAAGATAGATACCATAAATATCTCAAATAGAAAATTTCAAACTTAGATAAAATTGTAAGACAACAATATTTCATCATCCTACAGAAGTTATTTATCTACTTCGAGGCGTTACGAGTAATGTCTCCTAAATCTCTAAACACTAACCTTTTTAAAGTAAAAAATAAAAATTACGAAATTACGATTTGATTACATCGAAAAGAATAAAATAATGACTCGGAAGTGTAATTCTCTTGGGTTTTGCTTTTATTTAGCTATATGATATTTGCAATTACTCGAAACATACTTCAAGAGTAGATCTTGGATTTAAGTTCTACTAACAAGTCTTTTTCTTTCCGAGTTTCAATATTCAACATTGCACCAATTTAAAGTGATTCATTAGATTTTGTTCTGCACACAATAAGTTTCATTACTTGTATACGTTATACTTAGAATTTATGGTTTTCTTATTAATTAAATTATAAAGTTTAATAACATTTGTCATTTATTATGTTTGCCCAAATAAAGAATAAGCGATCAATCAGTTTTTTACTTTAACTTTTTACACATTAATTTTTTTATAATTGAGATTGTAGTTTATTGTTTTTTATAATCTATCGATTATATTTTGAAATTGTTTATTAAAGTTTTTCGTGCAAGGAATATAATTTTTTTTATGATTTTTATTTTTATTCATAAATTTTTCATTTACCTTATGAAACTTTAAAACATTAAAGTAAAAAATAGCACATTCGAATGCTTATTTAAATAAAATATTTATAATTTTAATTTAAATCTAAATAGTATTATATAATACAGCAAAATATTTTCCGTCACAATTATAAACTATAAATATTTATGGTATTTAAATTTAAAAATACCTATTCGCATTATAAATATGTAATGGTCAGTGCTAATTTAAATAAAATATTGAAAATACCGAATCCATATACTGTTGAATATAATAATTAATTTTTTCGGATAATCGAGTATTTCTTTTCAAAGTTATTTAATTTTAGATTACGTATAAGATGTTTGGGTCAACGTTGCTATCTTTTACAAAAACCTTAGCAGACGGTTGGCTTATTTAAAAATAGAAAGTTATTTTCCGTTAAGTTCAAAACCACAACAAAATTACAAATTAGAAATGAGACAAAAGTATTTTCACGCTTCGTCAAGATGTTGTTGGTCTCGTCGTCCTGATACTCGTCCTCGTGATGGGCAATTAGGACCAGCGGAATCGAATTACAGGTTTCTCGTGTCGGGTCCCTCAGGAGGTATTTGGGGAAGCCATCCTCGGGATCCTCGGAACACCTGCCGGTGAGACCTCGGGCTCCTCACTCACGCTCGACTCGTCTCGAGTTCCTCGGGGACGTCGCTTCCTCGTGCACCACGCTTAATGATGCCTTTGTTCGACCTTCCCCGAGAGGGTGAGGGGGAGGATCGATGTCGATCGCGTCTCGATCTCCTCTCTGTGTATTCGTGTCCTTCTTTCCCCTTTCGTCCGGTGCACCGCCTCGAGTGCATATCCACGGGAATTTCGTCGTGATGCTTACGCCAGAATTCGTGGTAAGAATTCATTAATTACCGTGAAAATGCCCGTGAAAATATCTTGGAATAATACGGTAGCGCCTTGTTATATACCTAAACCTCACTTATCGGCCTCTCAAGCCTCTAACTTTTGAAAAGCGGTAAAGAATAAATTACGGCAGCTTATAAGTTGAGTTTTGTTTTTCATTTTCATTTTTAGTGAATTTACTCGATAATCTTTTGCATTATGTAGTGAAGTAACCACTCGAGTCTCGAAGTTTGTAACTTTACACAAGGAAATTTCGAAACTACTTATGATTTCTGTTTTGATACAGGCTTTCGTGCAAGATTTGTCCTGTCGATAAATAGATTATCATTAATTTTATGAGAAATATATGACCGAACGATTAAGCCAAAAGAATAGAATTGTAACGCGTGTAAAAAGAAAATGAGTGCGCGCGAATTCTGAGCTTTTAGGATTATCAAGATATTTACTTTATTCATGTTTGCAGAATCAAAATGCACTCGCTCTTACAATGTACATTCCTACAATCCGAAAATTGAATAATTCAGCATAAATTGGATAAAAGAAGGATTTAATAAGATTTTTTGAACGACAATTTAATACGCCAAGTGGACTTGTATTCGATAGTTTTACGTTACTTTATATTACATCAAATTTTTAACGTCTCCATAAATTAAGTAAACTTTTTTGTATGACAATTTTACTAATCCGAGCAATGATTGCAGTAATAATAATGTGATGCATTTTACATCGAGTAATTGGAGTGAAACCGAAATTTTATAACTCGAAGTAATAAAGTAATTACTAATTTTTTATGTAATATAAGTTTACGTCTCCCTTATCAGCGTATCCTGAAAAATAAAAATTTGCAGCCACGAGGTAGTTTGGGATCGTTTAATTAATACACCCGCAAAATTTACACACATTATTTTGTTTAAGGTTTTACTTTATCGGAATTGTATTGAGCGAACAACGATGTAAAGATTCGGTTGACAGAGAAAAAATCGCCGAGGCTTGAATTTTATCACGGGCGACTTTAAATCATAGTCATTTAATTTAAATTAAATTAACGGAACCGACACTCGCTGGAGCGTCAACGGCGAAATAAAAAAGATATCGGGAGGTTTTTTCTCGCGTCTCCCGTAATTTCGCATGTTAATTCGGTTGCCAAGATTATGATGCAATTTTCGGAATTTCAATTGGTATCGGCAGCTGGAAGGAAAGGTAAGGTCTCGAGTTTACGGCCCATGCACCGTTTTAGAAATTGCCCTCCAAATTGCCGAGCAGAAATATTGCAAAGCCCGGTGAATTTTTTCGCAGGGGAGAGGCGAGGTTGAGTAAGTGAAAGGTTGAAAGTCAATGGTTCGAGTGCGTACATTTTCTAATTGGTCTGCACGTTATCGAGCGGCGTAAAGCGAAATCCTTGGCTCTTTCCGCTCAGACTCCGATAGTTACTTATGACTCTGCTGCTCTAGTTTTCTTGCGCTAATTTATGCGCAAAAGCATTTATTCGTTGCCTAAGAAGTTCGTGAATTCTTTTGTGCGAACAGAAAAAGCTTTTCGGCTCTAAAAAGTAAAATTGCTTTCTTTCTTAATAAATAAAGCCTTGCTTATCTATTGAATATTTTACATTCCACGATTTGAATTGCATGAATCATCATCAGAAATAGCGAGACGCGATTTTTTAAAGTTGAATGGTGCGAGTGAACATTTAAATGAATTCAATAAATTGTCAATAAATATTTTAAAATTTATGAATTCGTGCATTAATCCATTGGTACTGATTTAATTTTTATTTGTAAAATCAACGCATGAGCATAAATTTTGAATTTAAAATAATAATTTTATGTGTCGTTTTTTCTTTAGAGATTTACTGAAATTAGCATATAATATTAATAGTTACAATTATAATTCAAAAAATATTGCAAAAAAGGAACAAAGAATTTCGAAGTTTAGAGTTTTAAAAATACATTCAAGCAGATAATAAAAAAGCTTTAAAAATAACAATATTGTAATTCATTTTAAAAATTGTTTCACTATACTTAAAAAGACTTACGGAGGCTTTTTAATTCGTTTCCTCTCACCATTTCACCTGTAAATTTTATGTTTACAAATTCTCCCGGGAGGTTTTAAGAGGAACGGAGCATGAAACCAACCAAATTCCCATTCAAAACTTGAATAATCGAAGATAATATGAGAATCAACGGATGAACCTCGCAATATTTTCTGCCTATCCGAAAAAGGCGAATTTCAAAAAGTGCAATAACATCAAAAACCCAAATCACATGGAAATGTTAGTAAAGTTAGTAAAGTGGATATTAAGTAAGCTGAGACTTGATTTAATTAGGGAAGAATCATTCTACTAGAAGAGTGTCTGAAAAACGAAGAAAATAGTAGAGTAATAAAGTGATGTAATATAGGGAAGAAGTGGCGCCCCTGAGGTTGTTTACTGTTGTTTAGAATGAATAACGGTAATAGGTACGTCATAGGGACTGAGCATAAGTGCGAATCGCCCGAGTTGTGAAACGATTTCATAAGGAGACAAGACTAGACCTCGAGAATGAGAAAGAGAGTGAGAGAGAGAGAGAGAGAGGGGAGAGACGGGAGAGGGGGAGAGAGAGAGAGAGAGAGAGAGTTGGGCTTTGATCCCCCACCTCCCTGTCAGAGTCGTGATTCACAATCCATTTCTTTGTCCGTTTGCTCCTTTAGCCTTTTGTCTCAAATCCTGCGTTTCTTGGCATTTAACATGAGTGTCGAAGAGGGCGAGGGAGGGGGTAAACCCATGACACCCCTACGAATGGGTCCGTAAATATAAATAATGGGAGCGCGCGATTCCTATGGTTTACGTAATGTGCCGTTTGCTTTGATTGCGTTATCGCCCCGGTGGATATTAATTTTGCATTCTAATGCGTGGGTAATGGGTATGGGTAATGAGTAATGGTCGGCATGAAAAATGGAAACCTCTGGGAAAACGCGAGACTGCACCTCCGCGAAGTAACTTTACACCAAGGCGCTAAACTCTTAAATTTATTCGATCGAAAGGGGTTTCCATTTTTATCCGAGTTCTGAACATCTCTTTTCCTCATTTCAGAGTATATTTAGGCCCCGTTGTTTGGTCTTAAATAAGAATTCAGTTTTAAAGGAAAGATCGTATCTTGAATTGAGGCGAAGCCCACAAAGAGAAGTTCTATAAATAGTAAATATGGCTTTACTCCATTGCACACGCGTGTATCTGCACAAACACATGCATTATAACTTTGATAAATGATCTAATGAACTAGCCATTTTCCGTAGTGCCTCATTTATTCTAAAAATATTGTACTCGTCGATCGATGTTTAACAACTGTTCTTTATTTTTTGTTTCAGGTGAGTTTTTTTTGATGCTCCGAATCAATTTCATTGCTGGATTACTACTACTTCCTTTTCCGTAAGTTTTTGCCTCAACTGCACTAAGAAATTGAAGGAACGGATTAACGGTCGATATATAAAAAGTACCTCTCGATTTCACGTATTTATTTACATGCAGTCGCTGAAATAATTAATGAAGGAAGGAAATCCGTTTATTCAAAGGTGAAAAGTGCGATTCGAAGGTAGGAAAGGGGTGAAAGCCCCGAATGAAACCACCAACGGCACTACCAAGAAAATCTGAAAATGAAAATATAATGGCCGTGGGATATTTCGTTGATTGATCGCTGAGTTCTGTGGGTTACCGCACAACAATGGCTGATGGTGTCATTAGAGGGTGGAGGAACCGAAAGTTCATGTTCCCGTTCCGGTTCTCATTCCTATTCCCCTCTGTCATTCGTTGTGTCATGGTTTTGACACTTGAGGCGTCGCGACGCTCGGTGTTAGCACTTTGGTGTTACGTCGCTAACACTCTCATTTTGGAAATTACTGATGGAATTACCGAACCGTTTCCTTCTTTTTAACTACCTTTTGTGAAATGCTTGATTTCGTCGGCTGAGAGGTTCATCGAATCGATATTTAAATGCATAAAAACAATATCTTTGGTGTTTAAATTGCTTGTAGGACAAAAATTTTTTTGGTGAAAAGCGAAAATTGATTCAAAACTTACCATTGTTTTTTGGTCAAGAATCTAATAAATTCCTTTAAACAAGCCTTGCAACGTTTTTCTTGACTTGTATATAAAAGTAAGGTTATTTTATTCTTTAAATATATTAAAAATATTCATACGTTCATTAATTAAAAGCTTTCTAGAAGAAGGTCGTATAATGTTAAACATTAAAAATAATTAACCTTATCTTTTAATATTCATTTGTCTATTATTCCTTATAAATTATTAATAAATGTTTGTTTAACGTTATTATTATTATCATTATCATTATTATCATTATTATTATTATTATTATTATTATTATTAAAAATCATACATATTTATAATGCGTTGCAATCAATAAAAGCGGCAAATTGAAATTGTATAATCTATAATTAATTGAATATATAGGGAGTCGGAATTCACCTCAAATCACGTTTGAATTATATTTCTAGCTGACATTGTGCGGTCCGACACAATTTTTAGTTTGATGGATATTCGTTTTTTGTACAATGAAAGTAATTGACGACATGTTGCGGTTGGCTGTCGCAATTTTGCGTAGAAGAACAGATGAAGTCGTCGAAGAGTAAACAAAGCACACGTATCTAAACCAACTATCTATCTCGATCCCTTCGTTATTCCCCTTTTACGGAAAAAATATAAAAAAAGGAGGACACTATTTCGATAAAAATCACTTTCCCCTAAACTGCAACAATAAAAAATTAAACAAGGGGTGGGTTTTTTCCTGTTGGCTTAGTCTATTCATCCCTGGAGAACGAGGAGGAGGCCGCGTCTAGTTTAATATTTTCGTATAAAGCTCGAGAATCCGAAATTTATTACGGATATTAAAAGGATGTAACGTAAAAATTCAGTGGACGTCTCAATGAAAGAGCGAGTTCGGCTTGCCGAGTTTGCAAAATTTTGTGGGGTCATTCGCAAAGAATATGTGTGTCCCTTCTATTGTCCACTCGTTTAATCGCAAAATTGTAATTTAATGCCCGCCCATATCGACAAGTTTTTAGATTCTCTGGCAATCCTCACATAACGCGATGTGACTGTAACCACGAAAGATTCTTTCTTCATTATTTCAACTGGTTTTTACAAAAAAATCGATAAACCACGTAGTTCTTACTATCCAGTGCAGCAAAATGAAAGTCTCTTTTCTATTTCCCGATGACTAATTTTCGTGTCAACAATAGCTGTAAATAATATCTGAAATTATCTATTGTTCGATCTCTTAGTGACTGGTGTACTGCATTTGTAAATATTGAGATAAAATCAGATAAGGACTTGGGGCTTAAAATTGAAGTAGGTAATGATAATTTCAACAAAATCTGTGTTTACCCCAGTCGCAACCCACTTCCGTGCCTTTGGCAGTCTATTGTTGTTTTTTTGGGATGGGCCCGGGAAGGGTTGTGACAGGGGTAATTCTAGGGAAGCAGATACTCCGGAAATGGACTCTCACATTTTCGCGAGCTGAAGAACCTCGAACACGTGTGCACGAACGCCTTCTCCGTGGTCATTTCCCGGGCGGAGGAAGGAAGGCCCGCCGGGCGTTGAAACGAAGGAGCACGAGGTTCTCACGCGCGAAGGGCCCAAGGGCCCCAGACGCCTTTTAGGTGCCGCCGATCTCTCTCTCTCTCTCTCTCTCTCTCTCTCTCTCTCTCTCTCTCTCTCTCCCGCTAGTTACTTAAAGTTAGCTCGCAATGCTCATTTTCTCCCTCCGAATGCACGCAGCCACTTGAGATCTTTTGTTCGAATCCGGAACGGGTTCGGCGTGGGAGGAAATTGCTTCGGTTTTAATATAGTTTGTTGAAATAGTCGAGCGAGGCACGCGAGGAAGAATTTATTGATTGCTTCTTTATGGTGGCCTAAAGTGACTCTCGAACAACAATTACACACGAGATGCGTCTCTATGGTTTTTCAAGGGACAGACCCCCCGAGGCGAATATTTCACTATCGTGGCGTGCGCACGAATAATGCAAATTGAATTTTCACTCCTAAAGGTTAAATCTCGGCTGTCGGAGTATTTCTCGACTTTTGTTTCGAGCATTATTAATATTTTATTTGCATTATAGGTTATTTAAATTCAATTGATTCGGAGCGTTATTTATTTTATAATGGAATCTTATTCATCGTGCACGCGTTCTGATACCTTCTTGATACCACCTTCACTTTACAAATCTTTTTTTATGGGTGTCTATTATATTTTAAGTTCTAAGCAGTGCTCGAGTATTTATAGAATAATGTGCATTATATTTCTGACTTGTATTACACGCGTAAAGTGTCAGTTTGAAAATTGTAGAAAGTCTATCGGAGTAATTGATTATAGAAATTGAATTAATATTTATCGATGATCAACATTGTAGAGGATACTCTGCAAAACCATTATATTTCCAGTTAACTTCAAATAGAAATTTAATTTAGTACAAAGAGGAATTTGAGATGTGAGAAGGCGGAGATTCGGCTTGAATTAAAAAATTTTGAACACGTAAGAAGCCTTTGAAGAATGGAGTGTTGAGCCTACCGATCGAAGTCTATGTACGTGCAAAAAATATTGATTAAAATTCATATTTTCGAAGCGACTAATAAGGTGACAAAATGTATGATCCATAAATTTTTTTTTTTGCTCTTCAATTTACTATAATTTTAAATCAATATTTTATGATAAAGTATTCAAGATAATTATACAGAGTATCTTCTGATGTGATACGATTGAATAAATTCGAAATTTAAAAACATGTTTAATTGGTAAATTATTCAATCTCTTTGATTATACGATGTAAAATATTTAATATGATACTTTAAAATACTATGGTTATTCAAGTTCTAAGATTATAATAATCTATATCAAAGTTCGAATAATAGTTACTTTTTCATGTACGTACGGCCTCAATAATATTTTAAAAGTATTCATATCGCTACTAAATTAGTGCAATAATGATATTAATATACATATGTATCAAGCGCAGCAAGTGTAATTCAAATGAATGAATGTTTTCATTAGAAGAAGTTCAATGTATGCATTAATTTATGTCGGAAATATTTAGATACCATAATTTATGATAAGATATTATAAATAGATTCTTAAGTAGCAGATAAATTACACGTAACCGTTCTGGTATTTATTATTTCGGTAATAAAAGTTGACATTCAAAATATAATGGCAGGAGTATTTGTATTAGAGCTTGACGAATCTTCAACACCGGAAAATAAGAGATGCAGTATCACTCGAAAGATTACACAATAATTTCTTAACAAGATTTGATGTGCGTTAAACAGTTATTCAGCGTAACTCGAATGTCCCGATGTTTAGATACGGTAGGTGTTGTCAACCTTGCTGTAGCCAAGAAGAGTCACATGATATTTGTATCTAGTCAAGTGGAAATATTTTATCTCGGAAAATACATGGAAAGCGAGCACTCGGTTCTTCTCGAGACATCGAGCCTTTCCAGCTCATACGGAAATACCATGTTTGATTAGTTTCGAGTTGTTGATCTTTGAGGAGAAAGATGTTGGGAAGATTGATGCATTAATCTCGGTGTAATGATTTATATCATTATTTACATTTTAGGGTTTGGGTCGGCGGAGGCAGATGGAAATTTTGAATACCTTCGAGTTTAATATGATAACTTTAATTGCCGAGCATGCGGCGATCTTTGGAAAGTTAATGATTTTTACGAATAATTTGTAATTTATAGCTTAAAGTGTATTAAATGGTGGAGCTGATTAAGCCATCTAGTTTATATGGCTTATCACCATAAATAAATTACATAGGATATTACAAGAAATCCCAGCGTAAACAAGACAGCAGCAGGTTATCGAGGTATAAAATAAATAAATAAAAACTACACTCGTACTGGATTCCGCTCGTCCAATCGATTGAAAAGCTCGTGATATTCGAAACCGTTTATTCGACCTACATTTATTTTTTCGGTGCCGATGCATGTGTGCACACTCAATTTATTATATCTGGTCGGAGTCTGCGAGAAAGGTCCCCCCCTCGTCGTCCTCCTCCTCCTCCTCCTCCTCCGCTCGAACTTTGTGGTCCAGTTTAAAGATTCTATTAAAAAGTTTCTTCCTTTCGCGAATTGAGTTCCCGTCTCGACGTAACCGCGCAACCAGCTCCTGAAATATATATATGTTTCATCTAGAGCAAACTATTTGCTTTGTGTTTGCAAAAGGTTTTGTTTGAAACTTGGCTCGATGCGTAAATCTCGGCGGAATACCAGAGCCGCGCAATTACATACGCACCCCCATTACTCATCCTCGGAATTACGCATTCTTCGCGAAATTATAAATTACGCGCAATAAAGCCACCCCATAAGCTGGAATTCCGTGAATGCTATCGAAGACCCACCCCTCCAAGGCTGAAAAATCGGAGCGCATCAATCCTCGTGAAAGGATGATTGCCGTGCGCATCACCCCCACCTGGACCGCGTGCCCGAGATGCTGGGTATCCCCATTTGTCCAGGGCCCCTTGGTCCAATTGGGATGGATCTCCATCTTCTTTCGGCGCAGCGCAGCATCCGCTGATCGATCTGTTCTATATGTCTCTCGGACCGGTTGGTGATTGGAGGAGATGGTGTCGACGAGAAGAACAGGAAAACTCGAGGCTTCCCCGAAAGAAAAATAAACCGTATACTTTTATATCTTTTTTTGGCCTTCATCCTCTTTCTAGTGCTCCATTCCACGATTCGTGTTTTTATGTTTTTCTGAGCTTTGGTGTGCTGTTCAGTATCAAGTGCATCAAGTTCAAATATGGATAGATTAAAGGAATCTTGAAATATATGTTAAGATTGACTGAAAAAGCAGATCCTTTTATTTTCTAATTGGTTTAAAAACTAATCAGTTTGATTTTAACGTATAAATTTTATCTAAATAATAACAATGTACTCGTTATTAAAATAACTAATTATTTATTTTAAGCTTTTACAAATAATGATCTTCAAAATTGTTTTATCAGATCACTACGTTTATAAGATGAAATTATGTTTAAAGATTAGTAATAATAATTGCATCAACCTTCTTTGATAGCATTGTAAAGTTAAAGGGAAAAAATGTTGTTAATTTAGGATGATATACTTATCTTAATTGGTCGAAAAATTTACGTTAGTTAAAAAGTTTCTCGATAAATCTCGAGCAATCTCGTGCATTCGTTTCAATTCTCGCCACAGTCACTGTGTTTAATCAGTCACAAGTTACAATCTGAAAATTCGTGTACATTTGTAAGAGGAGAAAACGCAGATAATGACGGAGAGATCAGCAAAATAAAATAAATAAAACAAAGGGCTCACGCCAACTGCGCTGATTGAATAAAAAGAAAATTTAGATAACAAAGGCGGCGAGGGGGAGATGTTGGGGGTAGACCGAGACCCCGGATGATCGGATGGTCGGGTATGACTCGGATGACCCGGAGACCTTCGTGGTCGGTGTCTCTGTCGTCGTGCTCACGGTCTCCGTATTTTCTGGATGCATTCCTCGTGCCCTGTTTCTCTTCTCCTGTTACAATCTTCGATCGCTTTCCTGTTTGCCTGCTCTCGGACCTTTTTTACCCTTTCTTCCTCCATTTTTCTCGGCCTTGTGCACTCGGGCTCCTTTATTTCGAGAAGCGAATCGCGATACGTTTTGTTCATTAGTATGTATCGGGTTTTTGCGACTACGACTTAACGAAGAGCTTCGCGAATAATTCGATATTACAGGTGCGAATGTATATCTATCTATGTATGTCTCCTTTCTATAAATTTTTTTTGCCCCAGCGCGTGCAAATATTTTTTACAATAATTGCAGCCTACCAATTTCTTGTTCTCGAGATTCGACTGATAATGAGGAAACTTTTGATGCAGTGTTAGCCGTATTTTACCAAGTATGAAGTTGCATGCATTTAATAAGGATATTTAATTAAATTATTGCTACGAAGAGGTTACTTTAAACGAGTTCTCCGTAATCCAATTAACATTAAACTTCAGTTTAAGAATACTAACGCCATAAGCTTATAGCGCATTTCATATCTTTTTGTAAATTATCGCCGTTTAAACTTTAAATTACAAAAAGATGTTGGCGCCTGTTAAATAGTACCCAAAGAGTGCGGCAATATAGTAGGTGACGTGAGAGGTCAATGTCAAATAAAAAATATTTCACCAGACAATATTCGCAATGGAACGCGTTGCTGCTGAAAAGGAAATACACCCGAATAAAGGACGTATTTTTCGCAAAAATACGTGAGTAATTGCCGAGGTTTTGCGAATATCCTGAGCCTTAGGCCGAACCCCCAGCCGAAGACGATTCTCGAAATCCGGCGATCCTTTTGGATGCTGCGAGATTTATGGCTTTTTGTATTAAGGTTCGTTAGTGGTCTTGATTGAGCATTTCAAAACAGTTTACTCACTTCCGAGCGAGCGTGAAAAGGGATCGCAGGAAAGATTAGCGAATATAACGTCGGTGATAAGGAAGATGTCAGGAATCGGTGGGTAACGCGATACAGACCGAGGGAAATGTATTTGAGCGAGTACAAATACTCGTATATTTTGTGGAAACAATTTGTTGGTGCGTTCCCTTTCTTCTTCAAGCAAGTGAATATCTTTGCTTCAAATTTATTGTGTTTAATCTTGGGGAAACTCGCGAGTAACTTGTTTATCCAGCCAAAGATTTATGCGCATTTTAATATTTCTTTATCGATTGTACGAAAGTTTCGGATGATGAACACAGTACAAATGTATTATATTTAATGAATACATTAATTTTCATTTTCAAAAATCGACCCTAATGCACTTATTGATAAATTACTTCCTTACACGACACATCGGATAAAAAATTAAAGAATTTCACAAGCCAATTATATTTGAATTAATAATGGATAAACAGATGATGCAGTGATAAAATATGCCAGAATACATCGATTTATTAGACTAAATCTGACAAAGACAACTATTAATCGACGTCATTTTTTTATCTTCCTTAAAGTAAATCTATGAGTCGGCAGTAATATATAATGTAATACTATCGTAAGACTTTTTCATTTACAACTACATTTCATAATTTACGGCTAATGAAATATTTCTAAATATTTTTTCGCTATCGATATACCATGTACTAAAATCCAGAGGTGTATTAGTTATTTGGTCAACTTTTAGATTATCTCATTTTCAAGTAAAATCGAACCGAGCCCATATCATTTATCAATTTTAAATTATGTTCATATTTACGAATATTTATTCAAATTTCTAATTTATTGTTTAAAGTTTTAAGTATCTTGTAAATTTATATAAATCAGAATTTAAATATTTTAATGTCGTATTTTAAACATTCTCTTGAATGAACCAAAGAGGAAACACATATTTATTTAAAAGAAAAAAAAAAATAAATACCGCATGGTTAAGTAAATTATTTCAATGTTAAATAATCGATTTTTTAAAATCTGTATCATTAATAACACTGAGTAATACTTTATTCGTCATTACAAGTGAAAAGTGAATTTTTGGATAAATAAAAGTTATGGAATCAAAACTGTGCAAAGCCTTGTTAAACATTGTAAATACAGTTTGACTTTATAATAAGTTGGTATTATGGGATTATTTCCATTACAGAATCCTATTAATTCCTTAATCGATGTCGTAGCTTTGTACGCAATTCGCTTTACATTGCAAATTTATTTGTAGGCTCATTCTCATTCAAATGCACCCGAATGTATATCGAATGACTTACTTTTCCTTAATGATGCTAAATTCTCGAGCATCGTAAACCCACGATTTATCTGTAGTTGGAATTTTTCCACAGGGTTCCATAAAGCAAATCGACATCTTGCAATCACCGTGAAAGTCGAGTCGGTTACCTAGGCAGCGTATACAGTCCGGATGTCTGTTGGCTTGCCGTTTATTCGCCAGGATGGCACGTGTTACGCGTACGTGTCCATGAATACGAAATGCTGTTTGATTTTTTGATGGTCATTTCGTCGGAGTGTCCATGCGTAATCAGACCCATGACCCATCTGTTGGGTTCGTGCCTACCTCCACAACAAACGAACGTCCATCCGATGGTTTAATGCTTCTGATGCACGATGAAGTATACAATTACAATTACACCCTCTTCCTGATTCCGGGGATGAGTCGTGGAACCCCTGCGGATGACGAAATGCGCTTTTCGTTTCTGATTGTCATGCAAGGAAAAATTTAAAAAAAAAAAAACAGAACGAACTAACGGATTTCCTTATTAATTCGCTGGATTTTTAAATACTCACAAAAACTATGTCAAAGTGGTTAAACTCGATGACGAAACTTGTATGTTTTTGCTTTTATGGCTTGGACACGCGTGTCTGCGGTAATTTTTTAGTTCTTTGATTTTTATGCCACTTTAGCAGTCACAAAAGCATATACATCAAGGGAATTAGGGAATCTTAGCATTAAATAATAACGATTCCATTAAATTTGATTAAACTTTAATCTTAATACTTATCATAATTACTTCTTTTCTGATAATTAGACTTACTTAACTATGTTGTTAATTTATTCTCAAAATTGATTATGAGAATACTTTTTACACACCTTTTTTTATTCTTAATTTTTCATTTAAATACTACGTAAAAATAAAATATGTATTGATAGAAAGTTTTCTGTATAAGGCAAAATAAATAAAGTGCATGTCCCTATCTGAAAAAAATAATAAAAAAATTAAAACTGGTTGTTATTAGTCTATAAATTATCAATTTATGAAATATTGTAAATTTATGCTAAAAAATATCGTGGAATTATTTTGGTCAATATGTCTTTTTTATTGTATACTGATATTTATCGTTCTTTTTTATACCCACCCCACTATAACCCAAACCCAGTTCAATTCAGGTATTCAATTGTGTATTTAGGATGCGATTATTTGTATATCTATAAAAAAACAGAAAAATAGTGATCCCGTATGAAGCCAAATTTTCATCTTTCCTGTCGATGCAAATTTATGTGCATGAGTACATAGATAATAATCGAATACAATGTGAGTAAATATGTTTGGTAAAAAAGGGTTCCTATGTGGTTGATAGTCATAAATTTTCCCAAACGCATAATTTTGGGGTTGAACGTACGCAATGTATTTCGATAAAAGATAGGTAGTGCACTGTTTAATAATGCATACAACCGTACGATAAAGAAAAGCCTTAAGAAGGGAAGTGGCCGGGAAATATTTCATTAGCAGATGGTGTGTTCTGTGATTTGATTTTGTGGGAGTTTAATTAAAAGCTCAGCTATATTTTACGTTGTTACATTTATTTATAAATTTTACTGTATGTACACTAGCTAGGATCGAATCAATTTTTTCGCATCTTTTTTTTCAAAATTATAATTGTTATTACATTTTTTGTATTTGAATACGTTGAAATATGTAAAGTATATTCAAAGTAAATAATCAAACAAAATTGATCTTGATATAGTTTAAAAAAAAAATGTGAATAACCATCAACATGAGGTTCCGAAGCATAATGATTAGCTTTAATGAGAAATTATTAATGATTAAAAAAAAAATATTTATCTATATTCACACAAGATAAGAACTATCCTGATACAATGATCATAAATAAATTACGAAATATTGACTTATGAGAATGGTTTTCTCATACTTTTTACATTTAATACATAATTTTATCATTTTAATAGATAAGGTTATAAAAAATGTATGTGTCCATGAAAATATAAATCAACGCATGACATTCAAAGTTACAAAGAAATTATAAGACCTCCATTTATAAATTTATCCAGTTATATCTGAAAAGACATAAAAATTCCACATACATAACACCACATGCGGAAGTATTCCTCCAAATAACTTCCGGACTCCATTAAATTTAATTCTGCGCCGGCGGGAAGGTTACGTTTTGCAAGACGAGGGTAATATACAAATGTATATTCGCAAAGTCAAATCCCAATTATGTCTATTCAAATCCCATACATATATTTAAACTTTGCTATTTTGGAAATTAGGGTACAACAGTGTTTTTTTTGTTTTGTTTTTTTTGTTTTTTTCCCATACACACACACATATTATGTTTCTTCTTCTTCTAAATCTGCATAAAATAAATGGCGTTGGTTTGGCGGAGAGTTTCTGTTTTCCATAATTACGATCCATGGTTTTTTGGCGCAAGAGTATCACGTTCAATGCACTTTATTGTAAACAAATGAGACAAAGGAAGAAAAACACTTTGCAAAAATGATTTGAGGTTACGATCTAGGATACGAATAATGTTACAAATAATTATAGGCTTCAGAGACTTTGACGTATTGGTGCTTATTA
The DNA here is from genome assembly GCA_018907245.1 of Eupristina koningsbergeri. Classification (NCBI taxonomy): domain Eukaryota; kingdom Metazoa; phylum Arthropoda; class Insecta; order Hymenoptera; family Agaonidae; genus Eupristina; species Eupristina koningsbergeri. The sequence continues at coordinate 255,453 of JACCHV010000020.1, forward strand.
TTAAATGGTACGCCAAAGGTTTATTGTTGGTAATAAAAAGTTTTTGGCTTCCTGTCATTCTAAGAAAATGATAGCAACCCAAGTACCAAAATTTATAGTAATGAGTGAATGTGGAATATATTTATTGAGGTATTGAAGCCGCGATTGGTTGTTCACTCGATCTAATGATCTCCGGAGAGATTTCACTAAAATTTTATTATAAAACAGAATAACTAGTGAAAGGAGCTACTTGCGTACTGCAAAGCAGGAAATAGTTGTAAAAGTTGAGGCATACAACTTTTTTAAGCGAACTTTATTTATTTATTTATTTATTTATTTATTTATTTATTGTAAAATTCTTTAGACTTCACCTTGATTAACTTTTATTTCGAAATCAGGAAAAAAATTGGTCTAGTCTATTTTTCTTTTTTAGATGTCCTTACATGGATAGACTGGTATTTCTGTAAAAAAAAAAAGTCTGTAAATTAATTATGTTTTTATTTTTTGCAGTGTATTGTAAAGAGCGTTTCATTTTTATTTTGACCAAAAATCAATGTTTTGCAGCAAGATAAAAGAAACAAATTTGATTATTTAATAGAACCTCCGCATTTACCAATCAGTTGATTATTAAAATTGTCTGTTTTTCTTTTAGCTACATATAAAATTATTTGTGAATATTCGATACGATTAAGTGGCATAAGATTTTTTTTATTGGAAAGAACACTTTTGTTAAATAAGAGAAGTCGAAAAGGTTTTTAATTTAAGTCATTTATCGTCTTGATACACGCTAATTTTATTCCACGAGTAAATTATTTGACGTCGGATCTTACTTTATACGGCTTCTTTGAATTAAAATATTACAGAAAAGAAATTACGTTATTCGAATTGGAATATTTTTTTCGTTGGAATCGATTTTAGTTGTCATAATTAGATATTTTGTTACGTAAAATCGAAGGATTCATATTCAATAAAGCTAATTTTTTAAAATCGCATAATTACAATGATAATTAATGATTATTCTATCTTAAATAGTTTTTTTATACTCTTATTTATAGTAGAGCATAATTTTAAAGAATAATGTCTTATAGAGTCTCAGAGGTTCTAAAATTTAATTAAATCAAGCATTAATCTTATCAATAGATGTTTCATGTTTTAAAATGAAAAATGTGATTTACAATGTGAAATAGTTAAAATTTATTTATTTAATGAATTTAATTTTTTGAATCTTATATTTTTGTATTTCAATCGTTTTTTGTTGTTGACCGTAAGTATATTCTTGTACATTAAATCTGTGCTTAATTATCATTTTCGATAAAGATTTTTTATTTTGTCATCATTTTATTTTAAATTTCCGACGTTTATATAGAAAAACAAGTTTGTAATCATTATTCGACCCGATAGGGTTACTAGATTACATTTGTAAATATTATTATACTTGTATAATCTTAAAATTAAATAAAGAAAAAATTTATATAAATTTATAAAATATTCCAATACTTGTTCTTTGTAAATTTAATTCACTCATCTTTTAAACATCAAATATGTTGGAATAAAATATATAAACATATTTAACCAAAATGCATTTATATAACCTAGTTTTTGATAGAGAATGCGTCAGCGGTTATTTAGATTACATTAGATACAATACAAATATTTATTTATTTACTAATTTGCTTTCAAATGTATATTTTATCTATTATTTATTTTTGTATTAATCCTTAACTGTATCCGGAACTGGTATGTTTGATTAAAAAATCCAAGTATTCACGTTAAACTGGAAATTTTACATCATCAACCGTTTAATTACTCGTGAAATAGTCAACTCAAATAAATAAATACTCGTGGTTTGCATTACATAAAAAATTTGTGAAAACAATGCGTTGTTTAGTATTTGAGCAACGTGTACTCAAGCCACCGGAAACACCATTGCACGTCAGATTCTAAAAAAAAATTCTAGCCCATCGCGAAAAAAGTAATGTAATTTAGAACGATGGCCAAAACACGGGCGAAAGTGGTGTCATCGAGGACTCAAGGTTATGGAGTTAAAAAGTCGAGTTCACGCGATAAAAGGTACAGGACAAATCCCTTGGATTTTACACGAATTAACCGCGATAAAGATTGAGGAGACGATGAGGGAAGCGAACGAGTTCTCGGGTTTCGGATCGAGACGCGAAATGACTTTCGAAGTTCACTGACATTCTGCGAACTCACGTCGCACACGTGGCCCGCACTTGGACTCTGGTTGAGGTGAGCAGGTGCACACTCTTTCCGAGTTCCCTTTTTTTTTTCTTTTCCTCTTTTTTTATTTTATTTTATTTTATTTTTAGGGCTTTACCTAACCTTCTTCTCTGAGCTGCATCTTAAACCCCTTAAGGTGTCTTGAGGTCTATTTCGGGGCCAATTGACTTCCAGCATCTCGGAAAGCCTCGCATTTATAAATACACAATTTTAGAGTTTTAGGGAGCAGCAATTGGGCCAATTGCCTTATCTATGCCCAATTATCGCTCAATTTAGTGTTGTACACGCTCTTTTTGTGTAAATGGTCACTCTTGGGAAATTAATTACATATATATATATATATATATATAATATGTGTGTGAGGCCTATAAATGAGCCAAATGATATTTTTTTTTTTGCTTATTATATTATTTATTGCTAAAAAATTGGCATCATTTTTAATTAACCTACTTTCTACTCATAACTATTCAACTGTTTATTTACACGTGGTTATAATTGCGTTCTTTAATGAGATCAACTTAATCTGTCGACTTATCAAAGGAATTTAATCACTCTAATACATAAATTTAAAATAAACTTTCCTTTATGATCGAATACGAAATTCTGTCTATTGCATTTGAACGCAGTTTATAAATCAAATGGCAACATCGATATTATTTCTAGTTAAATCCTTCAAATATCATTATGCGTAAGCTCGTGTACACGCATGCACAAGTACACGTAAAGAAAAGATTAAAAGCGCAATTTTTAAAATGTACAATATCCATAGAAATTTTTATTTCAATATTGAATCGCTTATAAAATTGAAAACACGGCGCTGTTTGAAAATATTCGTTAGAAAGGGGCTTGGAAACGTAAATTGAATTGCATTCAATAAAATCGTACTTTTAATTCCAAAAAAAAAGGCAAAACTTGTGATTTACAATATTTATTCAAGGGCTAGCAGCTGTGAATGTTTTTGCTATCTCGGTCACTCGATAAGCTGGTCGCAATTAGCCCCTCACCCCTCTCCATTAGCCATCTGAAATAATGCAACTGCAATTCAAAATAAAGAAAATAAAAGTGCGACAATGCGTCCCTTAATCCGAAAAAGTGCGCGCCCTTTTGTAGGTATGAACGACAGGATCACCCTTTACGTGTCTGTTTGCGCGGTATGCGCGCTAATCCTTTGAAAGTTAGTTTATGTAGTCTGGACCCGTGAGATCTGGGGGTTGGATGCTGCGGAGCACAGGGCTCGAGCGAGCGCACAAAGTTTCCTATTTTTTATTTGCAAACAGATTCGTTTATTTTTCGCTTCTATTTCGGCCATGAATTATTCTACTTGCAACTTTTTCATTTTTTATTTCTGCGAATTTTTTCAACCGAACGATCATCACGAACTCTGTAATTTTTATTTGAGACTTTGACTAATGCTATAATAAATCTTTTTACATAAGCTCGCTTAAATGAGACTTGGAAAGGGATATTAGTTTAAATGCATATCATAAATAATGTTTGCATAAGCACGATAAAGTCGTATCTTCGTGTGTTGCTAATACTCTGACGACAGTAAATCTAGAAAACTTTTGATAATAAATAACTACTACTGTAATATTCTGTAAGCATCTGCAGTGCGAGTGAGAGTGTAAAAAATCGCCTTGCATAAATAAAATATTAAAAACACATTTCACAAGCGAGCTGTTGAAATAGGTAAATAAGGCTCATTCACCGTCTATTGTGGGAAAGTCTTCATTGATAAAATTGATAAAGCTTTTTTCGCTCCAGTTACTCTTAACTAAGCACAATTTCAAATTTAAATTATTTTCAATGAAGGATATCGGAAACCAATCGATCGAGAAAAAAATGCAAATTCGCGCGAGAGGAGTGATTCGCGTGAGTCATTCGCGTACGAGCGAATTGAATATTATTAGGGCGAGTCAAATGTTTTTTTAGGGTCTGCTCACTTATGCACAAGAGGACGAGCCTATTGTAATAACTACCTCGTTGACTTTCCATTTTGTCATGGTATTTGCATAATTAACCGACCCTCAAATGCGAATCTGATGCCCGAGCCCGATTCGCTATCTACCTTGCGCCAATCTCGCTTGTATACGCTTTCAAATTATCTTTTAACGACCATTTTATATTCAGATTCTTAAAATTGCGCCCTTTGTTCGGATTCGTATTGAATTGATCTCATTTTTAAAACATGGACGCACAACTGTATCGTCCGGGAATATCGTCAGCCATTTCTATTTAAAAAAGTCATACGAGATTTGAATGCCGGCCGATCGGATGTTTCACCTCCCGTCAATTCATCCGCATTTCCAAGCTCGTTTTCTCGTGCGAGCGTCTCGCGTTCTATCAACAACTCTTAGCCTTGAATCCCGGAGTCTCGACTTTGAGGCGATCAAGTCGCGGAACGACCGGGACGATCCTCGAGAAGGGAAATCCCGGGGGACGCGGATTCCTCCGTCTGGCGCTGAGCGAACCTCCGGTCTGTAAACAAGGCCGATGGCGATGGCGATGGCGATGGCGATGGCGTTGCATTCCTCTGGCGACGAACCGGCTCCTCGGCCCCTCTCACCACCTTCCACCCTCTCTCTCTCTCTCTCTCTCTCTCCCTTTCCCTCTCCTGGGAGGATGCGTGACTCACGTGGCAGCAGCCGCTCCCAAGAAGCGCCGATAACTTCTTTCTCAGGCTCGCTCCCACCGGTGAGTTGAAATATTCCGCATCTTCCCCGGATGAATTGCTCTCGGAGAAGGTTTTCGTTGTTTACTCCTCTGTCACCGGATTATGCGGCTTCATTGATTTTCCCTCGCGAACTTTCTCGGCGCTCCCTGGGTGCTAATGTAATCGTTTATATGCATTAGCTTTTAGTATCTGTAACCTCCTCTACATATTTCAGTGTTTTATTACATTTACCATTACTCGGACCGCCGGCCTCTGCATTATTATCATCATTATGCGTGTGGCATTGGACATTCGGATGACACGCTTTCGTCTCACTAGTTTATTCGAGTGAAGCGCCTTAATGCTCGGGTTTTAATTTTCCCCGGCATTGGAAAGTGCGGGAAAAATTCTTGATAAACTTGTAAAACAACGTTCGAAATTAAAAGTATCGGTATTTTTACACCGAGCCTTAATCTTATATAACATAACTGGATATTTAAATATACAACCGAGTGTGTATAATCAATTCAATTACTCCAACACATAATGCCGCATTATCATTATTGTATTTTAAAGGCACGCTTTAATTAATGAGTAACGCAATTAAATTTTCATTTTCAAAAGTCCTTCGTTTAACATGTAATAACATATTGCAATAAATTTTAACAAAAATCAACCACCGGTAAAAATGTTAAATTTTGTATAAATCAAACTGTCGTTAAATAATAAAATAATTTATGAAGTAGTAAAATTAATCAATAGCATTAAAGAAAAACGGGGTTACTCAAGATCCGAAGTTTCTGTTGCAGCCAAATAAAATTTCGTGCGCTGCATCTTGGTGATTGGCAAGTCTCTCCGCTTTCTCTCTCTCTCTCTCTCTCTCTCTCTCTCTCTCTCTCTCTCTCTCTCTCTCTCTCTCTCTCTCACCCCCCCCCGTTTCTCTCGTGCGCCCGCGCAAGTATACAAATAGAGAGAAAGAAAAAAAATAATATATGTGTGTTTCAATTTTTTCTTTTTTAAACCCAGTTCAACGACTCTCGAGTTATTTAAAGCTCGTCTCTCTTCTTGACTCTCCTTTCCAAATGCAACAACCCTCGGCACGAGCACGTTCCCGACCTGCACGACAGAGAAACCGAGAAACAGATAAAGATAAAGATGGAGAAAGAAAGTGAGACAGCAGATCCTTTAAGGCCCTTTTCTTTTTTTTACGGTTAACCTCATAACCTGACTCGACTGCAACCGACCCATATTTTTTTTTTACATTGACGCCCGATGGGATTTAATCTATTAATTTGCTTGTGACGTTATGAAAAGAGAAGGCGAAAGCACGTTGCTCGTGTAATGAACAATGCAATGACGACAATTTATTGCTTTTCCAACCTAGAGTCCTTTATCGAACAAATTTTTTAAATATTTACTATTGTTAAAAAGTAGACACGCCATCGACTATTGGTTCTTTCAGTTTGGTTCTATAAGTTTTGCAATGTACAATGTTTATGCTTTTATAATTGCATAAAGTTTACGATAAAGTCATTTGGCTCGGTTTTATAATGTCTGTATTAAGTCATTATGCGGTGAATAAATTTTTTTTTTTTTTTTTTTTAAATACGTAAAATGTAGATGATAATACACAATTATTGCTTTGTATTAAAGAGTAATTGTAATGAGACTTATTATTTGCAGTTCTGAAGCAATTCTCCTGATTGTTCGCATGTTGCTGACGCTTACGTACCGCGGCATTAACCCTTTAATGACTTACTTTACGATCATTTCGAAATGTACATTTTAAAGTTATAATTACAAATTTTACTGTTAACTATAACATTCTTTAATCTATTACTATGTTAAATAAAAATATTGCAGTATTGTGCTTGAGATGCTTTCGCATTGAATACCGTGAAACTTATTACGTCAGCGAAATTAAAATTGTAAAATTATTCTAGTTATTTGCGTGAAATGTGACCATTTTACGATCTTGTACGTTCAATAACACCAATGCATTAAATTTTTACTTTATTGATTTCGTTTTGTCGAGCTGCAACTTTCGAGAGACAGTAATGCAGCGTTGAAGTAATTTATTCTCACATGATAAACGAGGGTTGGTACGGAAGAAAAGAGAAAAAAGAAAAAAGACTAGATTTGATGCCAAGACTCAGCATCTGGGGCAGTAGCATCGCTCACCCGATCGAAACAATTTCAATATACAAATCATATTGACACAGCATCGATAGCTCGACACTCATCGTACTACCCCACTTGGAGAGAAAATTTTTGTGTTACAATACAGCAGCGACTTGCGTTTTCCGAAGGGAGATTAATTGATTCCGACCTGATTGGTTCGGAGCAGCTCCGGCGAGAGAAATATGATACTTCTCGATGAAAACATTCTTTTGTTGTTTTGCTTAAGAAAGCTTGAAATTGCAGTTTAATTATTCAATGTTTTTAAATGAGTATGTAGTATATTGTAAATGAGTATATTACAAATGCAAAAAAGTGGAAAAATCAAAATAAAAAAAATGTAAATAGAGAGTATAGTACGAGAAACGGTGTTATATCAGAAGAATGTCAGGGAAAGGAGGAAAGAAGATAAAAAAAAAGTTGGCATGGAAATACTAACAAGATACAGAATGGGAAATGAAACGAAAGAAAATAATCATCGGTTGAGAGAAAAGGAAAGGGAAAGATTGTGCAATAAGGGAAAAACATGTTATGGAGGCTTGTGAAGAAACGGACAAAAGTTCTGATAACTGGATAAAAATAATAAAAGGGGACGAAAAGGCCGTTAATAGTTTATATTAGATAAAATGGATTAAAGAAAAAAGAATGCAATGGTGAAATATAAAAGTGAAAGAATAAAGAATCGTAATAAAGTAAAAGATTGTAAATATGATATTTGAAAATTGTAAACAAGAATAAAATATATACATAAATATATATATATATATATATATATATATAGGTAACAATACAAATATTGTTTCCAAATAAAATAATAATTTAATAGAGTCTACATTTGGAAAATAATTTTAATGCCAAGAATAATAAATTAATAAAGTAAAGTATATGTATAAGAGTTGTATTTGAGTCAATGCTGATTGTATTTAAAGAAAATTATTGTATAAATGTAGCTCAATAAAACAAATGTACAAAATATTAAAATATGTATGTACAAGAAATAGGAGTATGGTGATGTAAAAATAGTTGCTAAATAAGAAAAGATCACAATGAAAAATTGTTTAACTTTGTTAATGAAAAACGTTGAGCAACTATTGAAGCCCGCGTGAAAGGGCCCTGAGACAAAAAGGGTAGAAGTCGGTGAGCAAAGGGTAAATTTTATTTATTAGGCGTAAAGCCAGGCAATTCAAAATGCATTTTGCCCAGAAGTTTCCATGAAAAGTTCAAAGCGACTGCATTCATTTCCTTGCCGCATCATGACCTACTTGAATGAGCACCACACACTTACCCTCGGCTCAAAGACGGGCAAAAGAGGCCATTAGATGTGGATGCGATCAAAGCTATAAATACCGACGAGGCAAAAAAAGGGCCGTCGTCGTCGTCGCCGTCGCCGACGTCCACGTCCACGTCCACGTCTACGTCCACGTTCATTCCCGGGGTGTCCATTCGTTAACCGGTTCGTCAAACTGTAGGCAGCTCGCACACACGTGCCTACACAGAGAGAGAGAGAGAGAGAGAGAGAGAGAGAGACCCACACAAGCTCCGAGGTGGAGGTCAGGAGGAGGGAAAGAGGGCCGCGAGGGAAAAGAGGTTTTGCGCGCGCGTCGACACGTTGGAAAAATTCTCGGCACTTGGAAGTAGGGAAATTAATCGAACGGCTGACGTTTATACCGAGGGGGGAGCCTGAATAAATAAGCAGATCTTGGGGTTCCATTGATGAGACTGGGTGGGGAAAATAAACTTGAATCTCTGTTGTTCCATTTTCCTGTGATATTTATTTGGATGAAATGGCCTCATTGTTTTGCCGGGGAACACCGTCGACTCTTATGAATTAGCCACTATCATCTACGAATGATAGTGGTTTAGCATCCGGTTGCCCGAAATAAAATGCGCTACTTGCTAAATTGTTACTGCGATTTTCAATAAACGTTCGAATATCTTTGAAACGAGAAAAACTTGAATTCTGCGTCACGTTGATAAACTGTTCTCAATTAAATATTCAAAACGGTTTAATATTGTATCTAATCGGTCAAGACTATTCCAATCATTATACTTGTCGCGATGCGAATCCACTTTGAATGAAAGACTTTACATGAAACTGATCGACCCTATTAAATTCATTTTGCATATTTGTTTTTATCGCTTAAAATGATATTTTACGACTGTCTTAATCGATGACAACTATGAAGAGGAGTACATATTAAATTCATGATTTTCAAGTACGAAAATAAAAGTGGCGTTGTCAAATCCTCTTTGAGCGAAATTAGCGAGATGATAAGAACCAGAGCCAACATTCTCGCTCTCCCTCCCCCTCCCCCCTCTCTCTCTCTCTCTCGTGTGTGTGAGCTTGTGCCATGTTCCCGAGAGTTATTCGGAGTAAAAGCGTAAATAGATGCAATAATAGGTCTGCGTGAGTCAACGTCACCATAAATCGCAAACTGGGCGTTTTAATCCTACTACAGAAGTAACCGCTCCACGTGAAAGCACACACTTTCCAACAAAAACCATTCATCATTGATATGATGATTATTGTTCTCGAGCGAGCTTTTATTAAAATTGGTAAATTAAAAGTAATTGTATTGAAGGGCGAAAGCAATTAATACGCATAAATAAATTGCTACTCTTTCGTGCTTAAGGATACTGTGATTTTACAAGTCATGTAAATATGAAAGTATATATTTTATATACAATTTTTAAGCAGTAAAAGATAAATGTATAACTATTAAAGTAAAATTAACTCGTTTTATGGTTTTTACTATCGAATTTATTTTATTCACATAATTATTTACAAAATATTATTTTATTGCTGCAATCTTCTAAATGTGCATGTCTAACTAGTCAACTAAGCTGAAATAATGTAAAAAATTTTCTTTTTCATTCAAATCTCCTATAATAAACGGTTTAGAATCTCAATTCTTGAAACGTATTCTTTTGAGAAATGCAGTCAAAACTATGTAAAAAAACAAGTTTCTAATATTTTTTTTTTATGTACGCTCAAGAAATGAAATGCAATGCTCACAAACGTTTGAAAACATATTAATTGGGATAATAATACGTTTAAACTTCATATAAATTTTTAAAGATTGTTTAGAAAATTTGAATATAATTTCCTATTAAACATTTGTATTTAGTTGTAGCATTTTCAAATTATAGCAATTTTTCATTTGTAACTCATATACCTTACATACTTGTACGTTATAATCGTTTGAATTTTTTCATTTTAAACTAAGTAAACGTTCAAAAGTATACATTTTGTAGCAAATGATGTTTTTTTTTTTTTTTTTTTTTTTTTTTTTTTTTGTATCAATTTATTATCTACACTAAATATACTAATTAAATTATTGAATAAAATTAGGAAAAAAATAACAATTTACGGTATCTTAATGTTCTTTAATTCAAAGGTATTATGATTCAAAGAGTTGCAGAATCCAAAAAAACAAATGGTGTCTGGTTATGAAATTCAAATTTTCGAATGACTGTACCATTCTTTCTCTTTTGTATACAAACACAACAATAACACATACTCTGAAACATAAAAATAATACGATCTTTTTACATCCCTTTCACTTTCGTCTCCGAGATAAACATCGTGGATGATTTATGCAAACTGGCATCGGGATGACTCATAAGGAAAGGACACGCGCTCCAGGAGACGATGCAACTTGTTCATGAACTCGAGAGAAGCATCTGAATTTTTTCCCTTATTTATTGCGCTCTGAACAAAATAAGTTTCCGCAGCATCTGCAGGAAGTAATTAAAAACAGTGATTGTTGCATTTACTTCAATTGTTTTTTTTAATACAGGAAATTAGTATTTATTTAAAATACATCTTATTAAGTTTTATTTGAATATGATAATTCAGCAAAGTCGTTTGTATTTTTTTCGAACCATGGGTTGATGATTTTTACATATTTCAACTATTTCTATCATTAGATTTAACTAAGTATAAATTTTAGGAACTCTTCATTTTTATTTATGATATGAGTTTAAACACGTGTTTCCAAATTTTTGATCCCCGCCTTTTTTAAAGCAATGAATTTTGTCAAGCAAAAACTATTCACAACTAACCCACTGTAAAATATTAGAATTAAGTGGAGGGATTTGCGATAAAAGTGTCGACTTCGATTCCATTTACAAGATTTATTAACTACCATTAGCAGAATTTACTTGTGTTACCACTTTCAGCTATATTTGATGAAATGAAATAACTTTTCTAAGCCAAACTGATGTGAGTTCGGAAAACTCGTTCAGAAAAAGTAGACGTATACAAATTTTGCACGCCGGATATGTAATAATTTTTATTACGACTCCTATTCATCTAAACGAGAAGTATTAGGACATTTCCTAAATTGAAAATACAAATATTTTAATAAAACAGCCCCTCTTCGTGAGAGCTAAAAAACTCAAGTCTCGTAAAATACGAGACGGGACTACTTATGTATAATAAAGTCATTTCAAAAACAGTAGCTGAATAAATTTTCCAATCAATACATGTATTACATGGATTGATTAGATCTATATTTTTATATTTTTTAAAGATGCAATGGAAAAATTATTTTTCTTTCATTAATTACATCAGACGTAACATAATAAAAATTTCTCTCAGTTATTACTAAAATAGGTTAAAACAGTAATCATATAATAACGTTTTGTTACAAATTGAGTAGAAACGTATTTTATACAGTTATAATATATTAGTCATTTTCTAATACGAATTTTTTTTTCACTCCAATAACTCCAGAAATTATATAAATATGATGACAATCTTATAATTTATTAAAAAAAATATGTCGAATTATTTATTGCAGAATCCGTCTATTAATCTCAAGCTGTGGTTAAAAGAAATTGCAGACTATGAATCGAAAATAATAAAACGTAATTGAAAAGTAAAATAAATAATATAAATTAAAAATATTAAAATATAGTATAAATTTTGTGAAGTTTTCTGAAGTAAATATAAAAAAAAAATTTATTCTAAGAGTAAGCGGACATAGAATAAACAATTTTATTAATTGCAATAAAATGTTAATTTAAAAAAAATTTTATCACATGTAATGTATAATGCATACGTGCATGTATACTTGGCTAATGTTTCAACGATAAATTCTAAATCTTGATGATTAAAATCTTGAATTTACGCAGAGGTATTATTTAAAAACGATTCCTGGGCTTGTTGAAGTTTTATTTGAATCAATTTTAAGAAATTTAGCTGTTTAATTTCGACAAATTATGAACTTAATTTAATGTAAATTGAATTAATTTGACTCATTTACTTAAGTTTACTTACTTGTTAAGTTTCAAGAAGGATAGAAGACGAGACCTAAGGTTCATCAAAACACAAAATTTCATGTAAATATATATATATATAAACGCAAAGTCAGGTATCGAGAGTCGCTCACACACTCAAATTCAAATTCTTTACCCGTGATATCACGATTGGTCGATGAGAAAAAGCCATTCCTTTCTCTCGAAATGAAAAACCCAAACCATTTTTCTCCCTCGCACAAACAAATAACTGATAACTTTTTTCAATTTACATAAACTAGAAGACATTTTTACCTGTGGGTACAAGTCCGTGTGAATTTTTTGAACGGACTTCCTTGGCATTTACTCGTGTTTGTTTATGTGGGTGTTTTGTCCGCGTGTGTGTGTGTGTGTGTGTGTGTGTGTGTGTGTGTGTGTGTCTGGCTGAATACGTGCATGCCTATATCGTATCAATGAGTACGATCACACAATGAATGCGAGGTTCTGAATCCCGGGCTTATCGGCATTTCCGTACTCAAGACTAGACTCACACGCAGCGCCTCGATAACTGCATGTAATACGATTAAACCCGAAGTTCTAGGCCCTGACTCACGCTCTTTCCTTATTTTCTCCCTTTTTCTCCCTTTTTCTCCCTTTCTCCCTTTATTTCTCAAGCCGCACTCGGCGACTTTACACACGAAAATCGAGCGAATAGAAATCGGATTTACTTGGAGCGAATCAAATTACGGACCGCCCGTGAAACCTTGAGTCCACTAATTACCTGGGTCACAACGATTAAAGGGGATGAACCGCTAATTACGAGCTTTTTTTTCTTTTTTTTCTTTTTTTTTTATTATTTTATTTATTTATTTATTTACGCCCTCTTCACGCGTGCATCCGGGGCATTTGTCATTCGGGGCTGGTGTCTTTATTTTCAACGATGAAAATTACATAGGGGTTGAAGGGTAATTCGAGACACTTTGTATTCGTCCTATTCCCGGCCTTGTGACTGTAATAAAAATCTGTCGTCGAATGAGGTTATAGGTATTTTCGTTTAAGACTGGCTCAACAATAATTAGCCCTCTCATTAAAAAAACGACAAGTCTAAATATCCACCGAGTATTTTTTTCTGTATTTATAATTGTCTATTTCTTGCGTTTAAACAAATTTATACGAACGTTTATTCTTATCTTTTATGTTACAGGTGAGTGACCAAAAACAAACGAATTGACGCCAAGAAGTAGGGTAAGAGCTTCCTCCTAGTTTTTTCGAGCAGCGAACAAAAAGATTCAAGCACTGAATCATAAAATTTATAATACTGCATACAATTATTTAAAAGTACAAAGAATATCTAATCTAAGTTTTATCATTGTAAAAAGTATTTGGGGCATGCTTACTTGCAAAGAGAATGCAGCCTCGTTAAAATTCCACTTTGTAAAATGGAGGAGACGCAAAGATGACGAGCTTCGTTTTCGAGAAGATGAGTTCCGTTTTCGAGAAAGCTTAGGAGGTGAACGATATTTCCGGCCTAGAATGGAGGAAGAGGGCTTAAAACTCATCCAACTTTACAGTTAGGCGGGGATATTTTCGTAGGCATCGGAAATATCCGCTCAGTCTGGCCTCTCAACCTAAAAATTCAAGCTCAATGGCTTTTATTTGCATTTGCAGACCCAAACAAGGTCCCATCGAGTTTCTGTGAAAAGTCTGCCTCGATTAGACACTCGATCCAAGACCAAACAACGCATTATATGGTTTTGGCTTTTAAGAGCCATTTTATTTGCCAATTTTTTGCCGTTCCATTGGAAAAGATCGACGGTGGTAATAAAATCCTAAAAAAGAAACGTTTTTGCTTATTTGGTTATTATTAAACATTTTATTAAAGAACATGTACAAATTCATTCTTAAAATAAAGGAAACACTCGTATAAGTAGAAAGTTATTTTTAGTGTTCACTCAAGCATTTAAAAGAAAATCGATTTTGTTCAATTGGAAACCATTTTAAACCTTGATTAGGACAGCAAAAGTGAAATTTTTGAAATATTTCCCGTTCATTCGTAACTAACTTTAATCTTTAAGAATTAAAAGAATTAACTGTTTATTATTACACTGTATATATTTTTATACACATTTTAGACCAACTGAACATAATGTAAATTATTTGTTCAATCCAAACTCGCGAGTGTATTTAAGAATAAGTACAATACATGATTATCCAATTGAAAATATCGACTTTCTTTTCATCGGATTGATTGAATCTACTCGACCCATTTCATTGCATCTCTATTTCGTTCTAATCAAGCGATTCACCTTGTGTTATGGAGAAAATACACTGACAATGATGTAACAATTAACACGCGTCATCGCGAAAACATAACCTTTGCTACTGCAAACTGGAGAATAATTCATTTGGTCAACAATTTGTTTGTACGTAGATAATGAGGTTAAAAGGGTGTACATTTTATTGACACGCACACAATCAGCCGAAACATTGAAACATAATTCATGGTGAGATTCATGTGGCATCTGATGAAATTCACTGATCAGTCGATATCGCGTTCTTTTTCTTGTTGTTGTTGTTGTTGTTCTTCTTCTTCTTTTTCCTCTTCTTCTTTATTCGCGATAAATAACTCGAACGGGTTTTGCATTTGAGTGTTTGACGTCGAAGTTTTCTTGATGGCAGAATTCGTGAATTTAAAACAAGCCAACACTTGATGCTCTCACTTTTTATGAGTTTGTCATTTGAAGTTTGAGTAATTGAGTTTTTTACGCTTTGACGCACGGAAAAAATTTTGCAAAATTGGATTTTCCAACTTTTTTATCTTTTACTCGGAAATATTAAAGATTTTCAATACAGTGCTGTATAGATGGATGAAGCTTGATATCATATTTATTCACGTTTAGTCTTTAATCGATACTTGAAAATACTTGTTTTTCGAATTATGGATAAACGTGCATGTTGAAATAATTGTTAAGGATAATAAAATAAAATAATAATTATTATTACAAATTATACGCGAATACTTTCATTATTCTGAATTCCTTAGAATACTCGCACAGATGAGAGTGTATTATCAAACAACTAATCGGTAAATTATAGTTTTCTAGTTGAAATGCATCGAATTAACATATTATAGCAATGGAAACATTATTTCTTAACAATTTATTTAATTATAGAAAAGGAATACAATTTGACGTGTATTTATTTTCAAACTATTAATTTCCTTTGCAATACACTAAAATTTTACAAGCTCGGCATAAAAGACATAATGAATCCATCCATTTGGTAAAGAAAATGTCCGTACTGTTCTTTTAATATCCGAATGTAACTTATATCTCATTTATCATTGAGCAGCCCACATAGTTTTTATAGTTTTATTAAGTAGATCGTGGATACGAAAAGTGACTGTCGAATAAAAAATCTCGAAATGCAACGCCTGAGACATTAAGACAAATGACATATCAAATTTCTAGGAATGCGTGGCTTAATTGGTCGATGCAAGTGTCGCGGTGAATCGGAAAATAGAGGGGACGGGAACAAATTCACAATGGGAGTGTTGAGTTCGATGGTCGGCTCCGGAAAATAAAAAAGAAGAATTATGCGATGATTATATGATCGGAATGTGATTTGGTTTATGATTGGAGATAAAAACGATCGCAAGTTATATTTACGATTGACTCGTGCATTATTAGCCGTGAATAAACTCGCGGGGATAAGTTCATAGGCCCAACTCGTGCGAAATGTCCGGCTTCATTCATGTGTGTGTGTGTGCATATCTTGTTTTTATAATGGCTAATTATTTTAGAAAGTGATTTATGCAGGGTGCCAAGTGCAACTAGATGCACGCATTGAATTGTATGAATTTTTTCCCGACGAGTCCTACGTGCACACCTATGAGAATTGCGTACGTGTGGGAACGATTGTGTCAGTTTCGTAACAGTATTCCAATGTTGCTCTGGATATTGTTTTTATCTCGATGGCGGATGTAAGCTTACTTTTTACTCATTGAAAATGGGAAATTCGTTTTATTAACGATTTTACCCGCATCGCGCACTTTCCTCCGAGGCCTCTAAGCTATTCATTTAAGCCTTCAGATTTATTCTAGCCGAAGATTACAATGATAAACTACAACTTTCGCTAGCATCTTTCTATTTGAATGTGAGAAGTATTAATTTGGTGGTATTAATTTGGTATTGGGTATTAATTATCGCTTAGAAATTGTAACTTTGGGCACTGGGAAGTATATTGATAGTGGTAATGCAGAGAAGCGAGTAATTATTGACAGATTACAAAACCATTTGTGGCAGGCCAGCGTCTACGTTCACGCAACAAATATTAACGACTGGCGGGAATGGTTAATCGGATTCAAAAAAATCGAGTGAAGAGAGCTGTTAAATAATTCCCGAGAAAAGTAATAATGATTTATCATTTAGCTCTTCGATTCCCTGGCACACACGTACTCGTCCATCTGTGCGTGTGTTGTCTCACTCACACTTGCCTCACTGAGGAGGCTTAATCCACGCAATTGCGTGATTGATAAAAGCCTACGGGTGAACTTTTCCATCTCACTCTTTCTCCTCTGAGTAATAATTGATTAGAGAGCGCAACTCGATTCAGCATTTTTCATGCGGATGCTCACTGGGAAATTATAAAAGTCTGCAACGCCTAATTGCACGTGTTAAAATTGAGAAAATGAGTTTGCTAATTGGAAATTTAGTCAGTGTTCAATTGATTGAATGGTTATTTGTTTATTCTTGAATAAATATCATTTTTTCTCAAATATATTTCTAAATCAATTTTGATTTATTAAGAACTTAAATATCATTCTATAGACAAATAACTTACATGCTTAGTACGCTATTACCTGAGAAGATTTATGTTATACTATTATTATCATTTATTAACTTTAAGTCCATTTTATTAATTATTTCTATAAAATACTTAATAATTCATTATTGTATATCGAACAAAATTAAAAAAAGAATTAGCTTAAATAACATTTCAAATGATAAATCTATTTGAGAAAAAATTATTAATTATTTATATTAATTATACAAAATTAAAGATTAATCCTATAATTTTAATTTCCAAAATTAATAATATTTTTTTAAAATTATATTGCAGTATTATCCATTATTACCATACTCTATAGTTAAATAGACGGATAAACCTCATTTATTATTTATTTTTAATCCATTAATATTGATAAAACGAGATTTCTATAATTGTTAAATTAGAAAAAAGGAAACTTACGAATTATTCGTCTAATGGGTCATTGTACACATTAATATGAATATTAAATAGCTTCTCCAAAATTCATTGAATCTATACACTGCATAAGTAAACAAATAAAAATATTTATGGGATAACTTATTAGCAAGATTAAATAAGGATAAATACTTCCGATTCACAATTTAATTTAAAAAATATATTCTAGGGAATGTGAATAAAAAATAAACAAAATATTACAATATAATAATGATTATTAAGACTGAAAATGCCATTTCAAATAAATATGCTTGCTAATGTTTATTTTCACTTTTGTATATTTTTCTTTATAACGTTCGGTATTAACAATAATTAATATTTCTTGCTCTTTAATTTTTTCTTGTTTTTCTTTTTGTTTTTGTTTTTAGTCTTTGTTCACTCTTAGCGTAATAACATTAGAGCGACTAATTTATGCACATTTTCTTTATTAATTTTTATTTTAAATTGACCTTCGTTTAATAGTTATCTACTCATTATTACAAATATTTCAATACCATCTTTTTTTGTTTTGCCGCAGATGATAATTATTTTCATGTTTTGCTATATTTGCATGTGGTACTATTTATTGTATATTATCTAAACATAAAATTAAAATTTAATTTCAATACTTAACAAAATTTTTTCGCTGATATTCAGATTTACATTACAATGTATGTTATGAATTCTGCTTATATTTACGTTTGTACTATCGTCGTTGGACAAGTGCTTGCACACTGATTTTCCCACACGAATCTGGATAACCAATTAAATATGTATGCGTAAACACGCATGATAATTGCACATGTCTGGAATATTTGTGCGGTTGTACATGCACGCTTTTGTAAACATGTGTGTGTGTGCGCGTGAGGGAGCTGTACGCGAGTGCTAGCAAAACGAGTTATGTGATCCAATGCAGGAGAAGCACGAGAACGAGAGAGACAACGAAACGCGTGATTGACTGAGAACAAGAGGCAACGAAAAAAAGAGAGAAAACTAAATACAAATGTAAATAAAAATCCGAGATTTATCTAATTTCAATATATTTACTATTACTTTTTGCGTATTAATAGTAGTTTATCTGTGTTTTTCCTTTTAATATTTAGAATTCAGACAGAAAAGATAATTAACTTTTAAAATAGTCAAAAAGTTAATGAAATAAGATAATTAATGCTTAAGAAATATTAAATTCATTCGCAACTGAATGTAATTCTATTATGAAATTTTTAATATACTGGTTTAATTAAATTCTCATAAGGTTGCAACATTATAGAAAAAAAGGGGGGAAAATGGCTGATGAAATATAAAAGTATCGAGACGAAGTTGGCTGGGTTTTGCGTGTGTAAGTTATTGTTCGTGTGGATCAGTAATTTCAGTATCACTTTTTATCTCAGCACTTTTATTATTATTATCATTATTGCTATTACCTATTTTATTACCGTAAATGCGATGTGACCCAAACTCGATTCCTCGAATTCCAGCGATCGAGAGTTTGGGTCGGGTCACGTCGTTCCGCGGATCAAAATTAGAGTTGGAGATCATTTTCCTGGTTGTACAAGGAGTTCTCTCTCTCTCTCTCTCCTCTCTGTCTATATATATATATGTATATCTCGTTCTCTCTCCGGGCAGATGTAAATAATACACGAGACTCGGAGTTTCCTAGTGTATTAAAGTTTACGAGGAGGAAAAGTCCGCGTGCAGCTGCAGAGTCTCGAGTCCCTGAGTTCGCGCCCTTGGATTCGTGCTCAACCAAATGCACCTTTCCCTCGAATTACCTCTTTTCACGTGTTTTTTTTCAATTTTGTTATTAATTGAGTTAAGAGGTTCAGGTGCAAACGGTATCTCTTCTTACCCTCTTTGCTCGAATTACTAAACGTCTTATGTCTTATTACCGTGAAATTTGTATTATCAATGTGTATCTGTTATTTACAAATAAAATACAGCTTTAGTGCAACGTCATTTGAATTATTAAAGTTTGAATTTTTTTTTTTAATTGGAAGGCATTAATGGACATTCAAAAGTAACGGTCGTCATTCGTACAGGTATTCTTTATTACCACATCATTGATTATACACACCGGAAAATTGTTTTTCTCCTGCAAAAGAACCATTTTTCAAATTTCGTTAGAATTTCGGTTAGATTTAACATTGCTATCTTCCTATTTTGCGTCATCTTTTCCATCCTACGTTTCCTATTCATAATAATCTTTTGTATTTTTTCGCTCATCCGTCCAGCTGATCTGAATTTCGAAGAGAATAGTCGTTACGTCATCAAAAGGATGACTTCCATTCATCAGTCTTCCGCGAATTTGAAAATTGGTCAACCGTGAGCACATGATTCGGAAGAATAATGAGATTGAGAGAGAAAGAGAGAAGAATAAGAATATTGAATTTCAATATTAGACAAAAGCTGGGTCACTGCATCCGTCTAAATAAATAAATAAATGAACAGTAGTTAGTAAAAAAATAAAGGGAGAGATTGCCCGACAACTTTCTAATACAAATAAACCCAGTCAAAAATATTTAAATTTAAATTTAGCGAGAGAGGATATTTCATTCATCGCACATATCAAAGTACATATTTGTCGGTGCAATATTTCGTACACGAGAAAAATAGCTTAGACAATTATATACTCTTGTTTCCATTTGGTTTTTCTAATAACTAAATATAGATTTGCGAATTTAAAAGATTCCAAGTGAAACAAATTAAATAAAAGTCGCGCGGATGAATAATAGTAATTATATAAGTTATTCAATCCAATTGTAAATAGACGAGAAAGCGCGCAAGGAAGATATTTCAATAATTATTATGTTGTGTTTGTGTTTAAAAGTAAAAAAGTATTTTTAATCAATGTCCCATAAATGCAATAATGTGTTTTTGAAGCAATAATTGCATTTTCATTCAAATGGATAAATAATAAATTGCTTCTAGAAGGAAAAACAACAAAGTGATACATGTAGGCGAAATCATTGATGCTGCTAATGGACAAATAATAAAAAAGTCCGGTGGATCTCTGGCTGAAGGTCGCCGGAGTACTTACTTTGTACTTAAAATAACGCGTTTTTAATTTTGCGAATCGTTTTTCCAGATTGCTCACCAATCAAGATAAGAGCACTCGCGATATCGCGAGGAGCCGGAAAGGGGGAAAACGGGGAAGAATACGAGGTAATGAACCATGGCGGAATGCTGGGCGTAACGAATCGGACACTTTGTGCAAACAGCGCCGCTGGTAATTGAAAATCCATAAATTCATCGATTCGATATCCATCCCGGAGGAGTGGAAACGCGGATATTGGATTCGCTGCGCCTCCGCCGCTGCCGCTACCGTCGCCGCCGTCCTCGTCCTCGTCCTCGTCCTCGTCCCCTGGAGCATCTGCCGTGCGGTCGCGTGCCCCAATTACCCTTAATTATTGCGACGGGACGTCGTTACGCCGGGATGAGCCCCGATCGGAGACTCGAGATAATCCCCCCCCCGTCCTCCGGCCCCGTCCCCCGTCCCCCTTCCTCCGCGGGTTTTTGTCCCCCAGCGCGTGCCCATCCCATCCCCCTCGATCTCTCTTGCTCTCCTCTCTCTTTCTTTCTTTCTTTCTTTTTTTTTGAATTTCCACAATTGTCGCCGGCAAGGACGAGCCCAACGACGTGCGTTAATTAAATCGACCCACACGCGCTCGGTGTCCCTGTGTGCGTGATCTTCGACCGAAGGAATGTTAATGTTAGGCCGGGGAAATTTGTTATGCGGTGTTTCAATTAGTCGGAATTCTGCATCCGTTTTATACCAACTTCATTAATTACACTGTTTTCTAATGTGTCACAATGAGATTCCGCACTCCGAGCTGATTACCGCGCCATTTTCATGCATTTCTTATTGAATTAATTCCAAATGCAAGTTTTTTCCGATTGCTCAACGGATTGGAATTTTCAGTATTAACGGGCGGGGTGGGGCGGGGGTATCGCAAATTGATATCCGAATGGCTTTGCTGTATCTTCAAATTTTTGGTTTAATACATTTTTTCAAAAGTAATATTTAATCTAGTTTAAGCAATCCTATATATATTCTATTAAAATAATCCACAGGAAAATAAAATTACGTACAAGTTTAGATTAAAACATCTTAATAGGGTTCATCCATAAAGTTGTTAAATAGAGTTCAAAAAAGTTTCATTCCACAGAAAAATAAAATAATTTAATACAATTAAATATATTTTCTACTTCAGCTTTATAACAATAAGTGCAAAAAAACTGACCAAGATGACATTGAGCTAATAGAAAGATTCAATAAAGTTTAGATATTATTTTCCACTTAAGTATAAAATAAATAAACGTGTACATAGGAAAAACAACTTTATTAAACATTTTAATTGAAAAGTTTGTATGCATTTTTTTTAAAAGTATATGTACGTGCATAAATACTTATTTCATTTTAAAGTTTCAGATTTGAATACTTTTATTTTAAATAGGCTTTCAGAATATATATATTTTTAACATTTCTTGTTAAATTTCATTATTTATTATTTTAAAGAAATTATAAATATTTATTTTTATGATACGGTAATAAATTTTTGTACACATCTTAATCAAATTCAGACTCTTATTTTATTACGCCAGCATTAATTGTCATTTGCAGTACAATATATAAATGAAGTAAAAGCTAAACAAAGTAATACCACAGTTCACAATACTAAAAATAACGAAAAGTTCACGAATCTCCGTTGCGGTTACTATTTGTCTTTATTTCATCAACAAAATGCCATCTGTTCTTACGTTTTTATCTTCTCTATGTGTGTTCATTAGAATATAAATTCTTTTTTATAACTAATACAGTTCCGCACTCTATTCCACCACTTCATTTTTAACAAATTTATTTGCATGGTTATTAGAACATAAAGAAGTCCTGAAGTGCAATTTATTTGATTGACAAAATAGCAGAGCATTTCAAGCTCACAATAACCACAAAGAATTACGATAGAGTTCATTAGATCGCAAATGAGGCAAACGCTGCAAAAGTCGGGGGCCGCGAATTTTCGCGCATACGCACACCGTTTGAAGAGGTAGTTGAAAAAAGTGAGCGAGAGAGAGAGAGAGAGAGAGAGAGAGATGGGGCGGTTCATTAGATGAATGGAACGAGGTACAAAGGTCCGCGAAAAGAGCCGGGCTTTGTCTCGCGGCATTTACATGCAGTCGCACCTTAAAGGGCCTGTGGAAAAGTACCTACTTGAGGGGATTGAGGCGGGGGGGGGCCGACAGGAGGGGAAGGAGGAGGGCAGTGCACCACGAGAAGAGGATCTAATTTATTCCCTCTCGCGCACGATTCGAGTTTAATGGCCCGCTGCAGACTCCGCCAATCTCACCCACTCCAGTATTTCTTTCGTCAATGTCTTTTTTCTCACTCCCTCGGTTTTTTCTCTCGTCGATACAGTAATTAGCCGTCCGTCGCACTCGCAACGCAGACCCTCCTGGCTTATTTCGGCCTCGTTATTCGTTATTTCTTCTGTCCCGCTCGCTCACCTAGTTATTCTCAATATTTATAATTAATATTAATTAAAGGAATGGCAATTATCGTATATCCTTCATCCGAGATGACTAAACTTCTTTTACGAAATCCATCGCTCGTAAAGCTCTTGAATTAATTACACGTGACTAAATGGGGAAAACGGAAGTTTACGTTACGCGTTACTCGTGTGTTCCCCGTGAAAAACGGCAATCTCAATAAACCTTGAAACTATTGCGAATGCCAGCGGGTTGCAAAAAAGGTTAAAAGGTTGATTTAAACGCAGCTGCTGGCGCTTCATTTGCATGCGCAAAAAACGACGTGTGAGCTGGAGCTGCGAAGACGCGGAGGTCGAGGTCGGATAGCGAATTTTTGATTTCGAATTCGGGTGTCGATGAGATGGTCGGGAGGTTAGTTTTATTGTCTTGCGTTACTTTGAGGCGAGGCGGTTTTTCCAGTTACACACCTGGAGGAAGCTTAGAACCCACACACACACACACGCGCGCGTGCAACAATGGCCGGGGATAACCGGGATCGTTGATTCCACAATGGACTTCTCGCGAGCCGCGTCCGCATTGTTGCGAGTACTCTTGAGGTGGTTAAAGATCTTGGGGGAGGCTGTTTGCACTTCTCGGTAATTTCAAAGCTGGAGCATCGGAAGTGCGCAACCGAACCCTCGGAGACGCTCCACCCCGACGCGAACTCGGAAGCTGTGTGGATATCTCGAGTCTGGACCACGCGTGCCTCTTTTTCGGAGATTCCAATCTCTTTTGAGGACTTTTGAGAGACGCACACCCACTCAATCATGCTGCTTGTCTCGGTTTTCATGTCTCTCTCTCTCTCTCTCTCTCTCTCTCTCTCTTGGCCCTTTTTTGTGTGAGCTGCACAAGTTGATTCAATCTTTTGAAATATCAGTCAAATATCAGATATTCCTTTTTTTTATTCTTTTTTTTTTTTGATAAATTAGATAATAAATTAAAAAAAAAGACTTGTGACAGAACGCATTTTAATTTAAAATTGATGCTTTTACAAATTATTGTTTTACATAAAATTTATTGCATTTTATTCGTAAATGTTAATAATAAAATTAAGTTTTTATTCAATTTGAATGATAACCATAATTTCTGCATTAAAAGTATTTTGAATAAATGGTAAATAAAGATTATTACAAATTAAGATAAGTATTATGTATGCGTATAATGTTGATAAAATTGTGCAATGAAAATTTAATATTTTCCTTTTATTTGATAAATATTATACTTTGATCTACTAAAGATTACCGTTGTTAATACATTTAATTAAAGTTCATCAGTATATATTCTCCATAACTAACTTTATTAATTTTATACAACTGATATATGCTATAATAATTTATTAAGCATAAACTTTGTAGATAAAAATGGTCGAATAAAAGCTACGCATGTCGGATTGCACATTTTCTTCTTATTGAGTCGGTTACAAAATTCGCAAACAACTTCGTAGCAAAGTTTCTCACCTGTTCGACGAAAGTCTCACACTATCGTAAAACATCAAATATTTTTGCATTACAATCTCCTTTGAAAGTTTTCGAGTCCTTGCATAACCTCGATCGCGATTAATCTTTGAAAAAATTGAGAAGGAAAAACATAAATGCTCATCTGGACGAAAATACTCAGAGCCTCATCGCAAGTGCGAATTAACTTCTAAAACAGTTGTTGCAATGACACTTTCATTTAAAAAAAAAAACAACTTTAACCTCTCTTTTGGATCTCTAGAATTTTCTTGATTTAATAATACAAACAATCGTGCAGTCGATTGTCAATAGCTATTGTGATTTTCCTGGGTGACCCAATTACAAACACATCATTAGTGTCTATTCTTGTCCAATTGTAAGGTCAGCACGACGGGACTCGATAGCTTTCAGATAATCGAAACATCAAATTGCTTTTGCAGTTCAAAAAGTTCCTGTACTTTCTCAAGCTTTCTTTCAGGCTCATCAGTTGGAAACATCGAAATGCACTCGCGGTCTTATTTCACTAGACGTCGCGATCATAAATGGATTAATTATCCGACACATAGCGTTTTTCCGGGCAATTATCTCAGAAATCCCGATTAAATTGATTGTGCACGTGATGAAAAGAGGTAAGATTGATGTTGGCTCGTTGTTCTGGGTAGCTATTTTCTTTTCTATTTCGTTCGCGGAATCAAAGATTAATCCCGAGTTCTCATGGCCAACTGATAATTAAATAATTGGCGGCGAACTGTACTCAATGTAAGCAAGTTCTACATTTTCTCTGCGACATTCTCAACTACAAATATATCGTGTTTGTTAAACTTTACAATTTAGACACAATTTTCCGATGCTAATGTTCAGTTCGAACGCATCCACCATTTGTGCTCATGAGAAAATTCCTCTCGAGTAAATAAGGCAGTTACACTGCGTTTAAAAATTTATTATTTAGCTTACTTTTGCACTTGAAGCTGCATAGAGATGAAACTTTCTACAAATATCAAGATGCTGCGAGAGCAATAAGATTGAATGAATTTATTGGCTGTGGCTGCGGTCTGTACCACATTATCCTCTGTGCGCTATCCCCATTAAATTACCTACTTTGGGGTAATAACTTTAATTATTTATCACAAGATAATTGTTTTCAATTTCCAGAAAATGAAAAGTTTTATATTTTACGAATGGTGTTTTCGAGCTAACGGTAAGCTAGCCGATTTCACAAAATAATCCATCCACTCCCGAGCTGGAAACGGCGAATCCCTCGCAAACAAATGCAGCAACAACGTTATCAAGAATCAGAAAATAAATGAAGGGAACGTGCACGAGTTGCCCAGACAGACGGACGCGTCTCCTTGGACTCGAGATTCATAATACCATTTATTATCTCGACACCCAATAATTTATCCGCGGGCGTGACGGGTCCGAGATCATGAGGGCGTTTGCCCCAGGATACGAGTCGACGTCGTCCCCGTCGTCCCCGTCGTCCCCGAAATGTCGCGGTCTCGGTTGCGCAACGAACCGTGGGATCGGAGTCAGTGTTACGCGGTACTTTCCCGTGAAAATCCGTTCGGGTGAAAAGCCGTTGGATGACTCACCGATTCACCATCCGCGCTCGGATCTACGATCGAATTTTCAAATCACACTCGGAATACTATTATTTTTACCTGTTCGAATTCAATGCCGCATTGTGCTGGCCGATGCTCGGACGTGGTTGGAAGATTAGTTCTCGGAAAGTTTTTTACTAGACATTCCGTCATATGTAATTTTTGCTTAGAATATTAACTCTTGAATGCGAGGAATGTGGTATTTTAATTTCAAAATGAGTCTAAAACAACTTAAGGATACATTCATTTCGTACTCCTCCATGGGCATCTTGTAATTATATTGTATTGTAGCCAAATTACAGCTCAGGAAATGATACACTTTTCGAATCAATGAACACCAGAGTCATTTGCTTTATACAACTATTGATTATATAAAACGAGTTGCTTCTAATGTATGCACACAAGTGCACGTACTTGTATAAATCAGTGCTAATTTCTATCGGTGCGCGTGTGTGCGGAGGTAGACTTACATTGAATATTTATTTTGCATAAATGGGTAAGCTGCATTTCTCAAAAGCCAGGTCGTTAGCATTTTTAACGACGAGGTATAAACTGAATTTTCTCAGAAGCTCCCTAATATGCCTCGTAAGAATCTTCGGAATAAAACCAATATTTCCGTTTAATATTTTTACGATACGTGGTACATCCACTCGTTTGTGGCGCAATACCTAATGACTTTCGAGCACTAAAAAAAATAAGGAAAATGAGTCTTCGGAAAATGTAAAATTCATGAAAACAGATACACGACGGCTATACTCGCTCATAAAATTTTCAAAGTGAAACCCGTTCGCCGCCGCAGTCAAGGTCTGGAGCACCGGTCGCCTCATGGGAGCGTGTCTTCGGGGAAAAGCGATGGGTCAAGCGGGAAAACCGGGTGGGGGAGTCTGAGGCTTTTCCGAGCGCGGCTGGGCCTGGATTAACAGGATGACAAACTCCTGTTCCATTCACCGTTGCTCTCGACCTGGGAGTCTGCTCATTTTCCCCGATAGTTTATCTTCCGTCGTGTTGCCGCGATTTATATTCGCTGATTCCAACTCCTGGTGGACTTGAAAGCCGTGCGATGAATAATAGAGTGAGATTGTTATGTACGATGACTTAATTCATTAAAGTTTTCATTCCTTCGTACTGATTTATATACAATTAATTGGTCCATTCTTTTTAAAATTTACTGCTAATGCACTTTGAATAAGATACCATAAAGTGATGCACGTATATTATAATTTTAATTATTTATCTTCAATTAAATTGATAGCTCAAAATTGAAATTATTATTACTACGATAATGGCACTTACACTTCTATTAAAATGAAATTGGTATATCTTGAACACGTTAGTTAATTCCATCCAAGAGCTACTTTATTAATTAAAGTAATACTTCCTTAATTAGTCTTCATTTTTTAATCTTCAATAATTTTATGCATATTTTTTATTTTAAAATATTAATTAATTGAGTCATAAAAAATTTGATAATTGGAAAAAATATCCACAGGTATTTTTATTTGTATCGGAAAATTATTTGAACAATACTTTTATAATGTGTGCAATTTAACTGGAATCTAATTGGTTTAAATTATACTCAAATTTGAAAGTGATTTATTCATTTCTTAGTAATATTTAAATTTTAAATTTTATAATTTGGGCTTTATTCTCTTTATTCTCTTATCTCGTAACGTATTAGGAAAAAGTTCGCGTCGATTTTTTTCAATTCAACCTGCCAAGTATAATTCCTTTTTATATGATCTTCAAACCATCGATTAGTAAATCTCATTTTTTCAAAAATGATTAAGTCAATCATCTATTATGTCGAAGTAAATATGTAAATTCTCTGTACACATAATTTATAATATCTTATTATACACAATATTATAAAGTTAGTCTTTTATTGTTTTTATGATAAATCATTCTTTAAATCAAACTAAATTACTTATTCATTTATTCATTCATTTGTTTACTTATTTCTCATTTTTACTAGTAGTATCCAAATAGAAATAAAATTTTTTTTTATTTATTTATATAATATATATGTTAACTTATAGTATAAAATCACTTGATACAAATTTATTTTTCAAGTAAAATTAAATTATAATTGTTAAAATAATTTTTTATGACGAATTATTCAATATTTATAAAATATATATAATACTGAAAATAGTAGAAATGTTAATTGTGAAATTTATAAAATTTTGTACAGAAATATTTTATAAATATGCATAAAAAATTAATAAAACTGTTTTAAATTCTTATAAACATTATTTGGTATCATTAATATTTTATATAATAATATTAAGAGAAATTATGATACTATAAATCTATGTAAATGCAATATTAATAAAAATTAATAATAATATTGATCGTCTAATCATTCATGAGAGATAAAAACAAAAATAATGATCCAGTAAAAATAAATGTACAGTGTAGGGATATTTCATTCAATAATTAAGCATAAATTAAATTACGATTTAAATTACTCACAATTTATATTATTTTTATTATAGTTTGTAAATAAATCATTTGATTAATTATTTTGAATCTTTTAAATTTAATTTTATTATAAAAGTTTATTAATGTTGATTGTGACATCATTTCCGCTGATTAGAATGGTGATACGTTATCTGTTGAAAATATTAGGTTTAGTATCACTTGATGGTAAATGTTTCAGAGAATTTAAATGTTTCTGTATCATATACATAATGATAAATATAATTTATTTTTCTTAATAACAATTTATACATTATAATTGTGTAAACAAATTTGCATGTTTATAGACTTAATTATGGATAAGTAATTTGATTTTGGATAAATAATTCCTGTGTAGTTAAAAATTAGAGTTTTGTATGATTTAATATGATTGATGAATTTTAAAAAAAATAGTTGAATATAAATTAAAAACTATTAATATTATTTTCTATTCATGAACGATACATATTAGTTGAATTAATATCAAACAAAGAGTCTTTAGGAAGAAGTTATTATCGCAATGAATGTCTGCAGGAGTTGCGTTGTTACTTTCTAGAAAAGTGTAATTTTTTTTTTTTTCTTTTCTTTGAAGCTTAACAAATATCACCTAGCCCAATCAAATCTACAACGGGTAGTTGGTAATCCTGATTACCACACACCCACTCACATATTCGATCCTTCGATAGGCCTGCCCGAGAGAAACATCCGTTGTGCAAAAAAGAAATGTCGGTGGAATCGTAAAAGTTCTATTCAATAAATTGATTCTCACGAGGGAGAATCACGAAACAAAAGACTATTTCTACGTTTCAACGACATTCCGCGCGTACATCTCTTGGGATATTTCGAACTTCTCTGGCAGATACGAATCTCCCCGAAAGATTCACACTTAAACCCACCTCTCCCTATCTTATCTCGAAAAATAATCCATGATGTCTTTCGATTTTGTCTATGCTGCGAGCTCGCATTAAGGATTATTGCTGATTCAAATTTCACGAGCCCCAGTAAGACCTGAGAAATAAAATTTCGACCTTTCCGAACTGCCCGTAGATTTTTCGAAAGGAGAGTCGATTTGAATTCACAAATCGCTTTGTTCGGCTATCGACGTCTAAGCTCTTTGGTATTTGGTATTTGGGGCGTTTTGTTTGTTTGGCTGGTTTGCAGGTGAGTGCACGATCATTCGGATTTAGCGATCGCGCCATTTGACAAATTTCTGCCTCGTGTGTGTTGAAAATGATTCTTTCTCTGAATTTATGTATTGCATTAAATTTGCATCTAATGCGATTACCGTAATGTAATATGAATACTTCGGCCTTTTTATATCTGCACTTTCGACTTTTTCTTTTTTCTTTCTTTATCCTAATCGCTGATTCAACACGCGAAATTAACTTGTGAGAATTAATATTTATACTTTTGTGCTTTAGCCGATAAAAGGCTCTTTTCTTTTACTCCCTTTTCAATATTACTACTAGGCTTAATTTTTTCTTACATTTATTCTCTCTGAATTTTATCCACCAAAGTTAAATACTTTAATATTACTTTATTTCTCATGTATCTCTAAATATAAACACTTCAATCTTTTTATCTTGTAGAAACTCGAGTAACGTTATTTCAATAATACTTCTTTTTTCTTTTGTAAGTCGTTGAATGGAATTTATGCAAAACGTCGATATAAAAACAACTGGAATATTCACAAATACTAATTTTGAAAGAATGTAAAAATAGATATTTATTTATAAAAAAAAAATATCAGAATCAACGTGGTGTTCAATACAAAATCACATGTATTATTTAAAATATATAATGTAAAATGGTATGTAATTTTATCACATGAATGAAATGAAATTTTTTAATTTGAATACATTACTGACACTTAAATTACCATATATCACTCACACATTATTATAAATTATATCTCAACATTACAAGTATTAAAGCATTACAAAAATATTTTTAAAGGATATAATCTTGGCAGTATTAGATTTTTTCGTTTCATAAAAAAAAAGAAAAAAAAAGACTTGCACAAGAATTGTTACGGTTCGAAATTCGTTGGAATGTTGAGTTTAAAAACAATAAAAATTACAGGTATTTCAAGCTGCTGTTATTTCACGTTTACACGTGGTATATTTTTTCATGTCTGAGCATATTCGACTAAATTCATAATATGATACATAAGAGTTTCAAAGCATATGATTAGATGAAAAAAAAAAAAAATTGCGGCGTACTCATTAAAACGAATACAGAAGGTTACCATAGCTTAAAATAAGTTGCAGTAAAATATAAGAATTTACCCGAGTTTTAAATATTTATGAAATAAAATTTTAATTTATTTCTATAATTTTCAAACGTGTACAGTTTTCAATGTAAATAAAGCATATGAAATTGGTTTATGCCAAGTGGAAATATACTTTTATACAGAAAATTTTTTTCCTTAAAAAAAAAAAAAAAAAGAAAAAGAAAAATGACAGCCAAGTGTCATTTTGATAAATATATTATATTTTTTGTTCTATCTTAGATATTCTTATTGCATTTCATAGAAAGCAGGGAGACAAAAAAAATTTTTTCTGGATGAAAAGCGCATTTCTCCGGTTTCTTGTTCACATAGAACAGATTTTTTTACAATTTTCGTTAACGCAACCCAGCGAGTATTAACAATTAGAGCAATATTACGCATCTTTTCAGGGAGATGAAAACATCTGGCGGAACTCGCGCCCCCTATGGATGCTGCGAGCAGTGGCGCATAGTAAAAGGTGGCATGGACCACCTCGGGTTTACTCCTCTAAAGAGCGGAGTCATGCATATGCATATGCATGTACATGTGCATGTGCATGTGCATGTGCATTGAGTAAACCGGAAAGTTACCGATGCAGTCGTTCTTGAATTTTCCATCCAGTCTTTGTGTTTTCCCGCAGCGTCTTATACATTTTATGAAGGGCATGTCGATGAAAGTGTCGATTTACATATGTGTTTCTAAATGTTTCATACTTGGCTTTTATTTACTTTCTTTTATCCCCGGGCCTGCCTCGGAATAACAAATAGATACGTGTATTTTAGATACAGGTAGATGTAAGGATAAGAAAATAAAATATCCATTACAAACTTGCGCATGCGAGGTGCGTGTAATCGAAAATAAAAGAGGAAGTTTGTAGAGTCGATGGAAGAAATTGATCTTCGGAAGTGTCGATATCCAATTCGTGACGTCGAGTGACTTTAGAATGGAGACGTGCGCACCCAAAACGCGGCCTTAACGTCAATCAACCCCTAATCGGGGGTGAACGAGAACTCCGGGTTTTTAATTTCTATGGAGTTGGTGACTCGTGATCGATTCAAATTAGTGACGTCGACCCTCCCCGGGATCTTTTGCTTTTTTGCTCGAGGGGGTGTTTTTTGTCGGAGTGTCGAGACCGTTTACCGGCGAAATTCCCGTCGTTCAAGTGTCTCTTGGTGGTTTTGGCAAACGCACCCCACCTTAACCCCCGAGGTTCGGGGTCGAGTTCACACTTTGGCCGCAGTCCACTTTCACCCAAAATTTTTTCAATTGAGGGAACAGTTGCGGACTTTGATTAACACTTTAGATAAAAATAAATTGTTGTAATTATTGGGGAATCGTTTACCGTTGGGCTTTAGCAGATTACGTGTAGGAAAGAGGTAAAAAGAAAGTAAATTTATTGCAGTGGGAAAAATAATTCAACTCGTGATTAAGTAAAAATTTTACTTTCTCTGTGGCGGAAAACTTTGAAAATACTTTTACCGTTTTCTCTTTCAATAAAAATAAAAATTATCACTATTTCTACATTTAAATGATTCGTTTTTGACAAATGTAAAGGTTTATTATGTTTTCGAAAAAAGTTTTTACTTATTCGATTTCATTAGTCTGATGTGTGTAAATTTTGTATGTAATAAGTACTTTTTTAATATTAGTAATCCATAATAAATTCTTCTTAATTCTTCGGATAAATATTCAATGAAATTTTATATTGGAAAATAATTTTCACATTTCTAAATTACAAAGCATTATAATAAAATTTCAAAAAATTCAATTATTAGATTAGAGGAAAAATAATGGATAATAACATTAAAAATTTAATCAAAATTGACTACTAATATTTCTACCCTAAATAAAAATCTTCATCTGAATATATGTAAAAAGTGAAAAATTGATAAAACTTAAAAACAGATATAGATATAGTATATTGTATTAATTTTGATAGAGCTGCTTTTATGAATTAGCGTATACGATAATTATGAAGATTCTTATTCTTTATTTTATCAAAAATATAAGTGGTTGCAGATATGACATTGTATACATTTAGCAGTTTGTTAATAAATAATGTATCACCCATCAATTATGATTAAGTATATGTCGAGTTGTTGGAAATATTTTATGTTCTTTATGATGCTTATTTGATGTTATCTATACAGTCCCTGAATTATCGCTTATTAAATTTCTATATTTCTTGACCTATTAATTATTAATTTTCATATATAATAACATGAAAAATATGCGTCAAGTAATTTTAACTTCCAATTCATCAATTTTACATCAGTTAAGATTTAAATTCATTAAAATCATCAAACAAAATATATTTTATTGTAAAAAATATTAAATTTTTCCCACATAAACTTTTCTCTGATTACATTAGTTTCAAACTAAGAGTTTTATTTATCACTGGAAAGTAGTTTTTCTTAATATTTTCTCATTACCGCCTTCACTATGTCCCTCATTATCAAATTTTCATACAATATTAAATCAAATTAGGAAATAAAAATATATCTCTAACCACTCATTAATTTCTCGCGTGATAATTAATCATCCCCGTTGAATAATAAATTAAAGTTATTCTAAGAGCTCGCGCATGTTCGTTTTAAGCTTTATTCACACCAAACGTACTCGTAAGTTGTACCCATACTATATATATATATATATGTATATATATACACGTGTACTTCCGTAGTAATTTCACACTGCAATTGCAATGTATATTTTTCATCGCTTTCGTATCTAAAAAGCAGATGGAGAACGTAAGGAAAACAGAAAAATAAGACATAGTCTTACGAGTTTTAAAAAAAGTATGACTGGATTTTTCTTGTATAAAACCGGAGACGAACAAGTGCTATCGATTATCTAGAATGAACGTACATGTTATCCATTACGGATAC
The DNA here is from genome assembly GCA_018907245.1 of Eupristina koningsbergeri. Classification (NCBI taxonomy): domain Eukaryota; kingdom Metazoa; phylum Arthropoda; class Insecta; order Hymenoptera; family Agaonidae; genus Eupristina; species Eupristina koningsbergeri. Next base: position 289,178 of record JACCHV010000020.1, read on the forward strand.
TTGATGAAATGTCAAAAAAACAATGTTGCTAGGTTGGAAACTTTTTATGGTGTGGAGGATAAAATGTAATTGAAATTATACACTGTATTTATCGTCATACTACTATTTCTTACATACACGTTCATGCTTACCTGAGCCGTAATAATTTTATTTATGACATTCGTTGATTTATACACAGAACCGTGTTCTCACGTACGAACCTTCATCTGTTTTATACAATATTGAAAAACAGAGCCAAAGCACTTTTGGCTTTTGATTTTTTGAGCCTTAAAAGTGCCGTTAATACTATTAAGTAGCAGTATGCATAGTTTGAATTAAAAATACGAGTAAATTGTGAAAAGTCACTTGGAAAAAAGGCAATCAAGTCTTGGATCTCTCCATTAGATACGTGCGTCATACGTTTATCGTAAAAAATTCCTTGATGAGTTGTTTATTTTAAAGTAATGAGGTATTACTATCAATTTTAAATTGCAAAAATACCTGTTAAACATTACTTTTTTCATTGCATATATATATATATATGTATATATGTATGTATGTATATTTAGAAAAGCATAAATTTTTAAGGATATTTTGTTTGCCTTTATTTTATATTAAACTTAGAAGAAAGGCAATTTGAAAATAATTTACTACAAATTAAGGTAATTACGTTCAATAAAAGTTGCGCCATCGTTGTAATAATATTTTAAATTCTTCAAATTGTTAGGAGTAAATTCCAGATGGGCGCGCTTTTGATGTAACAGTATCGATATCGTTATAGCTGTTCGGTTTCGCATGTGCGCATCACTAAAATGCAATTATTGTCATTTGATATTCCGTTGCGAGTCCTCAGCCCCTTTGGTTGCATCGTCATCTGTCTGATCGATGAGAATCCTTTGAAAGACGTCGGAAAATATTCAGACCCGCACGAAAATCATTCCAGATTGCCATGGAAAATTGCGATGGTTTGATCGCCGTTGACGTGCGTTGGAGGGCGATGAAAATTTATGGACTGCCAATGGAGGTAGACGAATGGAAAAATTGCGTCCCCACAAATATTATCCTCGTGGATGATCCACCCCAGTATTTTTCCATTATTCTTGTGTCATGATTATGCAAACTCGGATTGAGTAAATCAGGAACGTTAACTAATACTGACAATATGAAGTATCCGATATTCATCCCCAGCTTGATTTTTTTTTAAAGATATCCAGTACACGTATTTAGTGCATATCTAGTACATTTACTAGTACGTATTTGCTGTATTCATTTTTTATAATCTTAGTAAAATAGCGACATTTGATAATTTGGCATGTAAACTCAATTTTTATTATAAAATACGCTACAAGTGTTGAGAAGTTGGCACAAATATATTTTAAAACATTTTACATGGATTTCAGTAATGTTTTAACTTTAAGTAATAAAAACATGTTTACAATATATTAATGAACTTTATGTACATTTGTTGACTAATTTTATTACATTACCCACCGCATAAATAAAAAATTAGCGGTTTGCACCGGGTAAAATTTATTTGCGCCCGATTCGAAGCACACAAACATTTATTTCACTATCCAGTAGCATGTTTTTAGTACTTGTAAGTACTAAAAACATACAGTACTTTACACAGAGTTGGTACACATTTAAAAACAAAATATTTTTGTTTTGTTTAGATTTTGCTTACATTTACGTGAAGTTTATTTACATGTAAATAAAATACCTCAACAGTCATTCACATCAATTTATATGTTAATGAAAAACTTTATCAAGTTGTTAATTTCGTTTGCTAGCTGCAGAGATTGAATATTTAGATATTGAAATAATGCTGAAAAAATGTTTTGATACGTCAGTTGATGACATGAATGTACAAAATTCCGTCAAATTTAAGCTCTTAAACTTGTCAAAAAATGCTTGACATACAACAAACACAAGCAAAGTTCCCAGGCACATTTATAATCGATGATAATCTCGTCTTCGCATTCAGTTCTTATTGCGGTAAAAAGTAGTAAAAAGTAAAAGTAAACCGTCACTATTTTTAAATCAAGTGAGAAACATGCTCGAATATTTAAAAAAAGAAATATAATATTCAATCAGGGATGCTGCGAACACTTCCTCAATGAGAGCAAAGCAGTTTGTCAGTGAATTCCGAAGCAATAATCCGTTGCAGCTCCAATAGACGGAGCCAGACGAGATGAAAAGGCGGGCGTGCATTAGGTTTTGCATCCCTCGTGGGGACACTACGCCCCCATCGGGTCTCTACCCCCCGCAACCCCAATCGGGTCCTCGTAAACTTCAGATTCGACGTTTATTGGTCGGATTTTGTGTTAAACAATGAGCGCCGATCCAAATTGTTTGGTCATCCTCCGGCAATAAATAATCTCGGGGCACAATGAGTCGCGCCGCAGACAGCTGGAGGCTGGACGTCTGGACCCGCTGGATTTCGGAAGCGTGTTCCGGCTGGATTTATCGTCGCTAGATAAACAAACAACTAACATGTTGGCCTGGTTGTTGATGTACATGTTGGTCTCTGCTTCTGTGAGAGGTTGTTTATTTCGGATGAATTGCAGGATTGCACACGAGAAGAATCCCATTGTTCGTGATTATAAATTTACAATTACAGATGCTATGCAATAACTTATCCCCGAGGCATCCGATGAGGTTTTTCACGATAAGCGTTTTCCGATAATCACTGCCAATGCACTGCCCATCTGCTCTTTTTCACGAGTTCTTCTGAAAACGTTTTTCTGCACTTGAGGAAAAATGAAAGCACAGCCCGAACTCTTTTAATGCAAGTTTACTTTTATGGCTGCTCAGGAAGAGATAACTTTCGGCTCAGAGTGACTTGAAATGTAAATTAGTCTCTGAAGTGTAATGAATGTAATCTCGAGCACAATGAAAAATTAGTTTCACTTCCACTATTGAAGGTTACCCCATTAAAAAGTCAGAAATCACGCTACAAAGTAGACGCGAAATAATGGGCGCGGGGTGGCTAAAATAAAAAATAAAATGGGGAGTGGATTGTGAAAGAGATTTAGGATGGCACGAATCGGTTTTCGATTGACTGACCTCGCGAGGGTTCACATTTTTAGTTCACGTCTTTTTTACAAAGCAGCGCTAGTTATTAAAGGGCTGTTGGATTTTTGGGGTGAGACGAGTTCCAGCCATGAAAAAATAATGACGTACCAGTTATTAATCGGGGTTACGTGCTTTCGCTCATTTGCGCTCGTGTTAGCAGACGTGTATTTTTAATGCCATTCGAAGAGTCACTCGGAACGATATTTTGCTTTTGTTCTTTCGCTTTTTGCCGTTTGATAAAGTGGTTTGATTTTTTTTCTTTTCTTTTTTGTCCGCCTGTCCTCTGTTGCGGAGATAAGAAAGGGACTAAAGCTCTTTTCGCAAATGAGAATGACACGCTGCTTGTGGATGGAAAGTGTTTGTAATCGCTTTTGGCGATGAGGTAATAAAACTTTATCTGTAATCTGGCAAAAAACGCGCCCTGCATAAAGACTCGCTTAACTCTATTTGCCATGAGAAAGTGTATCAAATACATTTTTGCATTTGGTCTGAACTTCAATTATTTTTTACAGATTTCGCAAGCGTTTAGTACGCTACGCTTCCAAAATAATGATAGTGGAAGCAAATACAAATATCTCGCAAATTTGTTGTAAACTTTTGCACAAACTTTTGATCGATGCGAAACTTGCCTCTGCACAACGAAATCCAAAAAACTCCCTTTATTTATGCAGCTACAAAATGAGCGCTAAAAAAATGAACGACGGTTAAAAAGAAAAGTGCCATTTAAAATTCTGAGAAATATAAAAATCCTAATAATAGAGCGGCGGGCTCGCATCAACACGTCGCCCGAGCTGGGAAGATAGACGTGCAGACGTCTCCATTTCGCCGGGAAAAGCGCGCGAAACGACATAACCTCTAAAAAAAGAGACCTGGTATCGGGCGCGTTTAAAAAACCGGAGCGAAACAATACCGCGATATAAATGTCGAACAATTGAAAAGGCACGAAGCGATTTGTAGCGCCCCTCCTGTCAAAATTCGCGTTTTTTACGCGTGTATGTGTGCGCGTACACGCCGTAAAACCCGTTGGTCGCTCGGGGCGACTCGCCCATAAAACACTTTAACGACATCTTAAATCGCGCGCGGCACAATTGACGCATGCGCACGCATCCTCTCTTCCCATTTCTCCATTTTCCCATTTTCCTTTGCTCCGTTTATTTTTCCTGTGGTTCTCGCTAATGAGTCCCGGGCATTGTACCAATTCTCTATGTGTTGCCCAAACCCAACCCATCAGTCGTAATAAAGTGACGAGTTCATGCATCGGGTCTATTTAATTTAACCCTTTAGTGACACACGACATTTTGAGCGCGTCGCGCCTCCTCCATTTTGTTCTGCTTCTGTAAATGAAACGACGGGTTAAATAGAGTAAGAAACTCACGGTTTGCTAACAAATTTAATTCGTTAACGCTGTCTGCTGGTGCAATAATTTATCTGGCACTTGCAAAAATTCAATTTCATTACTCCTTATTTCTTTTTATTTCATCATTATATTTTTTTCTTTTTCGCTTTTTTCTATTAAGTATTCAAGGTAGTTTTGTTAATTTCTAACATTTGATAAATAAAAAAATTAAATTTTGGATTAATTAACAATTGAGAAAATGCTTTTTCAACGCTTAAAAATTGTTTTACACAATCATACATTACTTAACTTATACTGTTCCCTTCATATGCAATTCAGAAATTTTATATGTTCATGAAGCTGTGGCTGCATTTTTTGACCTTCAGTTAGAAGCAAAGTAGTAAATCTATTCGAGGGTTAATGACTCGGAAATAGATGGAAATTTTACTGTTTTAACTACCGGTTCGGTTAACACTCGATTTAAGCATAAACCTCCAATGGACAATTATACACGAGTATTTCCATTATCATCAGAATGCAAAAACCATTGTGAAACATTCAATTTATATTACGTGGACTTTTTAAATACTATAACTTTTTTTTAAATTCGGTTAAAAGGAAAATATTTTTACTGTAAGTTGACTTCAATGCGTGTAGTAATAATAACCGAGTTATGCGCAAGAAACTTATTATAAGCACTATAATTAACTTATTTTTTAGTTTAGAAAGTTAAAATTAGTTTTAACAATAATTACGTAAATTGCATAAAATGTAGATTAAATCATTCAAATATTAATTGTTTAAATATAATTACAACAAATAATTTGTTTCAAAGTGCGTATCAAATTGTATCAAATTAAGCAATGTTCCACTCAAGTTTGAATTTCCTTGCAATCCTTCAATTCGGTTTAGATTGTGAATCAAGTTTTAAAAAATTGTTAAGAAACCAGAGTAGACCTATGATTGTTGTTGAAAATAGAAGCACTGATAACGTAAAAAATGTTGAAATATTTTATGACACCAAAAGTAAAACAGAGGCCTTATAAACGAGGTTTAAATTTTCTTGGATTTTTGTTGATTTCCCGTGCTTTCGTGAATGTTTCTTGACTCTTGCAATTAGTTCTCGAGTACCGTACCAATTTTTATTTTATGATCTTAGAGTTTTTTCCTGTGTTTGTCGAAATTTCTTGTTTATTCAGAAGAAAGTGGAAATGTAGTTAAAAGTCGCTCGGACGGTCATTATTTTCGTGCCATTTTCACACGGTAACCATTGAAATATTCACGTTTTGTCGTTACTATGCATAGTGACACAAATTCATTTCAATTATTTTTTGTATAATGATTTCTGATTCATTAAGTACAAAATACTGAAATGACTTTATTAACACGAACCCAATTGAAATGACAAAGTAAAGAATTATCGTATTGTAAAGATTTAATGAAATGAAAATCAACTATATTTACGATCTGTACAGTCTATAATTAAATAATACATTTATACTTACATATATATGTATGTATTATTATATTAATTATATTTAATTATTTACATTTTATTGAAATGAGTATCGGAAAGTTTTTTGAAAAAGTTTGCGATGGATGATTCCGTAATGCTTTAACATGTACAATTTAAAATTGAAAAACAATTTTAAATATTTGTAATAGAACGAAACTGTAAAGCTGGTCTTTCTGCATATTCTGTATATTTCAATCTCAAAAACATTTTAATGCGCATGCATAAGCAAATAAAATAATGCAAAACAGTTAAAAAAATCATTTTTTTGTTTAAGTTTCAATAAAAATTAATCTTCTTCGATCTGCTCGACTGTAAGCATAAACAATCTGTGATAGATATTCTATTATCCTGTAATAACGTCTTAGCAAAGCGTTTTAATTCTTGACCTACTGATTTTCTTCCATTTGCACAGTTTACCCTACCGAGTTTAACAACTCAATTTGACAATCTATAATAATTGAAGTCCAGTAAAAGAAAGTAAAAGTAGTCCAGCGCTCTCCTAATTATCAAGTGATTAAAAAGACATAAAAACTCACCAATCAACCAACGTAAACACCAGTGCAGCCAAATATATAATGCTTACTCTAGGGATCAGTACGGAAGGGGTACGTGTGTATGCATGGGGGTATCGACAAATTAAGCAGTCGGGGCCTTTATTACAAAAAGTGTGCGCCGCCGGAATAACTGTTGCAATACACGCGAGCACGGAAACTGCAATTAAGAAAAGTACAGGCCCAAGGAACCAGTCAGCGTGAGGCCCAGAGCAGCCGGACACCTTCGACCCGGTGTCCCCGACCCCATGTCGCGACCCCATCTGGCCTTTCCTCCCCGGCACGCGCCCAGTCCTTCTCCTGGCCCCGTTGTCCTTTTGCGGCCGACCTGGTGAAACGGGGATATTCCGATGAGCTTCTCCAATGCAATTTCGTCTACCTTTCGCTCTCGAGTCAACAAGTAATAATATTCGTCTGATAAAACAGAAATGCGTTCATTTCCTTAATGTCTCACTTTAACCGATACAAGTCCATTGCGTTTTGATAAAAAAAATATAATTGCATAATTAGTTCCACATCTCAAACTATTACTATTTTTATTAATGCGCGTTTGACAAGAGCTTATACATATAAATATAATTGCATATGTCCATTTCATATCCAAATAGTAATTAATGTTTCTTCTCTCTTTTTGTTGCAGGTAAATGCCACAGTGAGTTGTCATTACCGTCTGCTGGTTTTGAGTACCGAGAAAAGAGCCGATCGCAACTTTTTTCAATTATTTTAATACAAATGCCTATTTGGTAACAAATTTGGTAAAAATTATTATTTTAACAATGCAAATTATTGCGAATGTTTTTATGGAGTTCAACATAGATTTGCAGATCACGCGATGAGAATCGCTCGCATTTGAAGTGGTAAAATTGTTATTGCCCACAATTTTATGTCTGTTGCTCCTCTGAATTATAATTGCTCAATAATGACGATAGGATTAAGCATAAGGGAAGTCGAAACTGCATTTAAAATATATTTGTTTATATTTGTTGTGGACGCCACTGGTATTTGACGTAAAATGGACATCACCCAACTCGAAATCCAAAGTTATTAAGCGTAAAAAATTTGTCAAAATATTGGGTTAATCGGCTTAGCCAGGCGTCATAAATCAATCATTAACAGTCAAAAATCTGCATTAACTCGCCACGAATGACAACCCCCTCGCTAAATCGGGAAGTGTGCGAGGTTAATCCAACTCACCCCAAAACTCCCCCGACACCCCTTTTCGACGGTATTTTTAAGCTTCGAGATCTATGGCGGATACAACTTTTTGTGATGCGTATCTACTTTCTTATTGAATATAAATGTGTATTTTCGCTTTGTGTACACTAAGTAGATTTAATTAGTTCAGGGCATTCCATTTTATTCGTTACGCATATCTTTGTGCCTATATTTGTACCTACTTTGCTCTTTAATTATGGAAGAGGGTTTGATTTTTATAAACAGTTTGAAGGAACGTTCGTCGACTTAAAAGATGAAATGCCAGATAAAAAGCTTTTAAAGCTTCATATAAGAACTTTTCTTCATAAAATTTGTTGGTAACACGATAACGAGATAATTCGGGACTTGATTATTTAATGTGTTGCTTGGATTTGTTAAATAAATTTGTTTAGTTTTAAAAATACGAAAACACTAAATCTAAACTGCTGTAAGGAAAAAATTGAGTATAAACTACAAGAGTTTTATATGTAAAATTTCCTTGACGCTTAAAGATATTGCATTTTAATTTCAACTAAATAGGACAGAATTAGCATTTAAAAACTACATTCCATGCCATACAATAAGAAAAAAGGTAAATAAATAATTGTATGACATTAATATTTGCACTGATATATTTTATTGATACATCATTCTTCATTATATAATTTATTGCTTCATTAGAATATATGTATGGTAACATTACAAGTCTGAATAAATACAAATAATAAAATTGACGTGGAGTAAAAAGTTACAAGTTGAATAATAACATGAAAAGTGTGTAAATGCACGTCGGCAAAACAGAAAAACACAAGGTTTTCTCGTCGAGGGAGCGCACGCACGCGAAACTCTGGAGAAATTAACAATGCGTTAAAATATTCCAAGATACCTCTTGTCTTTCCTCGACCTCCGTGAAATTCCAAGGGAGAAAAGCGCACTCGCAATATCAAATTAATTGAATTTCCAGCGAACGTTTCCCGGAGGGGCGAGAAGGGAGAGATTTTTTTTCATCTCCTCTCCGTCATAAAAAGAGACGTTTCCGCACCGACGCATACCAGGGAGGGGGGGGGTAGGTTACGTTTATCTCGAGATGCTCGTGCGCTAAGCTGGTGTAATACCGATGGACAGGTTGCGATCTCCATTGGATCTCCGGGCTTTTATTCTTGGACAACTGTAATTTACTGTAATTTACGGTAATTTACCACTTTGCTCTGGACTTTTTCGCGGGCAAACTACTCCGGTGGATGAATATTTGCGCATTCGCACGTTCGGCCTCTCGCGATAAATGTAATTCGCAATTTGCCCTCTCTCGATTAATCACGGCTCATTAATTATTGCACTGTAATATTCCGAGATTTTGTGTGCATTAACATTCGTTTGCGCGAGCCTTGTGGCTGTCCCAGAGGAGGACGAGCGGATTCCCAGGGCGCGATTTTTGATCTCGTGCACACGAAGTGCTCGAGAGGATGGGAATTGGGCGAGTGATATTCTCGGTTGTAGATGTACATGTTCTCGCGCTGATTTATGCTCAATTCGCTTAAATCGCTGCTGTTGCCGGTTCTATTTTCTGACATAAGGGCGCGTAAATCATAGGCGAGGATCGGGTTTTCCCTTTTTCCTCTTTCCTCCGAGTGCAATAGCAGGTGTTTCTCGTGTGTACGTGTATTCGGACCGTGAAATGGCCGATTGATTCTGTTTATTGTGTGCATTTGAGTTTGAGTCAATAGCATTTGAGTATGAATTGTTTGCTCATAAATAACAACGATGACGCGGACATTCACATTCATTCGTTATTATTACTTTTTATTCGCGGTGCTTATCGAATATTCGATGTAACGCCCGAGCTACTGGATTTCAATTTGATTCAATTTTTATTATTGAACTATCAATTATCATTAAATAAATAGATATTTAGTAATATTAAGCAATAAAAATTTTCTGATAATATGCATAGCCCATGGTTTTAAATAGTATTCGAGCAATTTAAAAATTGCATCAATATTATAAAACTCGATGAAACATAATTAAATCATAATGATTTTTCGATTAATGAAGTCGCTTGCTTAATGATGTTAAGACTCGCGTTAGTGAAAAACTATAACCGTTTATCTAATGTATAATTTATTAGACGAATGTCCATTGAGTTTCATGGCAGTGTGTAATGATGTCAGCAAAGCCTCGATCGAACATAAAAAGACGTCAGCCGCTGGCATTAAACAATGGAAAAGCGTGAAAAAGTCGAGGAAAGCTCGGAACGACACGTTGCAATCAAATTTCCATTTCGCTCCCCACGGAACACTTGACTCATTAAACTTCCTGGCGTCCTAATAATAGTCGGCTTGCGACGGCGCAATCCGCGCAGAAATAGAAAAGCGAAAGCGAGTAAAAATAAGGCAGACCGACAAAATATTTACTCGTCGAGGAGCGGACTCGGGGCGTGGAAAACCATAATAAGTAGGCGATGCAGCAGCTGCCTACGTCTGTCCCTGAAGCCAGTGATCGATGCGTCGAGGAGCGCGCATGCGCCGACGACAATCCCGCTAATGTCTCTATACCCGGGGGGAAACCGCCAGGAAGGATGTGGAGCTCGCTCGGGCGTGAAATTTATGGGAATCGAGCAATGGTAACCTGTAATGAACTGGCAGTGACCGAACCAAGACAACCGACTCGACTTTCGCTCCTACGCCGAATGTTTCCCTGATTGAGCTTTGACCACGATCTTTGGGCCATCGATCACCCCGGCAGAAGTTGTGCGTTTGCCTTTTTATTGCAAAAGTTGGTTTTTCATTTGCAAAATTTTAAACCCGAGATATATTCTTTCACGAGATATTTTCACCGAGTGAGAGATGTAATCGATAGCTTTTATAACAGCGCGTATAAATCAAAGAAATGTAACATCTTCTCTTTATAAAACCATTTTGTAATATCTTTGGTTCGAACTGGATTGCATTATTCCTTCCACGATATATTGAACGTGTAATTTCAAATTTTTTATTTATTCAAGATACCGAAGAAATAATTTGTTCAAATTCAACACTTTGCCTAATAATACAATAAAACAATTGTTGTTATTCTTTTATGTACTCTCTTGCGATTATTACATTTCAGCTATGCGAATTTACTCAGTATAAAATTGATTAGAAAAACAGAATATATTTAAAATTTTATTTATTCTTGCTTATATTTCAATAATAGATTTAAAAGATTGTTGAAAAGCTACAAATACAGAATAAAAGGACTCTAATGGCATTATTAATAATTGCTTAGAGATGTAATAATGTATCACAGATAATATAATATTTCTAATACTTTTCCGAAAAAAGATACTCTTTTATTACTGTACGGTATTTCTCGGCCCCTGGATGGCTGTACTTGTACCCTCGCTCCCTCCCCTCCGCCCCCTGCTCCATCAAAAAAGGAAAAAGAAAGTAAAATAAATAATAAAGGGCATTGCAGGTAGAAGTAATGAAATCAATTACGAGTAACTAACCCCTGCTCCGACTAAAAGTGCAGGGAAACTGATACGAGGGATACAAAACACTGATTACAGACTGTTAACATGTTTGTTCCTAATTAATTTCTCTAAATGCACGTGCATATCGAAAGTGTGCAAGGCGATTAATCCTCGTTAACTGTCATGGAAACCCGAACTGCATTAACTTCGTGGAAACGCGTGTCCGATACCCGCTGCTCAGCTAAATAATGGACGGAGTTGTGAACCAAGTCACATTGTCTCATCGGCAAATACAACCTAATTAGCCAGTGTTTACCTTTACTTCCGGTTCTGGCGATGCTCTCAGAGATTCGTCAAGAACTCCTGGACGCGAGTTTATCGAATCCGTGGTTACCCTCGAGGATCCCTGGCGTCTACACTACCCGGAGTAAACTTCGAGAAAGATATGCGGATTTCCAAGTATTTAGAGATCGAGTATTTCGAGGAATTCCTTCCTCATTCCCCGTCCCACCGTCCCGCTAAACCCCCAACAACTATGCAATCTTAAAAATATATCGAATATTTTTATGGTGGGAATGGGAATGAAGGCTAAATGAATAGTAGTTCGTTTAGAAAATTTTAAATTATCCATTGTCTTACTCTTTTGTAAAATTCATACATTCGATTCGAGATGAAATTAATTATTTTTGTAATGATCGTAAGCCTAATATTTTAATATTCATTTTATAGTTGACTTATGATATTATATTCTAATATTAATCGTTACTTTTCAATTTTTTAAATTATCAGTATTAATAAAACACTTTTTTTTATTTATTTTTATTGCCTAACTATTAATAATAGATACAACTAATCTGTTCAAACACTTATTAAATATATTATAAACACTTATTAATAATATAGTAAATGTTTTGCAACATTTATCTTTTAAATGAATTTTATCACTCTGGTTGCATTTACTCGATATTTGTAAATGCTTATAAATTGTACTAAATAAGTAGAGATTTTTTATGAACAATAACAATTGTCTTTTTATAGTTACCCTTTATATATAATAATATTAATCAATTTTCAAGTTTGTCAAAAATCAAAATTAAATTAAATATAAAACTAGATACATTTTTGCATAAATATTTTTTGATCGAGTATCAATTTGTGAACTGATGTAACTGATTGTGAGAGAAATCAAAATTACTCGAATTTTCTTTTCCTTGGAATATGAAAAACTGAAAAATTAATTTGATGAGGATTCGTAAGCTATGAGAAAATCAAATATAATTAGATATTAAATTACTTTTACATAATTATACTGATTTTAAATTTAAATTCATAGTTTGAATATCAACGATAAATTAGCATAATTTGCTATTGATGTAAATGAAGGTTTATTTCAAATTCAATTTAAATAATTTTCACAAAATACAAAAACTTTTTCCTTTAACTAAGAAAAAAAATTCAATAATTACATAGAATTTTATATCAAAGCTAGAATTGATTTTAAATAAATTTAACGCACTAGTATTATGGTATCACATTCAAATATCTTAAATTACTGTGGTATTATATAAAAAAAGAAAAATTTTGCGAAAAGAAAACATTCATATATTTTGTTATTTTTTATTTTGAGAAATTCTATTTCATCGTATAAAATTTATATTATATTTAAATTACCCATTAACTATTTTCTTTGTCAATAATCGTAAATTGAAGCTTGATTAGATTTCTCACAGTCATAATTTTCTGCAGTTGTATTACAGTAGAAATTTGTGATAGATTTTTTTTTTTTTTGTTATTTTTTGTGTAACTCATTATTTATAAAAAGTAAAAACAAATAAATAGTTCTCATTAAAAATATAGTTACACCTATGATTAATAAAGTCCCGATCGGGAGATACCGATATTCTTTAAGTTTTAATTTCGAAAATTCATTAAACTGGCAATTAATTTAATAGTGCAAGCCATCAATTAAACGGCGTACGCCTTTAATCTTGATCAATTATAAATTTGCATATGTAATATAATTGTAATACAATATTCGCCCTATCCGTCGGGCATCTCCTCCGAAACTTTTACACGGTCCAGAGCATTGAGTCTCGTCCGCAGCATCAGCTCGTCACAAACACAAACACCCGGAGATCAAGCGCTCGCATTTACAAACAATTGCTTTTTGTTTATTTTATTAATACCCGTGGCGATACTCGAAACCGCGTCTCGAGGTGCAATTGCAACTTTTCTCCCCCCCCCCCTCCCCCCCGCGGCCACCGCGACCCCCGTATCGATCCTCGATCTCGAGTGCACCCGAGGCTTTTTGCGTGTTTCGGAGATGCACAACTCGCGCAACTATCGAGTATCGACTTGTTAAGTGCCGATTCCAGCCCGAGACTCGATTTATTGGGTGCGTTAGACCCGATAAAAGCACTAATCTCGCGCGATCCTCCGCGTGGAAATGGACTGGTAATGTCCCTATTATACCCATTCGACCGGTGATATTTTCGCATTACACGCTTCCTCGATCTGGTATCGCACTGAGTTATGAATGGGAGAAACTGAGTTATTGGCTAAATTAGAAGTGAGAAGCTCATAGGGAATTGTAATTACACAAGTGTTAAGCGCGTAATTGGCGTCTGTCGGCCTGAGCCACGAACCAAAACCAAACCAGAACCTTAAACTTTGATGGGTTGCTGCTCTTTTTATTATTATTCGAGGCCCTCCCGTGATATTGTCAAAATTGAATGAGACTGCTTGCAATTTATAAATATGGCCGAACTAACTGTACTCCCAAAGATTAAATTTATAAATATACATCTGCTGCTATAAATTATATTAACGAGATTACGCGCAGACTCGAGACGCACGCACACACATCTATACATCCATTGCTATAAATTATTTCATCTCGTATTGTTCACCTTTACCAACTCTCTGCATCAAAAATTTAAATTTAAATTTAAATTTCATCTCGCTTCACTCTTAGTTATGAACTTGAAGATTTATTGTAAAAATAGTCTCAAATATTAATAATCAATACACCTTCTATCAAAGCACATTATCTGATAAGCTAATTTTATACTTACGACACTGTCTTTTAACATTGATTATGCATGAGCTAATAATCCTTAAAAGCTTTGAATACCTTTATAAAAATTTTGTTTTATACCTACTTACAATATAAAGTAAATAAATATGGGGAAAAAAAAAAAAGAAAAAAAATAATCAATTTATTTTGTGTAAGCTACTACAATGTGCGTTGCAAAAATAGAAAGTCGTTTATTATATCTTAATCTCATTGCGTCATGTATCGTGAATGCAGAAGGTTGACCCTGAAAATAATAATTCTCTATTGTTTCAACAACGACAACCATATTGAAATGAGCAGTTAATAGAAATACTTCATCTTTCTCGTGGAGAGAAGTTGAGAAAAAGTACACTTTTTTGCTTAGGAATTTTTTTTTTTTACCAATGGCAATAATTTTAAGGAAACTTACTTTTCTTGTACTTATATAATTTAACTTTAGACAAGTTGATTAAAACTATTCTCTCGAAACATAAACTCAAGAACAACTCGGAGAAATGAAATGATTTCTGTCATTGTACTTGATGAGTGCTTTGAATGTACTTTGCATCTTGATAAATTACTTACAAAGGCACACAGAGTTGATGTCAATGGTTGGCTGATTTTTCAGATACGATAAATGTCCATCATTACACCTGGAGCTTCGATTTGTTAAAATGTGTACAATGAGCGATCATTTAAAAAATAGTCGAGACGTCAGTAACATCTCGACCATTTAACCCCTCCCCCTCCCCCTCCTCCGCCCCAGATTAATTGGCACGTTCGGCAATTGTTGTATTTTCGGGCGAACGATTGCATTGGAGCTTCGACGCCATTGTTGAGGTCTAAATGGCACTTCCCAGCGTGGATAATAATGAAAGTGTTGAAATAAATGCAATCGAAACACACATTCGTAGGTAAGCGCGCAGAAATAAAAAATATCTCAAATTTAAATCGCTACAACTGTGGACGGCGAAAGGATTATTTTCCCCCGAGCCACGCCCACGAGGAACAATGTAACTTGTGCATTGTGAATGCCAATTGCCCTAATAATTATCATTCTTACATTTCTCTCCCCCCGACGTCAGTGGCGATGTTCTGTCTTTTTCTCAATATTAAGTGCAACTGGGAGAAAGCGGCTGCAGCTGGTGTCGCTGTTATTACACTGAAAGAGCTAAGGAAGTATTATGGGCATGGAAGTGAAGGACGCCGTCGAAAGAGGAGAACCAGAAGCGAAAAGCAAAAAGAGGAATGGCGATTTTAACGTTTAGCCTTTTTCTTTTGTTTTTCTTTGCGCGCCGGGACTTGGGGAAAACTGAATATTAAAACTAATTTGATAAATATTTACGAGGCGAAGGAATTGCGCTGGATTTATAGAAGTTTTATAAGTTAATTGGTTTGCGATCGGTTTTCATTGCCATCAAATTTTCGACACGGCCATCCAAATACTTGGGTTTAAAAGGAAAATATCCACAAAGTGGTGAATTCTTTTAGAAAAAAGGATTACACTTTTAAGATTGTTATTACAAAGTTTCCTTGCGTCTTTCTGAAAGGGATAAGGATCTTCTCGGGTACTCGCGGCCATTATACAAAGGGAAATGATGCCATCAAAAATTCTCTTTGGAAGGGAAATACACGAATTCAATTAATTTTTTGGTAAAAAGGAAAATAAATAGCCGAGGCAAGAGAGAGAGAGAGAGAGCGAGAGGGGGGGAGGGAGAAGGGAAAACTGTAAGCGAGAAGTGGCAAATGAAAGGGAGTATTATTGATCTCCGAGGTTACGTTGCAATGCGCCAGAGGGAAAAACTTTTGGGCTTTTGTGCAGTCGAGAGATGCAGTCGGAGACCAACTGAAATCGAAACAGAATAAAAACGTCTGTGAGCCCTCAGGAAAAGGTCGAGGGTCGTGTGGACCAGCGGGAGACGACGAGAAGATAGACATCGGGTCAAAGTGTTATTATAGCCGTTGTAAAGCCATTCGCGTCCACAGCTTCACGAAAAGGGGTTATTAATGATCTCCCGAAGTGACATTATATTCATTCGCTTATTCCTCCGAATTGGGATAATCGTTCATAGATCATACTATGATCCTGGAAATCAACTTGGTTTAATCTCGCGCGATCGATCAATCAGCTGCTTATCTTCCTCCATTTACGGCGGGCCGTTTAATTATCATCCCAACAGTTTTAGGGGAAGCTTTCGGAATTTATATAAATACCTTTTATTTATCGATTACTCGCTTTCTCAGCAAACCCATATTATATTTATGTGGATAATTTTGGTGTGCCCAGTCTACATTTCTCTTATTATTGATTTTTCTCATTTCCTACGACGATATTTCACTATTTTTAAGTGTGCACGCAATAATTGAATTAGTAGCTAAAGTTTACAATTTTAGCTACTAAGGCAAGGTTGATGAACGATACTTTATACTTGAATTGTTATTTTTTTATTTATACCCGTGGTTATGTTTTATTATCAACGATTCTTTATTTTATATTGTCACTTAATTCGTCCAATTTAATAAGTTGTAGTAATAAATAGTTCTGCCTATAGTTTTATGATGTGTTCTATCGTGTATTGTAAAATATTTAGTGTATTATAGATTATTTTTCTTTGTTCTAAATATTTCTAGAGTCTGTAGTTTTAAAATAAATTTTATAAATTTGATAATTTCTTGTGTGAATTTTTCGTTTCGTATCTATATAAAATTATTGATAATTTCCGTTTCACAATGTATACTGAAATTAACATTGCAATAATGTTATACTTGAATAGAAACCTGTTTCATATAAATGTAATACACCTATTTATTATTATTATTTTATATTTTATGCTATTGAATTGTACCAAGTATTTAAATTTATCTTTTTCCAAGAAATAATTTATTTAGCAATCATTCCAATTGTTCCTTACAACAATTTATTAAGTTATTAAGTTTTTTTCCGCGTATAGAGTATAAATTTGTATATTTTTTCTGCTACTTTAATTGCTTTATATATTACTACTTCAATTAAATAAATTTTTTAATTATTTTTATGTATTTACATATTCATATAATTTCATAATTCCTTGCATAATTTCTTTATTTTTTGTATCCACGAAGAAAATGTTATTTTCTTAATTACTTTCTGTTACTGTTTATATATTCAAATTAAGTTTTTCTTGATACTCCAAATTTTTAATAATATATACTATTGTGTTTACTTGTTTAATTTTTAAATTACATTACACTATTCATTCAATATTTATTATCAAAATATATAAAATATTAAGTAAAATTAATTTTTACTTTGAAATTTTTGTTACAAAAAATATTTAAAATTATTTATTATTCATTCAGATTTAATCAATTAAAAAATAGCCTCTTTTATCAAGCATATTTTAATAAAAAAAATATCATAATTTTTTGTGGTTGAATTTTTGACAAAATAAGATAGATATCGAGGGTTGTATCAACATGAATATTTAAAGTGATTTGTTTGCATGGCTTGTCTTTTGTTATTTTTCTTTTTATTTATAAATAAATTTAATACTGATTTCTTCATCTAGAAACAACTTTATATTGTAGTTGCAAGTTATTTAAAAAATTTATTTTAGTTAATATTTTTTTTAAAATAATTTTTAAAAATAATTAGAATTCCTCAGTTCAAGTGCAAAAAGCTATATAATAATTTTTGTATATTTCACGATAATAGTAGCTTTTGTAAAGTATCACAATAAATATTTAGATTATAATATTCAATAAGACAATATGTGACATTTCTTAGTTATAGATAAGCTTGCAAACTAAAATTCATCTTGATTTTCAATATGAACGATATCTGTATTTGGAATAATCTCAGTTCAAAAAATTGTTACTAACTAGAAATATGAAAAGAAAATTATTATTCTTATTCTTCAAAATCTACTAGGTTTTCAAAAAAAATTTGTTTTTTATAAATAGGTATAAACCATTGATTTAAAAAATTATATACTGCTTTTTACATTTTTTAGTACAATGATTTGTAAACAATGAATGCTAAATATAACTACCTTACCTTTGTTATTATAAAAGTAGTAAATAAAAAGTTTTTGTTCGTGAAATTTCCCTTAGAACACTGACATTATTGTTTAACTACTTTTCCAGTGTTATTAAAATTCTTCTACAAATGAAAATTTGCTTACTTAAACGTATCTGTCGATTTCGAAACTATATTATTTTCTAAATTACTATAACGTCAAGAACTATATTACATATGCAAAATTTGGAATTCCTTAAATATATATGCTACTACTAACTAATAGGTATTCCGAGAGTTTTTGTTTTCATGCATTCATAACTGACCAGTAATTTTAGAAATTTTGAAAATATTTCATTTTTTTTAAAATTAGACGAAACAAATCACGAACAATATTTTACATAATTTCTAAATGTTTATCTATGTAAACATATTATAATTACATTGGGTCTGTCACTGAAATTCGCATCTTTTTTAATACTTTTATATATAAATTTCATATTTAATAAGTGGAAACTCAATCCATCATTGCAAAACTATTTTAAAGTATTTTTATTTATTTATAATTTAGAATTATTTACTGTTAAAATATTTTAGAGCACAAAAAATTACATGCGACACATATTTTTAATCATTTATCAATACTAATAATAATCTCATGTGAATTCTTCTCAAACTTTTACTAATTTTATAAATCAAAATATTTTCCAAACGATTTAAATTATGTATATAATTAAATGTAAATAACCTTTATTATATGAGAGCCAATTTTTTAAAGAAATTTTCTGTAAATTAGGGGCTAAACTTATTTTATGAAAATATTGGTTTATCAATTTGCGAAATAAAGTTTTTTTTATAGTTTGCAATTACTTTTATATAATCCGAAGAAAAATTAAATAATAGATAAGCCACTGGATGAAGAAGAAGAAGAAGAAGAAGAAGAAGAAGAAGAAGAAGGAAAAGAAGAAGAAGAAGTGTCATAAAGACTTTTTATCACTGCGCCTATGTGTTCGCAGCATAAATGCTGATAACCGCCAAGAAGCGCAAGCACGTGTGCATTTAGATTATATATTTATATTTATATTTATATCACTTTCCGGTGAGAATACGAACGTCCCTAGTGCTTTGATAAACAATATTGTATACGATTCACTAAATCTTAATATCACTTGTTCCCTCGTAAAATTACTTTTTTATTCAATAATATCGCTCATGATTCAAACCCGCTATTTCAAGAGCAAAGGGAGTTTTTAATCTAAATGTTATTACGTATCTCTCTTATAATTTATACTTTTGATAATTCGTGTTATTAAATTTCTTTTATAAAATTAACCTTCTACTATTTATAAAAATACAATAATGACGCGATTACTTGTTGTCTGATTTGTTTTAATTTTGTTATTATTTCGCCAAGAATAGATACTCATATAATCTCGTTATATTGAAACATTGTCTTTGTTTTATTTATAAATATTTATATATATATATATATATATTTATCAGTAAAAATATGATTTCACGACAAACTATAAATCCAATATTTTATTATTAGTATTAACATTAACAAAGTTGATTATAAAACCTTCATATTGTATAATTACACAGCATTATGTAATAATCATTATTGGACTGCATTGCTTTAGTTTTACATAAGAAAGCTTAAACTTTCCTCATCATGGCATAACTATGCAGATAATCAAGATTACGATTATGTCCCATCTTTCCCATCTCTCGTGGTAATTTTTCTTGTTTTTTTTTTTAAGACTAGCACATGCTCGCAAAAGATTGGCACCTGTCGGATGCATAGGGGTGAGTCGCTATTACCTCATTTTCACGAGCAAATCATTAAATACTTGATGCGAGCAATCCTCATTACCAGTTTTATGCGCCAAAGCTGATTGAAAAATCAGGATTCTTTACTGTGCTAATCAAGAATCTTATGCAGGTTTATTGCGTAATGTGGAAAATTCGGAATCTATGAAGTTTGATCAAGGATTCTATGAGAAGAAACAGATTCGCATTTTTACAAATAATTCTGCCTCTAAGCATATTTTAAGAATGTGTGTACGTTCCAGAGATGATGTATATTATAATTTTGAATATTTTTCTTTCTTTACTTTTTTGTAAATATTTTTTACTCTGTATTACTGATAGATACAAGCCTCTGTTACACAGCGTTTAATATTTAAAGTTGTTGAAATTCGTTAATTATGAACAAAATTACATGTCTTTATAAGTGAACATATTACCAATAAATAACAGTATAAATATTATTAAAATTATTTCAATATCTTCTTAGTATAATGCAGATTCATTTTTGTTATTGCAATTAAATAAAAATTTTGAAGTTTTTTTAATCATTGAATTACTAACTAAATAATATATTACACGAGTAATTTATTAGAAGTCTACAAAATCTTGCCTCTTAGCAAGTGAATTTCATTCGCTTTTACTATGACAAATATACTAATTATCAAAGTATTCATTTCATTACGCCAAACTTTTCTCCCGTCTGCAATAGAATTCATTTATCAATTATTTTATTTTGATGAATTCTGAATTAAAGGAAATCTATAAACATTACAAAGCAATGAGAGCTTAAATTTTCAATGAAATTGCAAGTTTCTTTTATTTTATATACGAATATTAAATAGTAATAAAATAGAGAGAAACATTAATAATAACGAATCACTCTCGTTAAAGATACGAACAGTAAAAAAAAATTATGCTAAAGTGATTGTTTAACATTAGCTAAAGTGCTTTAAAAAAAAAAAAAAAAAAAAAAAAAAAAAAAAAAAAAAAAAAAAAAAATAAAAAAAAAACAGTATAATTACAATGTAATAGATTTGAATTGAAATTTATTATTTAATAAATTAATGAAGTCAAAAAAATTTAAGAAAAACACATATTTTTATTGAATTAATTACAGGATATTCGTAGTAGGCAAAAATTAAATTTAAGTGTCGGTATAAAGTTTTCTTGATTTTTCGAGTCCATCGTCAGGTGAGTAAAACGTGGAATGCAGTTAAGGGAAACTGATCTTATAAAGCAGGACCAATCCAGTGTTTGATCTGTAGAAAAATGCTATTCCGCTCTCTGATCGCAGTCCATTAACCTCGAATTCAACCTCTTCAACCTCTTCAACTTGTTTATGTAATGGCGCGGTAATGCGAGGGCCGCTCAAGCAATTGACTGCGATTTAACCTCCTCGAGATGATGGTCCACTTTGATAGATTGCAAAAATACTACTTGAAAAAAATACCAAAAGATCCGTGGTACTTGATTACAGGTTTGAAATGTTATCATGTTATCTTATAAATTCGACGTACGTTCTCGTTCGAATTTATGATTCGTTTGTTTGGAGTTAAAGTTGAGAGGTTAAGTGAGTCTCAAATTGATGAGCTTTTGTGGCATGAAAGCACTTTGACCCGCCGTACGGCCGCGTACATCGGGTTGCTGTCCATCAGGAGGCGATGTTTGAAATGCTTTCAATTAAATTTTTATGTTTGTGTACGATGTATGTATCCAAGTATTAAATTCATGTTATATTGTTATTTTATTTAATATACTGGATAAAATAAAAAATATGTTTATGAGATTCTCATGTTTTTATTTCATCAATTATTGAATATTGGAAAATACAAGTTATACTCGGAACTTTCTTTTCATTTTAGATTTTTATACGAAAATCGTATTCTCGTGTAACTTGTATATAATACTTACATAAAAGTTTAATAAAAAGTTTACATTATATTTTTTGATGTTTACATTATTATGTTTATTAAATTTTGATTATGAAGATTCAAGTTTGTTAAAAAAATCTATCAATATTAATTCATTAAGATATTAATTAAGGATAATAATTAATAACAATAATAAATAAATAATTATATTTATTATAATTGGAATGGAATATTTCGGAAATTTTTTTTTTTGCGCACAATTTTAACTGACCATTACATCATTAATATGGGCTTAAATTAATCGTTAAATAATGGAAAATCGACTATGGCATATAGATGAATATAAGATAACTGTTATGTTTTTAAGTAAACGAAAAAGCCTCATAAAAGTATTTATGAAAACTTATTTATGAAACGGTACTTGTAATTAGAAGCGCCACATTCTGATGGACATAGATTGTAAGAGCAAAAGAGACAAAGATTAAGTGAGAACTCATTTCTGTACTGGTTGGAGAAAAATTTAACATCCGCGGATTTTCCGCTGACTTGCGGAATGCAGACTCATGTGCAATAAAAAACGTGGTCGGTCGCATAAGCATGCGGTAGCGCTTTTCGCACTCTTTAATTGCAAAACCGCGAAAGGTTGAAGGGAGAAAGAATTCCGGCTCAAATTGCAATTCCAAGAGGAGAGGGTGAACTTGATCGGGGGAGCAAATGAAATTTTTTAAAAGGTGCCTGCCTGACTCAAAAACTTTTATCCTGATGGGTGATTTTATATTACAATTAAAATGTAATTGAGGTTTATTTATGCTTACAGTCTGACCGAAATACTCAATAGGTTATAATTGAACAATAAACTATTGTTTGATGTTGCTATTTGACTTTAACCGGTAGTCGTTGTTACAAGGGAGAAATTTTATTAAGCATTATTACAAGATTATTAAAATTTAAAAAGTTTGATTAAAGATTTAATTAACGTTTTACATACTAGACTTACAAATAATACTTACACATTATGTCATTGTTAAAATGATATATTTGCTTTAAAATACATTGACATTACAATTTTTATTGTATAGGATCAATAATAGCTATTATCATTCTATTAAAACTTGAATAGAGAATTACGTAAATTAAGATTTTATGAGATTTAAAAAAATTTTTAATTTAACTCGTAGATATAACATGTAGAAGCAGCTAATTTAATTAAAAATGTAGACTTTATTTATTTTAGTGCAAAAGCTTCATAAAAAATTTACAAAAGCTTCAGTCTTTTAGATCTACTAAAGTGAGATTGACTCGATTAAGTAGAAAGTTGAAAAATAAAAGATTCGAAAACCGGAAGAAAGGCAGCAAGTTACAAAGAAAAAGTTTACTAAAGACCTGGGAATAACAAAGGGGCAGATAGAGAGAGAGCGAGAGAGAGAGAGAATGTGTGTACATAGGGTCAAAGGTGATCTGAGATTTAGCGATTCGTGGTGCCCAACCCCGACCGCAGCCTAACGATTTTTCGTTGAGATGTCGAGTACCCGGGTACTCTTTGTTGTTCTGGGAGGGAGGCACTTGCTAAGAAGACTTTGAGTTCCATTGACCGATCCAACGGATTCAAATATTTGCGAGTGTGCCGAGGCTATTCAATTGATCTAGTCCCCTGTTAGACCGATCTAACCTTGACATTTTCCGCTCTGACCTGTGCGCTTTTGAGTACTTTGATTGATTAAATAAGTTTTGCAGCTTGTCATTTGTACCTAAATTAATGTTTGTTAAATGATCTCTTTTGAGTGGATTTTAATCGAGGTTCAGGAAAATGTGTGTATTTTGAGTTAATGGTGGATGCAAATGTAAAATTCTGGTGTCGTTTTAATCATTAACAATCCTCTTCCATCAAACAGTTTCGTGTTCGAGTGACAATTCGTCAGATGTTAAACACCCCGAGAAAGGACCATTTTTTCCATTTTTCTTTTTGTATTCTCAAAAAGTTCATATTCCATTAGTCCCGGAAGACGCCAAATAGAGTAACACAGATATTATCAATTCTTCGGAGACCTTATACATAAGAAGTTCAGGCGCAAAACCATAAACCATTAGAGCCTCGTTGTAGGGAACGAGCACAGCACAAGAGCAAAAAGTGGAGAAGGAAAAGAGCCGAGTTTCCCTCATTCATCGGGAAATAATACATCTTTTGCCTAGTTTAACAAAGCCCGGCTAAAAGTACACGTTTTTCCGGCCCCCAATTGCCCTTTTCCCTCACGAGTCCCACGCGCGCACGTGGAAAGCATAAAAGAAAAGCTACACGCGGTATACCTGCCACTTCACCGCGGACGTGCCGACCGAGGGAAAACAGGGTCGGTACAGAGGAGCCGGAAAAGCCGATGCGCGCCAGGTTATTTATTATTGATTTTTCGTGGGTGGGTGCAGAATCTGAATCGCCGGCTGCACATGGAAAATGCGGAAACTAGGAGATCTTCAATGGTTGATCACCGTGAGACGATTCTGCCAAGTTCTGTTTTTGTTCGTTGATAGACTAAAATTTCTCATTCACTTTCTCAATCTAATTAGAAATTTTAATAACTGACCAGGTAGTTACTGGGCAACATGAATATTTGCAAAAGTACTGCTAGTTAATATTTTAACAAAAAAATCTTCTTATTTTTACTCATCATAATAACATGTTGTAAAGAAAGTTATAATATCTTAGTAATACGAAAAAGAAAAATTCAACAAAAATATAGGCAATATATAATTAATTATGTTAAAATCATGAGCTTAGGAGGTAATTTAAGCACCAAAAAACTTAAATAAAATGCAATAGTTATCAACATACTTGAAAATAAATTGTTATGATATGAATTATAATTCATTAAAAATTATATAAGCAGTAAATATGTACACAAACCGCTGTAAAAGACATAATAAATATATATTTTATTTATGTACTCCTGTAAATAAATTATTAAAATTTTATTCTTTATTAGGAATAATCCAATGTATAAAAATACCTTTTACTTTTAAGGAATTAAAATTCATACATACATCGTATTTGTTATTTAATGAATTAAGATTTACAAGAGATTTTTTTATTCTTTAATCACTTTTCGAATGTTTTTTTTTTATTATCCGTCTGTATTTATTTGTCGATTTTATCAAAAATTGTTATTAATAATTAGAAAGCAACAAGCAATTTCGAGAAATCATTAGACAAAATATTTAAGAACTCTCATGAACCGTGCGATTGATCTTCCCGTTAATCATTTTACGAACAGGCGCGCCAATTCGCATGCGAAATCGAGACGCTTACCTTTGCAAAAAGTTTAAAAGCCAAACACACGCACAGATTAAACCCGAAGTGCTTTCTAACTTTCTAAAAAAGGAGCACTAACGTCGGTTTAATGTGCCGCATTCCCGCTTACGCAGAGACGATTTTCCCTGTTGATTTTCCGCGCGCTTTCACGAGGTCGGAAAAATCGGGAGACCTCGACTGATAAAATCGCGAGGCCGATCCACGGCAGCTGGCGCTGATCGACGACATTACACTTTAACAGCCTTAATGCCTCCTTTAAATCACCGACTTAACGCCTTCATCCCCATGGTGGAAACGGCTCAGGGGTGTTTTCGGGTTCCTCCGCCTCCTTCCTTATTTCCTCGGCGGTTTTTTGTCGGCGAAGACATGAAAGAACGACGCGCGTCTCCTTCCTGGTGAGATTATGTCGGAGCTATCGACCCCCCCCCCCAAACGCAAGCCTACATGTGCACACACACACACACGCACACCCATCTGTCCACACACGTACATGTGCGTGTGTGGAAATTGGTGTGTGTTAGCAGACGGACACAGTCACGCCCGATTAGAACCGAACCGTTGGAGAGTAACTGCATCACGGTCCTCCTCTTTCCATCTGATCCCTCCCATTCCTCTCCATCCATCTTCCTCCTCGCAATCTGACGTACCTTTCATCTTCGCCCCGGTCAATTGTTTTTCACGTCTCCTCTGGCGGTAGATTTTCCTTTACGTAATTGCATTTTCCTCGAATTTAACAAAGTCTGCTGTCGTTTAGTTGATGCCTTTTTTAAAAACTCCATTCAAAAACTTATATATTTTAATCCTTATCATGAGTAAGCTCTTCGTAGAATAGCGTCTAAGATGTTTCATGTTTTGTATCGAATAAAGTGTGTACATTTTATAAGTAAGGTATTGAAATAATTTATAAATTAACCGTGCGCTAAAATAATAAAGAATTTTTACGATTTTTCCTTTTCCAATTCCATTGACTGACGCATTTTTCACTTCCGTTCCTTTTTTTTCAATTTTCCTTATCCTCCTCGGTCTTCTATTTTCTTCCCCCCTCGAGTAGCAGATTAAATGTCATCTACCAATTTGTAGGATTTCATGTTTTTTTTTTTTCGCGCAATAGGGTCGAACCTTCGAAGCGTGAGAATAAACGAGTGCGGCAAGTTAAAAGGGGACAAGATTTGCCGCAAGAAATAAAGCAATATCTCTCTCTTTTTTATCGTGTATTTCCTATTTAACACACATCAAATTTTGGTTTTTATCATTTTAAAAAAAGACAGAGAGTTTGACTAAGATAAATGGTAATGAATCAGTTTTACAGTTAAAATTGAAAAGATGTCGTCATGCGAGTAACACGGTCTTCTTCAATACACATGATTCATCAACAATTAAATTTAGAGCTACAATATTTATCTTTATCTCAACTATGTAATCATCAAATAAATCATGCATTATTATTTTTTTTTTTTTTTTTTTTTTTTTTTTATACAATTTATTACTATTTATAAATTGCGAATGAATAAAGACTGAAAAAATATTTCCATTAATCCGGATAAAATTTGTTCAATCGAATATATTCATATAATAATATAAACTAGAATATTTATTTCACCCGAACTGCCTTATCATCAAATAAATCGTCGTTATTTTCTTTTTTTTGCGACATATAAATTGTAGAATGAATTAAATTTTTTGTTGTAATCATTGAATCGTGCCGCTTATGAATATAATTGTGGAAAGCCACCCTTAATCGAGTGAAAAAATTGCAAAGTATTTGGGGGTTAAATACGTTTTGTTCACCTGTTTCAGACACTTCATACGAGAAGGCATGCAGAAGGGGCAGTGCTCCAGCCACCCCCGTACTCGGCGCCCGACCACTCGACGTCACCCCCAATCGCATTGTCGTAAGTACTACCCTCTCTCACTTTCGAATTCCTTCGCCTTTCCCTACGTGCCACCAGAAATTTAGTGCACCCCGCGTGTCAAAGTTCAAAGCAGACAAGCGCAGCCTCCTCCAGCTCGATAAAAGCCTCAACTAACATCCGTTTTTCTATTCAGACTGCGAATAGCGTCCTGGGGAAAATCGGAAATTTTGGCTTTGTATTTTAAGGGATAAAGGGAAATGTTGGAAACGATGACTTTTAATTTTGGTCAATTCAAAAAAATCCAAAACTATTTTGAACTCAATTGCTGGAAAGAAATTGTGATTTCAAACTTCGATTCATAACGCCTTATTAATTGGGTTGCGTAAGTTGAAAGATTTTTATCTTGGTTTTCTAAATTTATAAAATTCAATTTTTTTATATTATTAACCATTTTAAATAGAATAATACATTAATCGAATGAATATATTATCATAAATAAAAATTAATATAATGAATGTAAATTATTTTTTTTACCAATATTTATCTTTATTTATCTACTTCAACATTTTTTTCAAAATTCTTATTACATTTGTAAATTTATATATTAAAAATATCAAATGCAAAATATAATGATTACTATTTCACCAAAAAGTATATTGTACGTATTATGTTCACAAGAACCACCCCAATTGATTTTTCCCATTCTTACAATAGATGAAAAATAGTTTATATCTCTCAAATATTCGAGATTTAATGATAATATGGAAGAAAAAAAGAAAAAATAATAATGTTTTGGTATACAAAAATTTTCCCTGCATCATTAGCATATTCGCGTCCTTGTATAACTGTATGTCGACATCAGCTATTTATAAAAACGGAAAAGTTCGACGGACTTGTAAATAACAATAAGAATATCATAGATTTTGACAGGACTATCTTTCTGAATTTCTATGAAAAACATTTAAGTATTAGTTAATCAATCATTTTTTCTGTCTCATTATCATTATAATTTTATACTGGTACTTCTAAATTCCCTTACATTTGTACTAACAGATCGCCTTCACAAAAACTGTGAAAGCCATATTCATAATTGACAAGCAATGAAGTTTATTGAAATTTTTCTCAGAGAGTAGCTGCCCAGAGCAACGACTTTCCAGATTTACTTGGAACGAAAATCAGTTAAAACATTAAATAGGTCATTGATTCACTGTATTTCCATAGTTTTTTATAATTATAATAATGATTATTTAAAATACGTGGTCACTTATACACAATGAATGGCGGCTCTTTCCTGTGATAAATAATGAGATTATTTTTTACCAAAGATAAATGATGTATGGATCCTGATGTTCTTAGAAAATCTGCAAAACGATTAGCAATAAATAAAGAAAAGCACTTTCTCAAAGCATTATATCTTTTTAAAGCAAAATATATTTTCTGTACCATACAATTATATATAGAAATTAATTCACTGCGACTTTAGCATTATTACATGTTAGAAGTAAAAAAATCGTTAATTTGAATAACAGAAAACAACAATTTTGCATAATCAATGAATATCCTAAATATTTATTGTACTATTTTAAAATATCATTTAAATACACAAACAATAATAAAATTAAAAAAAATAATCATTTCCAGAAAGTTTCTGACATGAAATTTTCGTTTATTTTTTTTCCTTTCAAAAGATATTCATGTGCTTTGAAATTATGTTGTTGCTTTATTTTCTTCAAATCAATTTTAATCTTATTATATTTTGGTTATCAAATGTTACTAATTCGTTTATTGTAAGTTTATTATGTTTAACTCTCACTCAATTTACCTGTCAAAATTTCTTTATTTAATTGATAAAATTATTTTGTAAAGTTTTTTTTTAAGCCCAGCTAGAAATTAGAATAACAATAGATGGATAAAATTGATTGCATATGGCCAACGTTTATACACATGAATGCGCGAATAAATGTATACCCAACCAGTTTAGTGAAAATTTTTGACTTGGCAAAACTAGCTCTTTATTTTTTATGTTAAATTTTAGTACTTGTTTTTTATCAAACTTTTATTTAAATATATCGTATTTTATAAAAATATGTTGTTTAATTTTTTATGACTTTGAATAATGATAAATTGTTGTAAAAATAAAAATGATTGATGAATAACAGATGTAAAATTAATTTCAAGCACCGATAAATTAATACAATTTTTCTTTTATAATAATTGCTTTAAATATTATCTATGAAAATAATTTATTATATTCGTAAATTACTAATTTCAATACAACTTACGTACAAAAATTGAGAACAAAAAAATTTTTTATCGCATAATTGAATAATGAGAACAAAATTAAAATAGAGTCTTGTTGACACTTTATACTGCCTTGTATCTCAATTCCGTTAAGCGTCAATTATCTTAATTCCAGGGTATGAATAGATGAAATAATTCTTTCATTACCTATAATTACGTATCCGTTACACAGTTCTTCGATGCATAATACGATATGCTAATATCCGCAGTGCGTCACATAAAAATCCATTCCCTCGAAACCGGCCTTCGAACAATTTTTCATTCGATATAATGCAAACGAAGGGTGAGACAAGAAGGGAGGTGGAGATCGATTATAAGCAAGACAAACAAACGGGTGTCTACCGGTTCACAGGTGATTTTTCTCTTTTTTCTCCTCTCCAGCATCCGGACTATCAAGGGAAGATACTTGTTCGTTTACTTTCTGCAGACAACGACCACAGTTGATTTAAGCAACGAAAATCAGATTCACAAATGTAAATCCCCGGGTGGGGGAGAGGGGGAGGGGAGGGGGAGGGGGACGCGCACGTAGTCCCTTTTGGTGCACCGTCTTTTCCTTTCTCAATAAATCATTTACATTTTCACAGGCTCTTTGTGAAAAGCAGCTTTTCTCTATGTAAGTGCATTGTACAGGTATTTTTACAGACATCAACATCACTTAATGCGGTTATGCAAAGTGAAATGAATAGTGATCTCTATGTTAACAGGTTACGCTCCATAAAAGTTATAAAAATTTTTGTAAAGTATCAAATTTTACAGAATCCCCCAATTCAATTGTAACCGTTGCATCTTTACAAACAATAATTAACTCTTACTAAAAAGTTACTTCCACGCGACTCGGTATCACACCTGATTAGCATATCATTGGATTTTTACGTCCCCTGTCCACATAGATTATGGGAGGACACCTCCTCACGAGTTGTGTAAACTTCTCACTCATCCTCTCGAGAGTGTGAGGAGGATCGGTGGTCCAGACCCGCAACATCTCTACTTCTCACCTCCAGCTCCGCTCTACACGTAGTTGTGTTGAATATTCAGGAGAGAAGGTTCATTGTACTCGTCTGGGGGTCCTGAGCCTCCTCCAGGTCGATAAACCTTGGCTTCGCTTTAATTAGAGCACGTTGCAGCATTCTCGTAGTGGCCTAATAAAGCAGTAACTGAATCGACTTAGTCATCCTCGGGACACATCACCTCATTCAGGAGCCTAAACCAAGGATCCTTGATTAAGTACTTTTCAACGCGTACAGCCTCTATAAAACAATACTTAGATTGAATCACTCGTTCACGGCTCTCCCTCACTTTTACCCTTAATCCCAAAAAAGAAAATTATGCAGCTTCCTTCCTATTAAGAAGGCTATTTAAATATTCATTAAATTAACTCACATTAATTATTATCAAAATAAATTGTACAGACGCTATAAAAAGTTTCAACAGGTGTTAAATTATTATTAATTCATTAAAAATTACAAATTACTATATAACGTGTTTTTGGTTAGCTTACGCTTTCATTTTTAAACAACACTTTTTTGGCATTTAAATATTATATTTTATTTTCTCTTTACGTAAAAAATGTGTAACAGTTGTTTTAATTATTCAACTATTAAATCAATGTCTGATAAATATTTTGAAAATACCCTTGTTCTATTATAAAATATTATCAAATGGATATAATTTTAAAGATTTTTGATATATTAATTATTTTTAGATTTTTAATGCATATTAATTATATTTAGAGTTTTAATGCAATGATATATAATTAAACGATATTGATTTAATGACAAAAATGAACATTGTATCCACATTTTTTTTTAGAAAATATTCAAAATAAATCGATCATTAAAATATTTATAATGGTATGAAACAATTTATTTTAATACAATAAACCCTTCCCGATAATTAGTCACAACATAAAAGCAGGTTTTAAAAAGAGATTCTAAAATTTTTTTACCTTTTTCTCCATTTAACTGTATTCCTCTTTCGACACAATAGTGAACAAATGCAAGTATCCTGTATATAAAATTTTTTATATGAATTTGTACTGCTTAAAAATAACGGTATGCAGTTATGAATTCAAAAAATAAAAAAACAGCGTGTTTATTGTTAATTTATTGTAAAAAAATATAATCAAATATTTAAATAGAAATTTGTAAGCTTGGTGAAATATTTACACACGCCATTTGTTTGAAATCTCCATTTATTCTAGGCTCGAAAGAAAATGCAATTACAGCAAATGTTTTACACGCAGATAAACTTATGCGCATATAAATGAAAAATCCTCAAAAGTAAAATGGAGGAATTTTCATTTTCTTTATTACCGTGGTGTCGATGGCTCATTTCACATTTGCTTCAGTGATCAAAGCTGCTGAATTCAATCTAAATGTTCTCTGCATCAAACGGACAGACACACGCATTTATGCTCTCTCTCTCTCTCTCTCTCTCTTTCTGTCTCTCGTTCAAGTGCATTACGGAGAAAGAGAGAGTGAGGGAGAAAATTTGAAACGCGAAGCAAAGTTACTTTCCCAAACGAATCGATGCCAGCGCTTTTGCTGCAGCGGAAGTGAATTCTTCTGTGGCCGGTCGACCTTCGACCTCACCTCCACCTCCAAGCCCGGCTTTTCTTCCTCCGGTGATCCTTTCGGAATCCGGATTTCGTGCCGCCGCTCACGTTCTCCCGATCCGGTCTGCTCCTCTTCACTTTCACGGACTTTTGATCGCCAGAACCGCCGGAAGTCACCTTCGACAAAACGTGTCCTCGCAGGTGGAAAAGAGGCAGTGGTTCTTTTTTCCTTTCCATTCTTTTTCATTGAAGTGACGTCATTGTTTTTTCCGCTCGTACATCTCTCTGCTTTCGAGAAAACCGAATGTTCAAGATTTAAATCCCCTTCTCGACCACTCGCTTGTCGTCCTGTGCAACCATTTTAACTGGCCCCTAATATTTTACGTTGAATGATTCAATGCAACATTTATGAACCCAATGAATTCGCGTTTAATGTCTGATTAAGTCGTACATATAAATGCAACATTTTTTTGTGCGTGCGCGTTCATAGAGTTAAAAAGAAAAAAATGTCAATCGTGACGTTAAGTTTGCCGCTGAGTCTTTCAAATTTCACATCCATTTTTGCACGAATGGATTTGCACGAAACTCGGAAAGTAAGCGCAAAGAGGCTTATTACCTGAATTATTGGTAAACACGGTTAAACATGTTTTGTTGAAGAATAAAACTCAAGAGTGCTTATTGTTTGTTAAACTTGGGGGTAAAAGCATTTCTTTAGGCAATTGGGAGCAGAGTCTCTCTTATTTTGAAGACCTTTTCCTTTGCTCCTGCGTATTAGTTGACCGATTCTCTGTCCCCATTGTCGCGGACGGAAAAGCTTAATCGGCCGGAAAAATAGACGTTGGACTGGTTCCGGTTACGAAGGAGTCCTGAACCTCGAGCCGGCGGTTGAAGGGTCAGGATCAAGGGGTGGCGCGAACGGGTCCTGCGGCGGAAAAACAAAGGGAGGAACTGGTTCCGGTCGTGCGTTTGGACCGTTGCTCTAAAATCTCGAAAACAAATCCAGGAGATGCTGGAGATCTCTAGCCTCGGGACACCGCCTTTTAATCTTTACATTCGCCATGTTTAACGACCGATTAACATCTATTACTTTACTAAACGATTATCTCACTCTTACCAAAAACTGTCGAAGTATATAAAGAGAAACGAGTAGCAGTTTGTACGAGTAACAAACCATCAATTTTATTCTGCGTAGTAAATATTTTGTTAAGCCGGTTATTTATTACGACACTTTTATTCATCTCGTATTTAACTGTTTGTAAATATTAAATATCAATTAATTTCTATATTGACGATGACAAATGCTTGTAATTGAATTTTGATTTATGTATTTAAATTATTAATTTTTATTTATATTTGATTTTTCGTAAACACCAATCCATTTTTACCGTTCTATTATTATTTCATATTTTATAATAATACAATAATCATTATTAAAAAATAATAAATTTAAAGGCGGAAATAATAAATAATTATAAATTGTTTATTCGCCTGATATAAAGTTATGCATGAATAGCAAAAAATAATTAACTAAATTAATTATTAAAAAAACAAATTTATGGTAGAAAAAAGCAAAACATTGATAAATCACTCGACCGTGACAGGACTCGAACCTGCAATCTTCGGATCCGAAGTCCGACGCCTTATCCATTAGGCCACACGGTCTGATGATAACGACAGCTTCATTGTCTGGGCACAGGAAAATAGGGTTTAACAACTGACTGTCATAACGCAACGCGACTACATCATTTTCTTTACTGATATAATGGAAAATCCTCCTACATTGAAATTGAAAATTTTAATCTTTTATTTCTTTATTCTGTACTCGTAAATTTGGATAATTTTTTTTTTTTTTTTTTTTTTTTTTTTTTTTTTTTTTTTTATAAATTGGTAGATATTTGCTAATTAGGGTAATGGAATCCAAATGCAGAAATTAATTATTTATTTTTTTATATTTTTTAACATTCACTTTAATTATTTAGCAATTGAAAAATTAAACAAAAATAGATTTATATATGGGTATTACGAAATGGATAAAACAAAGATCTATTTCTATTTTTGATATTCTATGCTTGATTTATTTTTCACTTTTTCATTTTATCAATCAAATTTCAATTAATTTATGTTTATATATATTTATCAATTACTTATATTAATAATAATTTAATTGAAAAATGAATTCCAAATGTAGTATTCTTTGTAATTTCTAAATATAACGTTGGCATATTTATATTTGATATTTATGATAAAATTAAAACGTTCTATGTTAAGCACTTAAAAAAAAAAAAAAAAACAACTCATCCGGAACACAAAGTTTCTCATTCTTTCTGAAACCTATTACATGGGATCTATATTTATTTTAAACCCAAAAAAATATTTCGAGGGAATCTCTCATCTAATAATTTAAAATTCAAAGTCACTCTGTTGTCACTCCCCACGGGCGTTTGGATCTTTTTCCTGTCCAAATTATTACGAAGGTATTCCGTTCCAATTCATCTATATATCCTTAAACTGAAAAATCAAAGACCATCTTGTAGTATTTAGACCTGCATTCATAATCTTTATTGCACTTCATTTATATGCAGGGATACTTCGAAAGAGTGTAAAACTCCTTTTCCAAATGATAATATGTTTATTGAGGTGTATAACACAAATATTGAATACATTTCTTCACTGCTTTTAGACTCATTGAATAGTTGTTAAATAATTTTGTAATAATAACATATATCTATAAAAGCTTAGATTTAAATTATTGGTTATATTTTATTCATACCAATATAAATAACATATTTGTTAAATTATCAAATAGTTAACGTGTTTATTATTTCGCTCGTATGAAATATTTGTATTATTAATTAATAAATATATCTAGAAAAAAATGAATTCATGTTGGAGAATGGTTTACCTTTTGATAATTTAACTTTAATAAATTTGTATGAAAGAGAAAATAAATAAAAATTCTCGATTGTAATTCATTTCACATTGTTGTAAATAAAATATTTTTTGAAGTTTCAAATTTTTTAAGTTATTATTATGATTATTGATATTCTTACATTGGTGTTTTTTTTTTTAATATTGTGTCGCAAAGAGCAAGCAACAATATTATGAACATTGTCATAAAAATTTATATTGCTATATCAATAACAACAAATAAATTATTATTCGCGAGTGTGGGAGGGACAGCATTCGTAAATCAAATAAAATGTTTTTTAAGACTCTGAAACAATAGTCTTGTCGGAGCTGCGAGTAAAATGTAAAACGAGTGCCTTTAAAAAAGGGACAAAAGCAGTCGTCGTAATAAAAAATTGAGGAGGAAAGAGCAGCCGAAAAACTTGGGCATCGAAGAAGTTTGGGGAATAAAGTTGTCGAATGAGAATCGGCATGCAATCGTGGAAAATATATTCCGCAGGGTAAGTGCTTCAAGCGTAAGAAAGAAGGAAACAAACAAACAAGTAAGCAAGTAAGCAAGTAAGCAAGAAAGTAAGCAAGTAAGGACGGAAGGAACTCCTTCCCTTCGAATTCGGCAAGAGGGTCCCCCCTCGCCTTGACTCCGGCGACTCCCCGTCGACGACGAATTCTGCGGGCCCCCACCAAGACTGTGCCACGGCGTTCTACCCCCGTGGAGCGAGCGAGAGAGACGTCGGGGCCTCAAGTCCCTGCACACCTGAGCCGGGGCCAGGGAGGGGCGGGGCCCGCCGCTCGGTTTTCGGCGCACAAAGCCCCGCACCTATGCGTACGCATCCCCTCGACTCTGGGCATCTGCGGCATCTGCGGCACCAGTCGACTTCGGGACGGTGCGCCGCTAAGGACCAAACATCCTTGGCGCTCTTGTCGCGCCAATCGCTCCAAGGACCTTCCAACGGTCCCTCGTACCCGCAAATTCAAGGTGTGCTCCTGCCCAACCGGCAATTCGGATTGGCATTCGACCGTTGAAATGTGCAAACGCACCTGAGTAAAACGGCTCAGC
The DNA here is from genome assembly GCA_018907245.1 of Eupristina koningsbergeri. Taxonomy (NCBI): domain Eukaryota; kingdom Metazoa; phylum Arthropoda; class Insecta; order Hymenoptera; family Agaonidae; genus Eupristina; species Eupristina koningsbergeri. Next base: position 324,988 of record JACCHV010000020.1, read on the forward strand.
TGAGTGATTTGCGCGGGATGCAGCCTCCCAACCACGTGCAAAGGAAGTAGCGCTGAGTCCAATCAACGGACACACCTGGTGACCGCCGAGCATGGGGTCAAGTGTCACCACCTCCATGAGGAACAAGGACGCGCTTGATCGTGTCGCGACAGGTTTTCGGCGAGGATCGAAGGGTTCGCAAAAAAGTCGTGATCGAAAGGTGTGCGATGGACCTTAGTGCCATCTGAGGCGAACGAGCCAAACTAGTCGGTTTGATATTTCTAGTGTCCATTGTTTAACTATCAAGAGAGGCCTGAAGGTGTGAAAGGAAAATGTGAATAATAGATCCGCGTGTTATCGGAGTTAGTGTGACATTTTATCTCTCTCTCTCTCTCTCTCTCTCTCTCTCTCTCGACGAGATACCCGAGAGTTATTGTCGGGCACCGGCAGCGAAAATGTCATAAAAGCCGTGGTGGCTATCATTATTGTTGCTGTTGTTGCTGTTGTTATTATTATTATTATTATTATTGTTGTTATTATCACGAAGCTGACTGCGACATACTGTACTATTGTTCTTGCGTTACCAGAAACGAAAAACAAAAGCAGAAGCCGCGGCGAAGATCTGATCGCGGCAGTGCAAACAAGGTGTGTGCTCTTATCGTAACTTCTCTCTCTCTCTCTTTCTCCCCCCTCTTCCTCTCTCTCTTTCTTCCCCCCTCTCCCTCTCTCTCTCTCTCTTTCTGGCTTTCTGTAACCATTATTCTCATCAGAAATAATAAATGTGCGTGGGTTTATTTTGTTATTTGTGCGTTTATTGTTTCCAGTTGCATATTGTCAAGTTAGCTTTGACTCCGAAGATTTAAATTTTTTCAAGTTGAAATACTGTAGAAATAAAAATTTAAAACTGAAGTTTTTATAGTAAGCTCTTTTGTTATTACATGTAGATGTTGTTCAAAAGTATTCTTATTCATTCATGAATGATCTTTTTCAAATCAACATTATTTGTTATTTGTAATAAAATTTTGATTTATAAATATGCTTAAATATATAATAACTATTAAATTTAAAATATTTTGTAACTTTTAAAATCTATTCAAAAATAATATTATATTAATATATCATACGTTGCTATTCATAGATGCATATGAAATTTGTTGGTTGTATCGAAAGTATAATTTTTTTTTTTATTTTAATAATTTACGTTAATACGTCGATGAAACTTTAATGATTAATGTTGTAGTTGCGCTTAAAATATTATTTAACTAAATATAATGCTAATAACTATTTTTTGATAATTAATATTTAACTTGCAATGAATAACAAAAATATGTTTTATATTTTGCAATGTTAAAAAAATGACTATTAATTACAAGGATTTATAATTATTAAAATATTTTCGTCCATTGCGTTATTTCATTTTTATTTTTGGCCATTTGATTTTCTTGTAAAAATGTAACGTTGATTCATCTGGTCATATCATAAGAAACATCTAGATATTTATGATTGGTAGTTTAGTTTAATCTTTAATTCATATCGGAGAATAATGGAAATATTTAATTTTAATAAATTGTAAGAATTGATTTGTTAGAAGCCCAACGCAACATTTGCACTGGTTTAAAAGAATATTATTTCCTCGTTTCGAGAAGATTGTGGCAAATCGTATCCACATTCGTTACACATCTACACCTAAAACAAAAAAGCACACGAGTTTATATGTATGAAAGCATTTTTAGACGGAGTACAGAGGTAGAATTTTTATTGTAAAAATTAACACTCCATGTAAAGCATTAATCTTGAAATTGTCGTGAGTTCCTCGATATGCAACGCACGCACAAAAGTGAAGCAAAGATTAATCTCCTGCAACGAAAACCCGCGCAAATATCAAAATAAACCAACCACGATTTCCTCTCTGACGTGGTGCGATCGTTCCTCAGCCGGGCAAAAGGCGGCCTCCTCCACACCCACGAGTACCGGGAGATAAAGATAGAGATTGAGATAAAGTGAGATGCTGGGCTCCCGTTCCTCTCCAGCGGTTGCGTGAAGGGGTCCGGGCCTATGAGGAAGCGGAGGATGTGCGTCGAGCCCAAGGACGCCAACGACAGCGACAAGGTCGTCAGTGCCATCATAGGATACTTCACCGCCAGGGTAATTATCATACGGACACGGTGCCCCATCGATTATCAGTCCAATTCCTCTGTGCGCTCCTCTAATAATCCGCCGCTCGTTATTAATGAGACTATTAGTCTAATCGGGATGATGTTATCGGCTTGGCTACCGGTTCAAGACCGTTTCCGATCTTGAAACTCAAACACCTTGATTTATGTGTGAGCCACGATAATTCTACGAATTTGATTTATGAAGAGTCGAGAACCGAATACTTTTCGCTCTTATTTCGAATCTTCGATCGCTCCCAATTAATTTCAATTAGCCCTTTGAAAAAGGAAGAGAATCCAGCGAGTTTCGGATTTTTGTACAAATAAAACATTGGGAATAGTGTGTGCAGCTCAAGTGTTTATAAGAAATTCTATTTAACGTCTATCTTATCTATTGGAAATAATCATTTAGTTTGACATTTTTTAATCAAATATTTACCAACTTTGTTACAAATCTCTTTGTTTCATTCACTTTATCTACAAGAAGTCATTGAATTTTTAAAAATTTAAAACAAACATTTTATTTAAATGCATGGGTATTTACTGATGAAAAAGCAGTTGATGATAATTTAGTTTTTCATTTTAAATACACGATGTAAATTTAAATAATTTTTCAATTAATAAAAATTGCTTCAACACGAATGCCGTTAAACTTCGTATTGGTCAAAATTATTGTCGTCATTGTCTGCGTCATTTTTCATTTTTTGATCGTATCTTACATTACAAATAAGTAAACGACATGATATTTTTGAACGTGTCATTATTAGAATATATAACTGATTTAATTCGATACATTTTTTATTTATAAAAACACTCAACACAAATTAAATAACAATTTTCGTTAAACCTTTGAGCATTTAATTGCCGTTATTGTTATTGATATTATTATTATTATTATTATTATTATTATTATTATTATTGATATTAATTCTAAATTTTACAACACACAAATCATTGAATTGTATATTTTATACGATGATAATCTAAATATCCCATACAACATAAGCAATTCAGTTTAGTTCCGTGTATGATGTAAAATGTAAAACTGATTTAAATTGAATAAGATTAATAGCATTAAAACCTACTTAATAAAATAACCGAAGGCAGATTTTAAATTCGTTAATATCTACCACACTGACTTGTAATAAAAAATCATTTACGCGGAAATGGTTTAAATATTTTTTAAATATAACCATTCTTTGAAAATCTAAAAAAAATACTTTTGAAACCACTCGCGGAGAAATTTCTTGATTGTCCAGAAGACAAAAAAGCATCCGGTCAATTTTTGATCAAAGGAACGTGATTACTTTCTAACTTTTCTTCTTATGCATAAAGCAAATCTAATAGCTACTAAAATCATTCGGACTAATTATTGACGGTACTTGTATCTCGAATGTTGATCTCTTCATAAAAAAGAGCCCCAATACAATTTAATTACAGACGATTTATGTAAATGTAACAGTACTTAGAAAGAAATAATTTTATTTTTTTCTGCCTAAAACATTTTACTTACAGTTTATTTGTAGACGGTTCGGAGAAAACGTGATTTGTTAAAAATGTAAATGCTAGAATTTAAAATAGCTGCATTTAAATAATTGATATTATTTTACTTTTTTAAAACCGTATAATAATTCCGTTTTAAGAATGTACATGTAATAAAAAAATTCGTAATGAATGGCATGAGTTTTTTTGGGATCTTCTGAACCCCGATAAACTTCATTTCTGGGGTGTCGCCTCCAAGTGCGCGACTATTTTTCTCTCTCTCTCTCTCTCCCTCTCTCTTTCTCTCTTTTTTCCCTCTCGTGATATACCTGTACGTCATATTAATCCCGGTGATACACTCGGGCTGAAATTGCAATCGCCAATTGAAACGGACTGCAGTGGAATCGGCAGATCCGCGCATGTGCACTCGTGACATTGGCGGCGGGGAAAGTCCCCTCGCCCGGGTGAGAGCCGCCGCCACCTTTCACCCGCTTCGAAGAGGATCGCGCCGATGGCAGATCAACGGACAACAGTCGCGCTTCCTTCTCCGCCGATAACAGACCGTGCGGATGCTCCGGGTTTGAGAGTTCTCGGGGACGCGTCTTAGTGCCGGACCTGGTGCCGAAGTTTTCGTACAAAGGTATACCACGTGCTCCGAGACAAGCGTCATGTGAAAAATATATATTTCGATCGACTGCTATTCGGATCAATTTAAAAAAAAAAGAATTATTACAGAAGCTTTACTTTATTAAAGTGTTTACTCTTTAAAAGGGCGGCTTTATTATTCACTGTTTGCTTTTTATTTATGGTTTACGATGAAATTATAAGTATAATACATTTAAAATACAAAAATAACATAGAGTTAACACAATAAATTTAATGTAATACTTAATTAATTCAGTACAGATAATTAATAATCTATAAACAATACATTTAATGATTTTAAAAATAGGTGGTTTTATTATTACTTTTGGATTAAGAGTATCTCATAAATTACCATATTTTGCAGCGACTGGAATTTTAAATGACTTTTCTTCTTCTTCTTCTTCTTCTTATTATTATTATTATTAGTATTACTATTAGTATTATTCCTATTTTAGGAGCGCTTTATACTATTAATTTTTTGATATTGTAATTCAAAATGTCAGATCCATAATAGTGAACCAAAAATTATTTCCTGTATTATTCATCAAAAACTAACATATTGGAAATGAAGATGAAAGTTTGAATAGAATTAACGTTAATGAAAAAGCCGTGAAATAGACATATTTTGAACCAAAACTGTAATATTAATGAACAATTGAATTAATTAAATAATATACATGGCCAAAATTTTTGTTTCCATCCCACGATGTAAACGAAATTTTTTTCAAGATAAAAAATTTGTTTAAAAAACCTTGTTTACAATCATTATGTACAAATTACATTTGTTCAATTATCTTTACAAAGTCTCTTGTAACTCACGACCGAATGATTTATATCGAGATACAGGAATACAATAAAATATATTAATTAAGATAATAATAAAATAAAAAAATTTGAATACAATTTAAAAACGCCGCATTTCCCGAGCCGATAGTCCTCGAAGAGAAAATTATGATTTTCCGATTTTCACCTTCATTTTTCTCCAATTTACAGAATTTCTTCTCGAAGCGGTCGTTCCGGTCGAACCCGCTGAAGAGGACCAAGAGCGTGACGAAGCTCGAGCGGCAGAAGCAGCGCGGCGTCGGGATCGGCGGGGGTGCAGGTCTGCGCGGGTGTCGCTCCCACGAGTCGCTCCTCTGCGGGCAGGCGGTGACCTCGATGGACCTGGCCGCCGTAACCCCACTGCACCCCAGCCTCCTGGGCCGGCCCCACTGCTTCCAGGTCACGCCCAGCAACGGCGGCCCCAAGTACTTCAGCTGCAGGACCGCTCACGAGAGGGACCAGTGGCTGCACAGGTGAGTCCTACCCCTTCCAGAGCTCCAGCTTTTCCAATGGCTTTTCCAATGACTTTCCCAATGCTTGGACATCGAATGCAAGAGCCCAGGCGAAGAACGCACGCGACAAGTGTTTTCCCGGTTCAGAGTTCACTGACCCCTTGTTTCGTCGAAATTCGAACTTGCAAGTCAGCCCCGGAGCATGAGTAACTCAAAGACACACAACGTGGACTTATTTGTTGGATCGGGATGGCAGCTGGTGGTCGTCGGTATCTTCTTCCGCCTTAGCCTTCGCGCCAAGTGTTTATTTATTTTTTCAATACCGTTGGTCGCTAGATAAAAAAGGCAATGCCTACCCGCACAGTCGTGAACCAACGGAAAAACATTACGGTAACTTTTTATTTCTCACACAGGCTCACTGTTAATGAAAGTTCTGCGCGCGGAGGTCAACAATACTTTCGACATTCCCCAGTGACTCGCTCTTCCGAGTTATCAACATCAAATAAACGGGCTTATCTCATCGGCGAGATAGAGAATTTTCACGGAGAAAATCTTTTACTTGGAAGCGATGCCCCTTGGATTTCGCCGGGGCAACTCCGATCGGCGGATCATTTTATTATTTTCGCTCGGTGCCGCCGCCCTCGCGAGAATTTCCATCGGAGAATCGCATCCAGCGAGGATGATCCGCGAGTGCAGGCCGACTCCGATCTCGGTATCAATAACCAATAAATCAAACATCCGAAAGAGCTGCATCGGGGGAGAGAAAATTGTAGGCTAGGTCGAGCTTTAATTTACGACGTATTCACGATTCCGCTCCGAGTGCGTACTCTCACAACAATTATTCATTGGGCTCAATCGAATCAAGCGGTTGACTCGCCTCAACTGCACCGTCAGAGCCTTTTGCCGCGGTGCTTCGCCGAAAGAAACAAGATAAAAACATTCAATTATGGAACTCTTTGATATTTATTTAACGCTCGATATATTAAATAAAGTTCCATTGTGAGCAATTGCAAGCTTTTAACCCCCCCTCCCCCTCCCCCACCAACCGTCGCTCTTTTAAGGCCGAGTGCGCGGTGAACGATGAGTCTAGAGCGAAATCTTTTTCCAAGAACGCATTATTAAACATTGATCGCAATTGATTTTATTTATAAAATTCCAGCGCCCACAACTTACACGGAACTGCGATTAAAAGTTGGGAATGTTGAGATGAAGATCCTTTTTTAGGGCAGAAGTACTTCTTATATTTTTAATGGTTGTTGGCGAAAACAAAAACTTTGGTATTTTTTTTTTTTTTTTTTCTTAAATAAGCACTTCTTCTTTAAGAAAGGGTCTTTGTTTTAACATTCTTAAAGGGCTTGACTAGTTTGGAGTGATCGAAATAATCAAATTGCCGAAGCTTGTATAAAAAAGATAATTGAGCCAATGTTTTGAATTTTAAGGAATTTAATTTTTTTAATTTAATTTAATTTAAGTTAATTTTAATTAACTTTTTATCTACGTTTGAAAATTTAATTTAAAAAGATTGCCTTAAAATTAAGATAAATCATAAAACATAGAGGAGAAAAAAGTTATGAGATAACTGCCATTGTAGAGAGTCAAGGGTTATTTGAATAAGAACAAATTTTTTTAGGCTTAAATAAATAAAATTATGCACTTCGCCTAGAGTCTTTTAAAAGTATTAAAAATTTGGTTTTATTCGGGTAATTTGTCTTTCGGCTTAAATGACATTCATTTTTGAGAACTTAATTTCGATAAAAACGCGTCTTCCGTTTTGATTTATGATCTCTATGTTTCAAATTAAAATTTTATTACCTTGTCATTTTATAAGCATTTATCGACATTTATAATCCAATCTCCATATTTTATTGTATTTGCTCAAATCTTATATTATTGAAATATGCAATACAAAAAATATATATCTTATCGAAAGTGTCTGACTAAGGCAAAACCCTTAAAAACTGTGGAAGGAGTCAATTACAACAATTTCGGAATTAACGATGAAAAGTTGTCGAGTAAAGTTCTTTACAAAAGTAGAACCACCAAGCTGTAAAAGTGGTTAGAAGTTACAGTCCCTGGAGAAGGTTTTTTGAAGTGCAAAAATGTGTCCCCAGCCTTCGCAAGTCCGTGCAGCCCGAGGCCGAGCAGACGAGGCGCACCGACAACTCTCTGCAGATCTGGCTCCTGGAGGCCAAGGGCGTCCCCGCTAAGAAGCGCTACTTCTGCGAGGTTTGCTTGGACTCGACCCTCTACGCCCGCACCACCGCCAAGCTCAAGGCCGACCTCTGCTTCTGGGGCGAGCGGTTCGACTTCCACCACCTGCCGGCCGTCAATACCATCCAGGTGAACCTCTACAGGGAGGCGGACCGTAAGAAGAAGCGGGACAAGAACGTGCTCATCGGTGAGTTTCACCCTCGTGAGTTTCCCGGCGCGTGGCCCACACTTTCCCGATACGTGGAACCCGAGACTTTCGGGGCGGGGTTTTCCTCTTTGTCGAGCGAACTCGAGTTTAAAGAACCGGAGGCTCGGCTTTGTTACATTGTTGCTCGGCGCTTTTAACGAACCTGCATTAAACTGGCGTACGCCGAAGATGGATGGCAGCCTTCCTCCGGATTTATTGGAGAGAAAAGTAATAATTTAAGTTTGTCTGGAGTTATTACTCGGCGCGAGCACCCGAAGTACGTGTGCGAGTACATAATACACTTGCGAGTTGCCGAGTCTCGGAAGTAAATAATAAGACTAGAGATTTCGTTGGGGGTCGGGGGTCAGAGGTCGGAGGCTTCCACAACTTTCCCGCTTTCTCGGGTCAATATGAAAATCTAATGACAGTTATTCATTTGAAATAGTGGAAGTAAATTTACAATAATTATTTACTTGACACGTTGTAAACTTTTAACTTTGTGGAATAACACCAAAGACATCCGTTAGAGCTGGTGCATTGCACTTTTAACTCAAAATTAAATCAATAAAATTCGGGAATCTATTAAATAATTTATTATTGTGCATACTAATCTAAAAATACCCATTTTTTAATGAATAATTTTTATAATGTAGTATACATTTAACAATTTTTCCCTTTAAAAATAGACGATGTCGCATAAAATAAAATTGTAATAAAATCAATACTCTACCTTAACTTTTGTAGTCCAAAAAAAAGTTTAAAAGTAAAATATAGATGCATGAAAACACCTATGTTACTATTTAAAAAGAAAAATTCACACACGTAAAAATATGAACTTCATATACCTTCTATAAACCCACACCATGATGGGATTGAACAGTATCCATTCATTGTCCAATGCATTTTAGGACATTTTGTATTTTATTCTACATCTCCGAGAATTTTATCTTTCTTTTTCAAATTTTGATCATATTTTTAAGATAGAAGATTTTGAGTCAAATCACTTGGAAATTTATACTTATTATAAAATCGTTCAGTGTTTGTGACAAAATGAAAAACTAATACTATTCCTTTCACGAATCGAAGCACTTTTCTTTCATTTTATGACATGAATGCAAAATATGATTATCGTACTTTTTACTTTTGCATATAAAGGGACAAATTTTATTCCTCCTTCTTCGTATTCTCAGAGAAACTTTTCAAAATCTGGTTCATAGTTTTACAAGTAGCGAAACGAGAAGGGCCAAAAAATATTCATAATTCAACTCATATATTTATATCACATTTTATTTGATTTAAGAAAAATGGTCTTGAATTATAATTTTCAGTTAAGCTGATTTTTTGATAAAATCATGATTTATATCAATAAAAGTGAAGTGAAATGATTTTCTTTTGTTGGAATGGGTCAATCAAAATCGGTAACCGTCTTTACTCGTGATTTTTTGGTGAATTTCGTTTCACTGATAGAAAATAAACGAACGATATTAAATTACACAAAACGTTTCATAGAGCTCGATAATAAATTATTCTAATCAAGTATCCGAGATTTTCAAATATTTTCGGGAAATATGTCCCCAAATTTAAACGTCAATTGTCCCGGTGATCAAGTCGATCCGTCAACGTCGGTTCCACATTTCGCGTAAAGTCCATCATGAGAGCGATTGACCCCTCGTCCCGCAAAAAGTCAAAGTCGATCCAGGGTGGAAATCCGTGGATGGACAGGAAGTTGAATATTCTCGCGCACGTTTCACAGGTTCGGTGAACATCCCCGTGCATAATGTGACGTCACGGTACTTAACGGAAAAATGGTACTCCGTGGTCGGGGACAAAGGACCCCTGAAGGACCCACCGGCACTGCGTGTTAAGTGTCGCTTCCAGTCCGTCGACATCCTGCCGGTCCAGGTGTACCACGAGTTCCTGGAGTACCTCAAGACCGATTACGCGGCCCTCTGCGAGAAGTTGGAGCCGGTGATCGGCGTCAAGGCCAAGGAGGACATCGCCACCGCCCTCGTCGCGGTCATGCAGAGGGAGAAAAGGGCCCCCCAGTTCCTGGCTGATCTTGTAATGATGGACATACACAGAATTGGTGAGCTGACGTTCCTTCTTCCATTTTACTTAGACATGGGTTAATTATATGGTTATTGTAATTTTTTAAAATGAATTTCATAAAGAAAAAAAATACTTTTTTACCAAATGAATTTGAAAACACACAGTATAATATGAATTATCATAAATTACTCTACATTTCCGTATTATATCTGGTTTTTCACACAAGTGTTTCATGTATAAAAAAATGTATTTTTGCTTTACCATTTAATGATTTTTATTTTCTTTTTATTTATATCAATGGTGAGATAATCGCAAAGATTTTTCCATTTATCATGCGAGAAAAATCATCATTACTTCATCACGCTATGTAGGAATATATATACGAATGTATATTTATATAAACAACTAATTATACATTTTGAATTTTTTTTTAAACACAATGTTTAAATTTATCTAATAATTTATACAAAGATTTGCTTTAAAGACTTAGTTTTCTTATGGAAAAAATACGTTATGAAAAATATTTAATTTTTTCTTATTAATAAAAATTTTATTCATCTTGTTTAGTTAATACCAATTAATTTTAAATCCAACTCACAAATATAAAAAGTATTAAAAAGATTTATTGGTATTTTATGGGAAAGGCATAAAATTTCATTTATAATTAATAGATGTGGGAGCTGTCAGTGAATAAATTTTTGCATTTTGAATTATTTATTATATTTCTCATATTGCAGATGACGAAAGATTAACGTTCCGCGGCAACAGCCTCGCGACGAAGGCAATGGAGGCCTATCTGAAGTTGACCGGCGACCGGTACCTCCAGGAGACCCTCGGCCCGGTGGTACGCGGGGCCGTGGAGGGTGGCGACTGCGAGGTCGACCCCCTGAAAGTCGCTTCCGTGGCCGCGCTCCACAAGCAGCAGCAGAACCTCCGGGCGGCGGTTGAGCTCGCCTGGAGTCGCATCCTGGCGAGCCACTCGCACTTTCCCGCCGAGCTCCGGGAGTGCTTCCGCATCTTCAGGGAGAGACTCGCGGAGATGGGCAGGGAGGACATGGCGGACAACCTCATCTCCGCCTCGATTTTCCTCAGGTTCCTGTGTCCGGCGATACTCAGCCCCTCGCTTTTCAACATCACCCACGGTGAGGACTACTTTTTTAACTAGTTTTTTTTAGACGTAGTGGCTACAGTATTGACGAGTCAAAAATCAGCTGTTATTTTTGCTTTTGTTATACAAGTTTAAATATTTTAAGCTTTTTTCATTAACACTGTTGTTGTAACGATTTACCTTTATTTAAATCTTTTTAAATTCTTTATAATCTAGTGTTTAATTGAAATTTATATGGAATTTGAATAAATGTTTCAAATGTAATAATAGTAAAAAATTTACATTATCATTCCGTGTTACATTTTTGAAATGATAAATTCATAATTATGATGTAATATTCGTGATCAATAAACGCGTGATTATAGTCAAAAAATTCAATTTCCCGTCTACACGTCTAATATAATGTAATGGTGGAGTTATTTAATTAAAAAAATAAAAATACATTAATATAATTTCAATTAAAAAATCTAGTTTTTATTTAAATTTACTTCCAGTGCTTATTATGTACTAGGAAAATGTATTTATAAATTCATAAATTAAAGTGATATTTCAATATATATAAAGTATAATTATAATCTATATAATTGTATTAAAATCCATGTAATTATAATATTGTGTAAAATATCATACGGTATGTTATACTCTGAAACTAAACAAAATTGTATTTAATTGGTAGTTATATTATTTCTGAAAAAATTTACACATATCTACATTATTTATCTGAAATCTTTTTAATCAAAGTATAATATTAAATATAAAATGGTATTTAAATAATTTATTTAATCGTAACTTGAACGTTTTTCATGCCTGGGTTATTATTTGTTTTACCATAGTGAAAACCGATAACGATAATTAATTGAAGTTTCATAGCTTCTAAAATAAATTTTATAAAGTATCAACTTCTATTAATAACAACTGCTTTTTAGCCATCATTCATTTCATGAAGATCATTAAACAAACTCTAAAGTTTTGCTTATATCTTTTATCTTGTTATTACTATAGAATATCCTAACGAAAAGGCTGCCAGAAATCTCACTTTGGTGGCGAAAACTCTGCAAACTCTCGCAAACTTTACTAGATTCCAGGGAAAGGAGAATTTTATGGAATTTATGAACGACGTTTTAGAACGCGAGGCACCTTCAATGAAGACCTTTTTGCAATTAATAAGCGTAAGTATTAATAATTATATTTTAGACACGGAAGAGATGTTTACGTAATGCATTCACTCTAATACTATTTAAAATAATAATTATCGAATATTTCCAAACGTTCTCATTTTTTCTATTTAATCTACTTCAAGTATATTAAACAGAATATTAAAAAATTTCTTGTATAATCAATGATTTATATAATGCCATTTAATGTATATCCATAAAATTTATAATATTCTTAAATTTGTTTATGGCTATTCTTATTTATAAATATACATTATAACGAAAATAAAAATTTTTAAATATCGTTATTATGTAATCTTTTATGTACAGAACACATAAAACATGCTTTAAATATGAGTACATTTTTTTACATAATTTATTGTTTCGCATTAGTTAGTCGTAGGCATAATTTTAAAAAATTATCAATAAAGAATGCAAATGCATTCCAATTTTTATATAATCAGCTAAATACGTGTATTATAAAATTTATAGGCTTTGGAAATAATTATAAATCTACATTTAAAATTATTTTAATAATTTTATAATTCTTCTGGATAATTTTATATGAATATAAATATTCTTTTATTGTGCAATAAACTTGGCTTAAAAAAAATGTTTTAAATTTGATCCAAATAACTTATGATTATTACTAATACATATCCATTTATTTGCAACTATGAATATATAAGTAAAAATAACGCAAGAACATAATTGCATAATTATTGATAAATTGTTGATTTAAAAAAAAGTTTTTAAACATTTAAATGAAATTCCCATTATTTTCAACTAAAATTTTACATGAACGCATGCATTGTAAAAATGAATGTATATTAAATAAAATATTATCCTGAATTTGTAACAATTGATTTGAAATATCTTCCATGTTATTATAAAGAAATGATTTAGATTCGTAAATCAGAAATAAAAATTTTTTATGTGTAATTCTTAAATTTATCGATATTTCAATAAAAAAATTCATATCAATTTTTTATAAAATACAATTTCACAAATGAAAAAATCATCGGACGTACAGTTTTTTTACCACTATTGATCCATTTTTTTCCAAGTAAATTGCTATGAAAAGAATATGAAAATTTCAGAAATTTATTTGACAAAACTTTGGTAAATTTAAGAATTACGAATCAGTGCTTATAACTTTACAGATTTAAACAGCTCTTTTTTGCTTTACCTGAGATGTTTATTTATTTATTATTTACTTATTTTATTCATTTCTAACTAGCGCGTATCCTTGCAGAGCTCCACGTCAAAGGACACGCCTAATAATTCCTTGGAATTCGACGGCTACATAGACCTCGGGAAACAGCTGTCACTCCTTCACGCACTGCTGCGTGAGAGTGTCGCCACCACCATCTCAAATTCACCAACCACTCCGACGTCCCGCCTCCCTGATATCCTCGAAAGGATTTCCCACGCTCTCGATCAACCAGGACCGAGTCCTGTGGCCTCGACACTCCGCTACCCCAACCTCCAGAACAACATTTTTCGTTACAATGACCCGACCATCGCCAATAGCAACACGAACCTGTCGATTTCCGCAACCTCCACCCTCAGCAGCAATCACAGCACCCTGAATGGCACCATCGGGGACAGCGCCGAGATCTTGCAGAGCAACACTCTCGGGCACAACATCAACAACGGCAACCGAAGTCCCAACGTCGTGAGAGCCGCCACTCTGCCTCGCAACGCCTACATGCCCGCGAATGGCAAACTCCAGCTGCAGATCAACGCCGATGATTATCCCCTGGAGCCACCAGCGTTTGTCTCCAGGTCCCCAACACCCATTGCCCGGCAGCAGCACCACCACCATCAGCAGCAACAGCAGCAGCAACAACAACGCGCCACCGCATTCGTAAACAATCGTAGTGGTCCAGGTTACAGGCTCACTGCAAGCGCGAGCCTAGCCAATGTCAACCACTGCCAGGGCACGAACCATCCGACCAGCCCCACAAGGTCTGAGAGCCACAGTAATTTGAAGGACTCCAACTACAATATCACTGGCACCCAGACCAACAATAGCGCTATCCTGCAGCATCGTCACAACATTACAAGGCTCCAGAACCTGGACATCCACGAGCGATGCGATGATAATTATAACCACAATAATTACAACGTGACAAGGTCGGCTAGCAGGAATCACTGCCACAAGGAGGAAAATGCCAACCAGACCCACCAGCAAAATGCTTATAACAATGTAAGCAAGACTACAATAAATGCCAACAATCACATTGGCGGCAACATCACCCTGTCCATCAACCACCAGCCCAACAACAACAGTTATCACAACTCAAAGAGCGCTAGTATAAACGCCGGCAACGGCGGTCAATTGGCCAATGGCAACCTCGATGAGCTATCCGATCTACTGAGATACGCGGACGACGAGGTCTCGGAATCCAAGTCGCAGAAGGGCTCGCAGATCTCGATCTCTCAGTTGAGCAACGTCGCGTCATCCGGTTACCAGAGCTTCGCGGCCTACAGCCAAAGCTCGAGTCCCGTCGAGCTCAACAGCGGAAATGCTAACGCGCACATCCTGGGTGGCGCACCTCTGGCATTCGCCAATCCGGTCTACCACATGGAGTCGAATCACCATGGAAGGAATGGACGGCGAGGCAGCACCAGCTCGGATGAGCGCGAGGGCAGCAACGGCGGTGTCGAGGCCGTCAGAGGCGTCGACCTGAGTCCCTCGCCTCCTCTGCCCCAGAATACACGAAACCTGCAGAGGAATGGGTTGCAGACGCACCAGTGGAGGCAGACCAACTCTTCTACGAGACCTGGAAATAACGAACAGTCCCAGAACACCGTCTGCTGCACGAAACTCAGGAGGAGGCTCTCACTCGACTCTACGAGGGACTTGTCCGACACCAGTGAGGAGGAGAGCTGCGCCACTAGGAGAAGCAAGTCCAGGAGTCACCGGAGCATCGATCAGGTGATTGGCACGGTGGGCGATTAAAAAAATTTTTTTAGTTTCATCGAGTGAATGCATTCATTGGGACTTGTTTGTAAAAGTTCATTTTCGATGTGTATATTGTCGATGATACGCGCATCGTTATATTATTACTATTTAAAAGTCTTGTAAAAATTTGTTATTTTCACAAAAGCTGTCATTCACCGTAAAATACAAAATTATAATTTTTATGTTGATCATTAATTTGTCCAGATATGTGTGCTTTAAATATTAAATGTTTCACCTACTGAAACCTTTATTGCAAAAGTATAAATAAACATTTGCATAAATATAGTAAAAATTAGTAAAAATTAGTAAATTAAAAGCATTATCTGGACCAAGAGACTCCACTGATCTTTTATTTACATAATAAATTTAATCCAATTCATCATTAACAATGTTAATAACCCAATTTTAACGCGTTTACAATGTCTCACTTGTCATACTCTTCATCTCATCTTCTCTGTTAACTCTGTAACTAACAAACTTGGCTCTCTATTCGGATTTTTAGTACGAAGTGGAAATCGAGAGGCTGCAGAGTAGCGTCGACCGACTTCGCGCTCGTCTGGGTGCCGCCGAGGATGGCGATGCTGACGGCATTGGTCCAGACACCAAAATGAAGAGCATAATCTCCAGGTACTAATCTTTAATGACCCATCACCCTTGCGCCCTACTGAACAATATTGAATCCTCAGTGATTGTCCATCATCTCAAAATTTGGTCAACCGAGGCCGGTTAACTTTAGTACTAATTAAATTTGGGTATTTGTTCTTGTTTTCTACGACTAATCCTGAAATTCATTACGACGAATTTCGTGCTTAATGGGAGACTGACATCTAATTGGATTTATTTCATATTTTTTTTTCAGAAACTCAAGTTTGTCATTTTAATGCCATTTTATGTTAAATTGTAATTTAGGTTTAATTACGAAGTATAACAAACTTACGTTCACATAAAAATATACGGGAATGCGTATACTATAATATTTTAAAATAAAATTCTAATTTTGTTATAAATGTTAACAAATATAAATACATTCGATAAATGTGTCGAATATATTTAATATTCATAAATTACATAATTAACAATGAATTGTAAATAATTATCAAGTCTTGTAATATACGTGTTATTTTACATGTCTAATACTTCATTTTTTGTAATGTTAATTTTTCCGCATTAGATGTTTATACATTGTCATTAAAAAAATTTAAATATTTATTTTTTGTTAGAGACTATATTAATTTAAATTGATAAGCAATGAGTTTTATAAGAAAAAAAAAAAAAAAAAAAAAAAAAAAAAAAAAAAAAATATGGAATCGAGTCAATTGCGTGTGTTTCTCTTTAAATTACATCATATAATAGTGAATTAATTATAATATATGCACTATTGTACACGAAAATGTGGGGATTTTTCGCACTTGAAATAAAAATAATTATTCCTCGAATACAGAAATATTCGATTGCTTAATAGTAGCTTTTCACAAGCTGTCTTCATCCCAAAATCAAGGTTTTTCAATGCTTTAAATGCCATATCTATTTCATATGCGTTCATTAATTATCAGATCTTAATCCCCAGAATTAAATAAAACATTAGTCTAAATATGTATATATAAAATATAAATAAGATCGGTATTAAATGAATTAGTTATTTAAAATGTTCGTCAAATGAAACTCTTTTTAATCGACATGTTTTCCTTCTATTTTTTCCGCTGCGTTTTTGGTATATTCTGGCTTAATCTGGATCTTGGTGTAAGAGTTAACTTATATTTTTAAGCTTCTAACTTTTTTTACATTTTTATATTATATCACATCTTTAGCAACTGGTTCTTATAATTATATTTACCACATTCGTCTTGACTTTTTTTTATTTAAAAAATAAAAAAAAAAATATTTATATATGTATATATATACATAAAATCACAGCCTATTCCATACACGAAATTGCTTCTTCTGCGTTCCACAAAATATTGCGTAAGAACATGTTTCATTGATTTTACTCGTATTAATATTAAATTTGCTTTTTGTTCTGAAATTCGTTAAATTCAATATTACTACATACATGAACAAAGATACATACATACGTTCACACAGTTTTCTTAAGCATCTATTTTTATTCTATTTGGTAGTTGATATATTTATTACATAATTTACATGAGCTTATATTGTTTGCTCGATTTTCTGTTTATACGCTTTTTGCGTGCAAGCTGTAATGTGTTATACTTTTTATTATAATTAAAATTTTACACTATACAAATTAGTTTCTAAATTAGTGCATTTTTACTTTTCTAAGGAGCTGCTCGATAATTAAATTTAAAAATATATTCAATTGAAATAAATTGTAGTTTGTTCTGGAGTGTACAATTGAAGTAAAATATGACAATGTCTGCAATAAAATTTACCTTAGATTTTTTAGGTACAGCTACTCCTTGGAAATAAACTTTAAATATTTGTACATATTTAAGACTTTTAATTATAAGTGTTATGCTTTCATATAATTCATGAATATGGAACATTACTTACTGAGTCTTACCCAAGGAATTATATTGTAATATATTGTACATGAATGTAAAACAAAATTTCACATTAATGGACAAAAATTTTTCTTATTTGTTTATTAATCATTAATTTAATTAATGTTAGAATTAAAAAAATTGTACATTAAAAAATATGTATATAATGGTAATAAGTTTGTTCCACATTAGAAAAATATTTTTTTATTACTTTTTATTTGCTGTATGTACAATGCATTTTACGATTTTTTTAACACCCTATTTTACGATTTTTTATCTTACAATTTGATCGGGTTGACATTTATGAATCTTTATGTTGTTTTTTGTTATAGCGACGTTAAAAATCATCTTTATTTTTTATCTTTATTTTTCTTCCACGTTTTTCAAGCTTTTCACGTTGGATGGATCGTTAAAATGAGTGTAACTAAACATAAAACATATCAAAACGATTATACTTTAATAAGAAATTTAATGATTCGTATGTTTCTCAACAAATTTACGTTGAATATTTTCATTCAATGAGTGTCTACTTTTTTGTATACACTTAATGTTCAATTATTACTCAATTAACAATTGGACAAATACATTTTAGTTGGATTAGGATTGTTCAGTTACACTGATTTCGTAGTAAAATTAGCTAACGATCCAACGTGCAAAGATTCCTTTACAACTAAACACTCTGAGAGCATTTTGAAAACGTGTGAACGTGCGATGCGATAAGCTGAGCTTTGATGCAGTAGTTTTGTTCAAATTGGTAGTTGCTGCAAACCTCTTCTCCGGGGAATCAAGGGTGCACTAACAGTTTAACCTTTTGCAGGTTGATATCCGTGGAGGAGGAACTGCGTCGCGAGCAGCAGAAGATGTCAGCCGCGCTCTCGTACAAGCAGCGCGTGATCGACGCCCAGGAACAGCAGATCGCCGCCCTGGATGCGGCCAACTCGCGCCTCATGTCGTCCAATACAAGACTGTTGTCCGCATTAAGCACCCTGAGAGAGCGCTACCACGCCAATAGCAACGGCACCAAGTCTAACAACAACAGCGCCAGCAACAACAATGGACCTGGACCTGGGGGCGACTCCCAGAACAACGTCACCGCGACCTTGCTCCAGAACATAGCGGACATTGCTGAGCTCAAGAGCTCCTCTTGCTAAATCGCAGGCATCCGAAAATACGTAGCCTTAGGATTTCGAGAACTGAGCCTGTCCTTGGTTAGAGCTCGATGACGATGGATCAGAATTAAAACCTTAACATACATTCTTCCGGAATGTACCTATTTATTTCCATGATAAGGAAAAATTAATGTTACTCAGAGTCAATGAAACGGTGTTTCATTCCTGGTGATTTGGCAAATGAAAATTAATGTGCTTTTCAAAATAAGAAATAACTTAATGAATATTCTTCATCTTGAGCTTCAATTATGTTTCTTCAATTTAAAAAAACAATGTGATATAATTTGACTAAATTGAGCTAAACGAAATAAATTTTTTTCGTCTTTTTTTCAGTGAATGGATTAGAATTTATATTGTTTTTCTACTTTAGTCGAAACTTTGAAGAAAAAAAAAGATGAAATATATTCATTATAATATTTTATAAAGCAAATGGAACTAATACTTAATTTCGAATGTTACAAGTGATTCGAATCACCTTTACTTTTTACATCATTTTATTGTACGTTTTTACATTAAGAATCAGTACAGTTTATGATTTAAAATGGTTTTTTATACTTATGAAGTAATATATTATTCAAGATTTATTATCATATACTTTATGAAAACTTTTATTAGAAGATTTTTATTTCTTTAAATATTGACTTCAATTTCAATAAGCAATAATATTGAAATTGCATTTTTGAATTAAAAAAAAAAAAAAAATTTCTAACCAGGGATAGAATCTCAGAATTATGGTTATGCACGCTAACTTTTGTAGGAAATTGCTTTGTTTATTCGGTCAAGAACTCACGATACAAGTACTTCGATATTTTTTTAATTTGTTTATATGAGACTTTTATAAATATTATTCTATGAAAAATTGTATACAGTAAATATTCTTTTATTTTAGGTTCTTAAAATTATAGTGAAAATAAAAGTATTATTGAACTATGCAAAAAAATTTTAAACTAATAGTATTATTTAGTTTACTTACAATTAACAATTATTGTTAATATTAAAAAGTAAGCTTTTTAATGCAAAAGATTCAAATAGGAAATCATGTTTATTTATATTATTAATCGTGCAACCAAAAATAATTCATTGACTATAGTCGAATATAATTTTATATTGAAATTGATATCAATAAAAATTAAAATATTTTGAAGTATGTCTCTAGTTCTTGCCTTCGATCACTTTGTTTGTTTTGTTTGTTACATTAATAGGTTTTTCAAAACCTAAATCTGGATTATACTGGATAAATTGTTTTTTGAACGAAGTGACAGAAATTTAAAAAGAATCGCGCAATAAATGATGGTTATTTAAGTTCTCTTGGTATTGATATTATTGTTTTTCTATTTTATAAAACTGAAATTTTTCAAACTTTACTGTATTATTGGATATAATTTACTTTTAAAGCAATATCTTATAGTACTTTTATCAGCAATTGTATGATTTATAAAAAAAAGACGTACTTATAAACATTTATAAAAAATGGGTACTATAAATGGATTTAAAAAATCAGCATTATTATATTATTGTCTATTATTCATGTAAAATATTAATAGTAGTGGTATCGATAGCAGTAGTAATGGTAGAAGTAGTCGTATTAGTAATCATAATCATAAGAATAATACTAATATTAATAATAATAGTAATAATAATAATAATAAATAAATAAATAAATAAATAAATATAATAAAATAAAAATAAATAATAATAACAAAGCAACAGAAATAACTATGTCGTGATGTCAAAAATTGGATATCTTAAAGAATCTCTGTCCACGTAAATTAATTGTTCATATTAAATAGAAAAGCAATACGATGCCAATGCCAAGAATAATAAAAGATAATACAAAATATGCAGGAATGTCTTGAAAATGTCATTTATTTGTATAAAGTATATATTGTGAAACATCTCTGCAAAATTTTGTCCATTAGTAGAAGGAAAAGATTTTATGCGCTCCCATTAGAGGCTACCTAGGAATTAGGCAGACGCAAAAAATAAAGAGATATTTATCATTGCTGTATCGACCGACGAGTAGAATAATGTTTAAATAGCTAAGAACTGGACTTTGATTTGTGAGAAAGTCTCTGAAGATAAAAGATAATGCAAAAGATTGAATAAAATAGTAATTATGATTATCGGTGTACTTGATTATTAATTATATATTCGAGGCTGAGTTCAAATTAATTTGTACAGTTTTTACCATACGTATTTTCTGCGAGGCAACGGGTTCTTTTTCGTTTTCTCTCTTACCTAACAATTGGAGATAACAACCGGGAGCTGGAGAAAATGAGCTGACGCTGCAATTTAGAATTATAAGTGACGATCATTATACGAGACAAGATTCGATTGTTTTTACTTTGTACTTGGCGTACCTTGAACCGATAAACTTGCGTTTCTTCAATTCTTCACGATGCACAAGATACCTTTTCCCTTGGAAATACGTTACCTGACGTATCGGTCGCTTTCCCTTAATTAATTTCCCTTAATTCTTGTTTTTCCGCATTTAAGAAACGTCTTATTGTACATGACACCTATGCGTACTGTTTTGAAACGTTGTCGAGTGTAACTCGCACGGGGCGAAGGGGCGGAAGGATTTTTCCCCGAGCTTCTGTGTAAAAGGTCTCGGAACCTCGAAATGGGAAACTGTACTTTGTAAGCGATAATATTTATTTAGTAGTGTCTACCAAAGATATATACAAACAAACAAACACAAAAAGAAAGGTTTTTGCATTGTACGATATCGCTTGAATTTATGTAAAATACGTTTTTTCTTTCCTTTCGTTTATAATATTCTCGTGAAACATTTGGATGAGCAAATAAAGTACGATTCGCGGTGTGGAAGGATCGCATCGAGTTTTTGGATTTCTAGTAAGTTATAATAAATATATATATACACACACACGATATATTGATACATAAGTGCGTTTCTTACACATGACGACTTAAAAAAAAAAATGCTGCACAGATATGAAAGAGAGTAAGAAAACGAGGCGTGCGTTTTTTACACTCCCAAAATAATAACGACAAAGATATTATGAAGGTGCACACGCACTGCATGACAATTAGTTGTTTGGTCGCCTTTATACACAAGCGCATTACGTTTTTACATCACAATCCTCATTAAACTACAACATTATGCATCATCCTAAACTTATGATATGACGTGCGAATGGAAACGAGTGAACGTTTGAGTTGTATGAGAAAGATGAGCGACGTGGAAAAGATTTCTAAAGTAGTCTAATCCCGTAAATAAAGTATTATTTCGTCAATATGTACAATTGAATTGTCATCGAGTCGAGATGTTTATTGAAGATAAAAAAATGAACTTTCTTTCTATAAGAATAAATAATTATATTGTATAGGAATGGTATTTTTTGTTGTTTCTTTTTTTTTTTTTTTTTTTTTTTTTTTTAATTATTATTATTATTATTATAATACTTTCTGTCAAGAGAATCAAGCGATTATTGCTTTTTCGAGAGATATCCTGAATATGAGATTAATATATTTAGCCACTTATCGAAATGGATGCTGTAATCCGATAAAAATTTTCAAAAAAATATATTTATAAATTAAATATACAGCGTGTACATTACCTAAGTTTCGTATATTTTTTCTCTGTAATAGAAAATTGTATTTAAGCGCCTATGAAGCATTAGATCTACACAACAAATAAACATGATTAGACACAATCATTTTGTATTTTTTCTAATTACCCGTAACAAAATTCATTCACAGGGTCTATATATTTTTATTTTGACTATCCCATTTAAATAATTATAATTTATTTTTTTTTTTTGCATAAATCTCTGAATAATTTATGCAATAAAAATTTTAACAACTATTATATTAATTCGATAAATTAAAGATTATATACAAAACCTGTATGTGGACTTTTCACATATATTCATATGCGTATAAATTTTCAAATTTTATATTTACAGAATTATAAAAAAATTCATTTTTTAAATCAATAATATATTAAATTAATAATAATAATAATAAATAAGCTTTATATAAATAAAGTATGAATAATTAAAGAGTAATAAAATAAGAATAATGATTAAAAATATGAACCTACTTACCATCTATAGTGTAGATAATGTAGAAAATGATTATACCAACTGTCAGCCGTATTGTAATTTTAAAAATATTACTGCACAAAAATTTATCAATTAAAATAAATGCATAAAGTTTATATATAATATTATCTTTCAAGCGGTATAATTTTATTTTATCAAAATGAGTATACAGCATTATTTGATTTTTTTCTTAAAATTTTCATTTATATTTAGTTCAATTGAACCTCCTTGTTTATTACATAAAATTTTTATTCGTGTAGTTATTTTCTTCAAGAAAACTATAGCAACTTTACAAAATTCTCAAAAATGAAATAATTCAATACAAATTAAAAAAGAATTAAATTTAGAAATTAAATTCTGTTAAAATTAATATTAATGCTAACTTATAATAGAAGTGAGTAGAAAAAAGAGTATTATTAAGCTCATTTGTAATCCGAAGTAATAAATGTCACAAAATATGGCGATAGAATAACCTTATAATATTAATTTTTGTAAAATATATCTCTCAAATAAAATGTTAAAGTATTGGCAATGAAAATTATGATAGAATTGACTTTTTTTGGATCTTAATAATAAAAATTAAAATTTTTTGATTAGAAATTAAAAAATTATACTTTTAAATTTATAATCGTTTTTATTCTATGTCATTTGTTTTTATAATTTATACATTAGGGATAAAATAATTATGCAATGTTTGAAATTTAATTTTTATATATATTTCAATTTTATTACAATAAATTTTGATATACAATGAAATTCAGATACATATTGATACAATTGCTGTATGGTATATTTATTTCTTGAGGTTATTTCAATAATATGTATCTCATTTATTTTTATCTGCATTGAAATATTAATCTAGGATTGAATTAAATTAATTATCAATATATTATGTTTTTTCATAAAATTAAGAAAAATGAATGAAAAGAAGATTTTAATTCCACCATTTTTCGTGTTTTAATAATGATAAACAATTTTAATGCTCAATAAATATCAAAATTTCTCTATAATATTCTACACAAAATAAAAGAAAACGGGTTACTTTAGATTCAATAGAAATTATAATGACTAAAAGCTTGAGTTATATAAATTTAAATGAATTAATTCTTTAAAATTTATACAGTAATTGAAGATTTGATAAAGAAAATTTTTTTAGTTCTGAGTCCAAAATTTAAAAAAATTTCATTGTCTGAAAATATTTAAAAAAAATTGTATATAATTATACATTTAAGTTGGTTCTCAGATCTTCAGCCATCTGTTAATTTACTTCAATAAAACATAAATCGAATTTATTATTTTTATTAGCTTATTTTTAAGACATGGGAACGATGTAACTTTAATGAAGTATAGGACAATAATTTATCTATGAAATAATTTTATCTTATTTTTTAAAGAAACTTAATATTCAATTACAACTTATTACGATATATTAACTAACAAATTTTATTTCAAAATTTACATAGTAAAATCAATAAATCAGTATTAACTTAAATTAAATAAGTAGTTAATAGAAAAAAGAAGTCATTCAAAAATAAAAATTTGAAATGTATTCAATAATTGAATATATATAAATTATAAATATATTATAAATATAAGATAAATATTTATATAAAGATAAACATATTTTTATAGTATATAATGATATATTATGTGTATATTATAAATAATGACTTCTAATATTGACATGTAATAATTATTAAAGAATTAATTCAAAAAAATTAGTAGTTGTAATTTTTTTTTTAGTATTGAAATTATAAATTGTCAAATGTACTTGCATACGGGTTTAATATTATCGAAGATTTCGAATATTAATTTACATACGATGGAGAAATTATATTGAAAGAAAATTGCTGTATTATAATTGTAATTTTTATTTATATAATATTAAATATTGCAGAGATAACTAAATATATATGTTACATATCCGCACCCAAATAAAATTTAATTACATGCATCTTTATTATTTTTTCTTAATTCCTATTTTTTTGGGTTATAGTTATTTGGAAGGTTGAAATATGAAAAATATGAAATTTTTCTTATAAATATTTTAAATAAATATTTAATATTAACAAAATTATTTGAATCTATCATTAGTAATTTCAATAAAATTCTTTTCGTTTGTAAATATATATTTTATTTTGAAATAATTAAATAGAATTCTTTATGATTTTTAGGTAATTACGTATTAGAACATATATGTAGAAAATAAATAGTTCGTATTTTCTGTATTTCTATTAAAAATTTATTTATTATAAATATAAATTCGCGAAATATTTTTCATAATTTTTATTCATTTTTCATTTAATTTGAAAAGCTCCATTTAAAATCGATTTCGTATTATAATCAAAATATCAGAAAAATTAAAAAGATAAGTCGGTTTGCTATTTGTAATTATTAATCAAATCACATCATTTACCTGTGGCATAAAACTATTTGTTTATCAAGGGCTACCCTTACGACTTAATTATTTAAAAAAAATAAATAAATTCGTGGTTAAGGAAGAAAAACATACATATCAATTCTATCTCTCTACTTTTGGAAATTTTTCGTCATCCTGATTCATAGGATCGATAGTTTAAGTAAAGATTATCTTATAAATTTTATGTAATATGCCCGATAATCCCACGATCACTGAAGATTACCAACTATTACGCGAATTGAATAATTATTAATAACATTTCCTAATGATAGTGAATATACTTGACCTACAAATTCGCACATGAAAAGTACAGAAAAAATTTATCAACTCCATCAACGGCTTGCAGATTTTAAAAAGTCAATGGAAAATCAAGATGCAGATGGCAAGCCATAAATATGTACATAAAATATAAATTCTTATGCTATAGGATCAATTATTGCTTCGAAAATTAATTCTAACACATGTTGATGTGAATACAAAATATAACTTAAAAAATATTTCTAATCATTCATTTTTTTGAGGAGAAAAAATTTTTTTATGCATTATTTTATTGTTTTTCTAATTATTAATTTTATTTTTTATTATTGTGATAAATTAAACATTAGTTTACGTATAAGCATAAATAAATATCAATATATAGTTATTAAAGTATTCTGTATTATTTCTTTATTTTAAAAGTTGTCATCGAATATATTTATTATGTTTAAAATTTATGTATGTTTTTCAATATTTTTTTCCATAAAAATAATAATTTACAATTGTGTACAGACATGATTTATAAAATTTCATATTTTCGATATTTCACATGAGCTCTATTTTACAAAATTCCATAAATACATAAGAAATGAAGACAATAACAAAAATAATAATTGTAATAATATTATTTACAAATAAATATTGTAATTACAAAAAAAATAAATTTTAAATTATTAAATTTACACAAATTATTTTTATTATATTACATAGTTTCATACTTATTATTAGTATTATTCATTAATAATTTCATTAGATAATATATCAATTTATAACATAATTTTGTTTAACTTAGACTGGTTTATAAAATGTTAATAATATATATTGTAACTCAAAAATAAGTAAAGTAATCAAATAATTGAATAAGTAAAATAATTTGTATAACATTCATATTTATATAATGAATATTTACAACCTTTTTTCCGAAATTATCAATTAGAAGAAATTCCTTTTCAAGCAATGTTAAAATACTATTTATTACAATCTGCAAATCAAAAGAACGTATTTACTTCAATGTTTCCCTGATATTAATTTTTAGTGTGTTATGTCTAAGAAATGAATTGATTTAATGATGAAACTTTTTATATTAGTACATAAATTTTAAATGTCACGGAGTAAATTTTTATTATTGTTACAAATGATGGGGAGTCAAATGAATATGAAGTCTGTTATCGAATTTGAAAAATCTCATTAGCTAGATAATTATACTAAATTTTGCCAAATGAAAAAATTAAAATGTATAGCAGCAGTCAAAAAGTGCTGGAGAACGTTAATTTTTCATTTGAATCAACGTGTTGAGGTTTCGGCTATTCTATAAATAAGGCCGGAAATTTCCTGATCTGAATAAGTTTTTTCGCTCTCTAAGCGAAGTGATTTACTGACAGTAAAACGATGCATTAATTATACAAACACAAACATTACTAACCACCAAATAATTATCTTTTAAAGTAACAGACAACTGTCAATCAATTGGATTTAATGCTCGTAATTACGTAGTAGCTATTTAACAGATGTATTTCTTTTTAAGAACTTCAGTTTGTCCAAAATATCTGTTCTCTTCCATTAAAAAACAATACTTGCGAAAATGGATTCACACGAATCAAATATTAGGAAGATTTTTTTATCTTTAAATATTGCCAATCTACGGGTAGGATGACTCGTGATAAATTTCTATTGATTAAATTCATTAGTCTAAGTGAAAAATGATAATATTTCAATTTTATGGATTTGTTCACTACGGACGCAAAGGAAATCGATGGATATTTAAAAATTTATGAAGTAAATAGTCCATTATTGAACTCTTATACATTTGTTTAAATCTACTATTATTTCTTTTCGATTGTTTTTAACTTTGTGATTGAACTTCAAAAATACAAACACTCAAAAAAAAAAGTTTTTTTATCGAAATTTCTTTACATTACCCGTGCATGTTTTTAAATTTTTTGGTTGTGTTCTTAACGTTTTTGTAATATTAAAAATTAATAATAGATTTAAAAATTTAATATTTATATTTTATTTAATTTTATTTTTACTTAAGTGCTATTTATCACTTTTATTTATTATGTAATATGTTTTGTGATGTGTCATCACAGTGAAGGGTTAGACAGAGAGAGAAAGATAGGGCTCCGTGACGTCAGTAAGAGGAGTGGCGGCGGTACGGAACTCGAGCCCAGAGTTACTTGCGAGTCTTATAAGACAAAGGTTTCGTTTTTTGAAAGCTTTGGTGAGTTTTGTAACTTTTTCATTTCCTCGAAAAGTTTGCTAGCAAATTTTTGAAGATGCTATTACTATAGTAAAAGGGCTGGTATTATTGCGTAAGATTAACTATTTATATTATTCTCTCTTTCTCCCTCCCTCTCTCTCTCTCTCTCAATCTAAGAAATAACAGTTGCTTTATTTAAAATAATTCGTGTAGTTTTTGCCTTTCTCGGGACATTTTTCCATTTATTTTTGTTTCAGGTGAATGTCGAGTCTCTAACTCTTGAATAGACTTCTAGAGGGCGAAGAACAATATTACATCGGATTATCTCTGGGGATGTGATAAGTAGCGACTTGCGAACGGCACGAGCCTGTAGGCCTGGCCAAGGGATCTCACCCAGACTTTTCTCACCTTCTCTCGATGGGACATCGACTGCTGATGTCTGAACTCGGCTCTGGGCATCTTCGAGTACTACTCTCATGAGTTTTTCAACACTCGCATACACAATATATTACAATTTTTCAAGTTTTTATATCTAATCGCGTGTGATAAGTGAATAAGTGATTGTGTAAATTGTGGAAGAAGGATTGGATGATTTTGGTTAAATTAACAAGGCTCCTTGCGGCAAGACAAACTTTATTCACAGAATCACAATCACAATGCACACGATAAACGCACGATCACACATCTATAGAATATGGCTGACCTTATAGATCAGCGGTGTATCTGAGGCTGAAGGCTCCTTAACAATGAGGAGGTGAAGCCGCCACCCCCGTAGGGGCTGGACCATCATACACACAATCATTCACATGCACTCATTTGCATTTTCATTCATACTGATTCATTCGCATTCTTACTTTCCATGCATACTCTCAACGTATTCATTCATTCATACCTTTCCCTCCCTCTTAGTCTCCATCTTCCACTCACCAAACCAGCTTTAACATGCACCGCAAGTCGCCTCTTGAACACTCTCGTCCCATACATTCTGAAGGAAGCATAGGTATCCTTGGAGGATAGGAGGTCCGAGACCTCCCACCTCCCCTCAATCATACGAACACTCATGCTAACCATACATCCTCATACACGGGCATTCACATAATACGTGCTCCCATGATTCATTCAGTCCTCCACATGCACACTCAGGGGAGGGACCTAAGCCTCTGCGATGCAGATGATCAGCTAGACTCCCGTTCTTGTTCGGGCGCCATTTATAACACGGTGGATTAATTTTTATTAAAAATTAATTTCCCCTATTACTTTATTATTTCAGAATATTATATATATGATTTTTCTGTCATTAAAAAAGTCACATTCATTGTGGGACCAAACCATTTATTTTTACATATAAAATCTACTTTTTCAATGAACCTGTATAAGGTTCGTCTATTGTTGCATTGGTCTCACCGGTCCTGCCATTCATCATGCATTCTTCTAAGGATGGCGGCCTTCGCACCAGTCACACCCAGATTCATCACATCTTCATCCGTCACATATTCACCCTCATTCATTCTTATGTTTTTCCTCATTTTATCCTCACACATTCTTCTTTTACACTGGATATGCCACGGAACTGATCCTGCCAATATCTGCATGGCCTCCGTAGAGACAGTTCTACAGATAGGCAACCAAGCATACAGAACAACCCATTGACATCTATTCAGCTCCTTCTGCACTCATTCATTCTTCATATAATCATCCCAGACACTCACTGCATATGTAACGCACGGATAGAGCAACCCATTAATTATGATCCTTGCGGATCTCATACTCAATCCCCATTCAACCCAAAGCACTCTTCTAAAGGAGCCCACAACAGTCTGCACCCTGGGCCGAATGGACCAGACATGAGCGCCGAAGTTGAAATGCTCTGACATCCTTACACCGAGCCATCCGACACAGCGAACATACCGTATAAACCGCATCCCACCCGCGCTCCCCCCGTGACCACTCGAAGTCTTCTTGAGTCTACATTCAGTCTACCTGTCAACAGCATGCATTCCGAGTTCTCATCGGAGACATCCACTCCGGCGATTTCACTCCAGTCATATACATGTCTCAAGCTTTCAACCGTACTCTTCTCCAATGAGGCTCTTGTGTCGCCCTCGACGATGATAACGAGATCATCGGCGTATGCGACGCACCGTATATCATTATCCTTGAGAGTCCTCAGGAACACATTCATACATAGATTCCATATGTGTGGACCACATATGGAACCCTGCGGATACCCTCTCTCAGGCACTCTTCCAACCATTTCATTCGCACTTGTCATGCAGACCCAGCGATCTCAGAAGTAACTCATCCATGACTTCAGTTCCAGGCCACGACATCCAGACTCGACCAGTGTTCAGAGAACATATGGCCAAGCCAGGTAGTCGAAGGCCTCCCTGAAGTCTACAAAGACATCCAGAACATACTTCCCTCCACACTCATTCACTTCGTCTTTCAGTCTTCTCCAGTCATCCTCTGTACATTTACCCTTCATAAATCCATACTAACTATCCTACCAGATCCCTTCCATTGCACTCATCAATCTTTCACACATCATAAACTCAAGAGCCTTGCCAAGCCCACTCAGAAGCGATGTTGGTCTGTACGACCTCACGATACTTAAATCCTTGCCAAGTGCCTTGGGTATTACAACGACTTTCGCTCTGTTCCACGCAATAGGAAAAACTCCTTCCTGCAAGCACGCATTGTATATTATCTTCATGTACTCAAGAATGGTCCTCCAGACCACTCTGAGAATCCGGTTCGTGTACCCATCCAATCCTGGAGCTTTATTGGCCCGCATTCTCTCATAAGCCCCTGCAAACTCACTTCCCTTAAAGGAAGCGGCAAGAGAGGTGCCAGACACGTCCGACACATTCAATCGATCATCAGGGACTCCAAATGCATCTATACTGGGCCCCGGCGGAAAGAATTGCCGAAGGAATACATTCGCCGTTTCCCTCCATCAGTCAGTGTATCCATTGTCACTTCGGACCCTATGCACCGTTTTGCTTTTTCTGCCCCATCGGCAGATTTTGTATACACCGCCCCATGGATCACATTCACTCTGCATTCTCACGTACTTTTTCCAATTATTGTCTTTGGAGTCCCTTATGAGCCTCTTGTATTCTTTTCTGCACGTTTTCATTTCATTCACTCTGGCCAATAGAAATGCACACGCGCTGAGCTTAGCCTTTTGTACGGCCCTTCTTCTCCTACGCAACTCCTTGGGTTTAAGCTCAAGCGCTTTATTCCACCACTTGATGGTGCGCACCTCGCTCCCATACACTCTTCTCATACATGCTTCATTCGTACACTTGATAACACTGGCAAGATAGTCTACTTTCTCACCCGCTGTCATTCTTGTAAAACATTCAAACGTCACACTAAAAGCATTCCGAAGCAGTGCCAGTCGGTACTCTTCCCAATCAACCTTACTATCATTCCATCTGCATTCATACATTCTCGGGCCCGATATGGAACCCCCGGACATCGCTATCTCAATGAAGATGGGGTTGTGGTCGCTTATGTCCACTTCCCCATCAATTCTCCATTCCATCCTGGAGTCTGTAAATCCCCTATATAGCGTAACATCAATGTCCGAGAATCCCCTCGAATCCTCGAAGGAGAACACCGGAGACCATTCATTCAGTACTCCGAAATCGCTGTGCATCAACCATTCACTCAGGATTTCACCCCTACGTGCATTCTGCCGCTTTCTCACTACATTCTTACTATTCCAATATGCACTCACCGCATTAGCATCCATTCCGACAATCATCCTTCCTTTCACTCTCTGTCTCACCTGTTCTACGTATCCCAACCAATGTCACGGGATGAAGCGCAGTAGACAGACACAGGCGTGAACTCCCCCAATGGGCTGTTACATTTCACACATATCCCAGAGACATCATCATTCTCAGCAATCATCATATAATCAATTCTACTATCATTAACTACGATTCCCGCCGATCCTATCTTATTGTAGAATACATTCATCCCAAGAGGTAACCCGCCCACTCGACCATTAGAAACATACGGCTACTGGATAAGAGCCACACTCACACGTTCACTCACAATCACCTGACTCAACTCGCTCATACACGCATACGACTTCTGGCAATTTAATTGCAGAAGCCGCATACCATTCATACATTGCATATCTACATGTGCACTCAAAGCTCTTCCATTCACTTCCCCATCCACTTCACACATTTCATTCTCACTCACACTCACACATTTATCACAAGCATTCTCCTCACGCTCATTTTCATTCGCATTCGCACACATTTCAGGTCAGATATTCATCCCCCATTCATTCAACAGTCATACAATCATACAATCACATACCTTGAGGGTAAGGCTAATGCCTTGCAAGCTGCACCTGCAGCCTCCACTGGTACTCTGGACACCCATGCCATTTCACAGAGTGCCCGGATAGAAGCCCCCGCACACTGCAGTTTCCGCACTCGTCTGAATCCCTACATGTTGACCCATCATGTCCAGAGCGGCAACATCTCCAACACACTCTGCCACGCTTGCAGTCAGCTACCCGATGCCCGTAGCCATAGCAGCCCAAACA
Source organism: Eupristina koningsbergeri (assembly GCA_018907245.1). Lineage (NCBI taxonomy): Eukaryota > Metazoa > Arthropoda > Insecta > Hymenoptera > Agaonidae > Eupristina > Eupristina koningsbergeri. Next base: position 357,385 of record JACCHV010000020.1, read on the forward strand.
CCGGACAACCATTTCGTACTCACGGATGTTGTGGGCCGAAAATCCCAAACAAACTATTTTTTCTCAGAGCAGAGAAGAACAGATTTTGTTGCCTCCGTAACCTGCAGTACAATATCAGAACTGCTCTCCCGCCTCCGTGTGCGGGCAACCACCCTAGACACTCTTCTAAGTTTCTCCTCTACGATGACTCCCTGAACATTCTTGAAGTACACGTCCTTGACGATGCTGTCGTCTGTTTGCTCATTCGGCACATTATAAATAATTACTCGCGGCCACTGCCGCTTCGGTAATTCTGTTTGGAGGCCTCTTCGTTCAAATGCAGGACAGGCCCGCATGGCCTGTCTATCAGCTTCGGCTGGTGTTTCCACAACTACGGCATTGCCGCGAATATCCCGAACAGCTCTGATTTTCACTGAAGGTGCCTCCGCTCCAACCGATACAACCCTCTTTCTTACTTCCTTCTTGGTAAACCCATTGTCCTTGCCCTTCACTACCAAGGCGTACGATGGTTTGGGTCCACTCATGTCTGGAGCTCCATCTGTCCTACTAATAACCCTATCACCCTTCAAAGCCGTTATATGACCCTTCTCTATGAGCTGGTTCTTCTCCTCCAGCCTTCCCTCCAACCTCTCATTCGCGCACAACAGCTTCACCAATATCTTCTGCATATTGGCCACCTTCCCCAGGATGAAGCGGCACTGCGCCATAGGGATTGCATTATTTTCATGCAAAAGAAAATCCCTCAGAGCCCCATCAATAGTACCCACCTCCGTGACCATTTCTGCAGTGTTCTCCTTCTCCGCACCCCTGATCAGTTCTTCTACAGATTCTCCTGGTTTAGTCCCCTTCTTAACCCTTTTCTCAGATTCTTCAGGTACTTTATCTAATTTCCTTTTGGCCGACATCTCTGTAACTTCTATATCCGAGTCACTACTCCCTGATACAATCCGGTTCTTCTTTTTTCCCATGATTACAATAAACAATTAACACTCCGCCCACAATGCAGGCAGAAAAAAAAATCGACTCAAACACTTCAAGAACACCTAACAGTACTGTCTATATTCAATAAATAATTTTGCAGTCAAAGCACGATTACACAGTAAAAACCGAATCGATTGTAATCGTCAGCGCATCTGACTCACAATTTTCTTCTGCACGCAACCGGCCTCTTAGCCTTGGCCTGGCCCTTCGTGATCAGTTTTCTTTTATTTTCTTGGAAGTAACGGACAGTTGAGCTTATCCTTTCAATCGCCGAAGCTTCTCGTATTTTCCAAACCCCGCGAATCCGCGAAACGCGTTCATACATTCGATTCATTACCCCTGGCATAAAAAAACTCTCGTCTTTACATACGGGAGAAAAAGCTCGACAAACTAATTTTGCACACTCGTGTTTCTATATAACTTATACATAAGTTTGACGGAACGTCTCTGTCTCCGATGAAAAATCAGTTATAGAAAGAAGCAAGAAAAATCGCTTCATGCAGCGAGCGATCAAACGAGAGCAACAGAGAGAGAGAGAGAGAGAAAGCGATGAACGACTGAGTTTTCGGCCGAATCATACTGGAGAGAAAGAGAGAGAGAAAGTCGGAAACTTCGACGTAGGCCATCATCCCGCACTCATTCACACATACTGGTTAAACACTCACACTCGCAACCCATCCCTTCTACACATCGGCGAAACTACACGCACGTCCTTCTGAGCCACTTCGCTCTTCACACACACGGCCAAGCGCATAACAACAATCTGCGCGTTTTGATGGCCCTTTTAAATGTGTTTTGCATATCGTAGGCGTACCCGCATCCAGGAAGTGCGCCTGCTGGGACCAATGCCCAGTTCCGTCTCTAACAGATTGGGTGAAATTTTGTACTATTTCTATCTACTTCTTTTCCTTCTTTTTCCTACATTTCTTTTTATTTTTTCCTTCTCTCTCTCTTCCTCTCTCTTTCATCCTTTTTCTTTCTTTTTTCTCTCTTTTTGAGACTCTTCACTCAGCTCACAGAGCTAAAAACCTGCCCAAATTGTGTTACACATTGTAATCGCCGTAGTTTCCAAGTGACAAGTCGTAGCTTTTCCTGGTAAAGTGCATCGGGAAGGGAAAGGTGAGGGAAACATTTCCCAACAATTTTCCGGGGTATAAAGAGGAAATTTTCCAGATACTGTTGGGAAAAGTGTTTTCCGGAAGTAAGGAGGAAATTTTCCGGCTTTTCCATTTGGTAGTGACAGGTGATATCCACAAATTTTCAGGGTCAGACTTTAAGCGAAAGGAGAATAAGAAATCTTCGGGCTCCAGTCGTTCAAGTTTCCCGGGAAAGCTACGGGTAGAAAAGAAATTCAGGTGTTTCCGTTGCGGAGAGGAAGAACACTTCGCTGCAAAATGTAAAGCTGCAGCACCGAAAAAACGGAATTCATCAGATTGAAACGGCCGGAGAAGATCGATTTCCCTGAAGTCAACAAATTTGGGAAACTCGGAGTGGAAATGGCGACAGAAGTCTCCAGCTCTTTCACAATCAGCGAAGTAGGAGCAAAACCTCGTCACAAGGTAAAAACACCGAAAGTTGACGAGCCACATGAGGATAGTGACTACTATGATTGTTCAGGGTCAGTTTGAATTGAACATATGGACGTGGAAGCAAGATGGTGGCTAGACGTCAAAGTCGGTGGATATGACGTGAAGGCGTTGTTCGATCCAGGTGCATCTTGGACAGTGATGGGACCAAATGGGCTGCATATAGTCTCAGCTTTAGGAGAAAAGCTGATAATCGCCGAAGGGAGGAGCGCCCGAATGGCTAACAAAGCCCTTTACTCGGATACGTCAATTTACCTTTTGACGTTAGGGGAGTCTGTAAAACTTTCAAAGTAGCCATTATGTTAGAAATAGAAAACGAATGCTACCTGGGAGTAAATTTTATACGCAGCTTCCACGCTATATTGGACCCCTGCAGAAATGTGTTGCAACTAAAACACACTAACGGGGAGATACCGTTGGAAGTGGCAGGGCTAACCCCGTTCAGGAGCTCACTCAACTCGGTAGGGATAATAAGCCGTACCGAGGAGGAAACGAAAGACTTGGATGCGCTAATATCCAAGTATAGATCCATCCTTCCAGAGAAGCTAGGTTGTACGAGCTGGATCGAGCATGCGATCCGTGTGAACGGCGCGCGTGCAATCAAATAACGATACTACCCGGTTTCGAAGAAAATCGAGGAAACGATGCACGAACAGGTGCAAGAGATGCTGGATCGAACCATCGACAAGCGCATGGTTTAGTCCGGTTGTCATGGTCAAAAAGGCCGACGGGAAATACAGGTTCTGCGTGGATTTCCGCAAAGTAACTGCGGTATCAGAAGCTGATGCGTATCCTTTGCCTTACATGGAGGATATCCTTCTCAAACTGCAGCAGGCAAAATACATCTCAACAATCGACCTCAGTAGTGCATACCATAAGATACCTCTGCAACAAGAATCACGCCCAATAACTGCATTCACCGTTCCGGGGAAAGGACTGTACGAATTCAACAGGATGCCTTACGAACTCAGCCAAGCAGGATCATTGTTTCAACGATTGATCGACAAGGTGATTGGACCAGAATTAGAGTCCTACGCATTCTCATACTTGGACCACATCATCGTGATCACGAAGTCGTTTAAGGAACACATGTCAAAGCTTGAACATGTTCTCAAGAGAATACGAGAAGCAGGACTCGCCATCAACTGGGATAAAAGTGTATTCGGCCGCGAGGAAGTCAAGTACCTCGGCGTGTTGGTAAACCGAGACGGGTTCAAACCCAATCCGGACAAAATCAAGCCGATACTACAATACCCTTCACTAAGAATTTCAAAGAGTTGAGAAGATTCTTAGGAATGGCGTCCTGGTACAGGAAATTCTTACCAAATCTAGTGCGACATAGGCAGAACCTATCACGAAGCTAACAAAAAAGGATGTTAGGTACAACTGGTCCACAAACCAACAAGAAGCATTTCAACGGATAAAAATGCTAGTCACGTCGGTACCCATGCTGCAAAGACCCGTGTTCACAGAACAATTCGTCGTGCAAACGGATGTCAGTGACACGGGAATAGGAGCGGTACTATATCAAGTCATTCAAGAAGGAGAAAAGGTACTGGAATTCGTCAGCAGGTTTCTGACACCTGCGGAGCGGAATTATAACGTCACCGAGGGGGAATGCTTAGCAGTAATATGGGCTTTTAAGAAATTTCGTCCTTACATCGAAGGTTACAACTTTAGAGTGGTGACAGACCATTCTAGCTTGAAGTGGCTGCAAAACTTACGAAACCCATCGAGTCGCTTAGCCCGATCGGCACTGAAACTGCAAGGTCGTACCTTAATGGTCGAGCACCGTACAGGTGCACTCAATCACGTACCGGACGCATTATCAAGAATGTACGAGGAAGAAGAGAAACGGACGGGAGTGAGTGCATTGACCATCAGAAGCTCTGCAGACACATGGTATGCCACAACATTCCCACCGCAGGTCACCTGGGCAGAAACAAAACTATGGCGAGAGTAGCCCAGTCATACTTCTGGGTAGGCATGACAAAGGACGTCGCAAGATATATTCGTGAGTGCGCAATATGTCAAAAGTCGAAGGTAGACCAAATGGCTCCCACGGGATTTATGGGTCGTAGGAGAATAGATCGCCCATGGCAAGTAGTAGCGGGGGACATCATAGAACCGGTACCCCGTTCATTAAAGAGCAACCAATATGTATTGGTGTTCCAGGATCTGCTTACGAGATGGACGGAGACAATGCTTGCATGATAATTCAGGAGTTCGAAGAAAGGGTAGTACTTTGATTCGGCTGGCCAGAGGCTTTTCTGTCCGACAATGGGACAGAATTTAAAAATGCAGCAGTTGAGAATTATCTACGCGAGAGACAGGTGATACACCAGACAAGCCTCCATAATACCGTTGAGCCAACCCGGTAGAGAGGGTAAACCGATCGATAAAAACGATGATGGCTGCGTACGTAGAGGAAGATCAGGGAACCTAGGACAACGCCCTGAAGGAGATAACCTTTGCCTACAACACGGCAAAATACGAAGCGACGGGGTACTCACCAGCCCTGTTAATCTACGGGAGAGAGCCCGTAAACCCGAAAACGTTGCAACAGCGGGTAGACAAGGTATCTCCTGCCTTGTCGAAGAAATTAATCTGGTCAAGGAATGAGCTAGCAGACTCAAGCAGCTACCCCAATTAACACTTGGAGGCAAGTCTACAGTCGCAAGGTGAACAGGACAGACAAGCTTACCTATACGACGTTTGGCGTCGAACCCCCAGCTTCGAAGAAGATCAGGTGTGGAAGAGGAACAAGATCTTATCTTTCGGGAGAGCCCGGGCTTACCTGGCGAGAAGATCGACGTCATGTGCAGAACATCCTATCAAGGGATAGGTCGCGTCTGGTTGGAGGGTGTAACGCGTCCCGCGTTAAGGCCCGGTTCGGGAAAGTAAAAACCCGAATCGGGAAGTTTTGACTGGAAGCCGAAGGAGAGGGGACTCGCGGGCTGTGACCCGCGAGCTCCTCAGATTGATTTTCGATTTCGTTCGACACACGTGACAAATCGCTGTCGTCATAGTCTAGATTCGAAGAAAAACCTAGAATTTTCGGCTCGATTTAACGGTAATTTCACGGGAGTGGTTGTTACTTGGTGCTTTTGGTTTGTGAGCAGTGAAAAGGGCGACGGAGTGACCCGGGGAGAGGTCTACGAACCCTGCCGGAGGAAAGAGGTGACAAACATCCATTAAGGCTAGCGGCAATTCAAGGTCACCGATCAACAACTTCGAACAATTCACCTCCTGTCACAAGCAAGGCCAGGACTTCTAGGCAAAGCCACAGAACCATAGGGTAGAATTAGAAAACTATAATGTAATTAGTCTGTAAGATTTTTGTATATTGCGAGCGGGTCCCGTTGCTTGCGAGATGATTGTAACTAAGAGTGAATAAATCCAATTAATAATTATCTTGATTACGCGTTTTCTTTGCATATCCTGTTGTATCAGTTCCCCGTCCATTCGTGTACTATTCTTCGCGTTCGTTTCTAGCAGGAGGACAAGAAAATCCCGATAGCCCGAATCCCGCCGCCTCCGCGGGCATCGTTCGAAGACGTATTGCGTAGCTGAGCGGCCGTGTCAGGTAAGGGTACCTGAGGTGAAAGGTGAGAAATAAATTCATAAAAAGAGATATAAATTATTGTAACGGGAAAGCCCGTTACAAGTTATGAATAATAATGTAAATATGCAAATATGTAAATAATATTTAATATAATATAGAAATTATATAAATATAATACTAAGAATATCAATAATAATCAATATGATAATACAACTAAACAAAGTAATTATATTATAAATTGACCCCAAATATATATGTATATATATATATATATAATACTCCCGCGCGTGCTCCACGTTCAACACAACATATAACGAATTAATCTTGAAAAATATTATGAATTGTTTAAAAAAAAAATTATTCAAATAATGATAAAATGTCAAAATTTTCAAACTTCACAACAAAAAAAAATAATAGTTTCTCTATTCTGTCGGTTTTAAAAAAAAAATTTTTCCAAAAAAAAAATTTTTAAATACTAGCACTCCTGCACAATTATTTATGGTAAGATTTATATAATAAAATTTAATTAATATAATTTCCAATACACTATACAACAAGGATAAATATTTTGGCGCGAGCCCCACGTTGGGCGCCATTTTGTAATATGTCAAATCTGACAAAATTAATTTTTACAAATTAACTCAAACAAATTTTTCTCGAGCCGTATTAGTGATTATTGATTTGCTAATACATTTCACTTCAATTATTTATTCAAAATTATTAAATAAATTATTATTTAATAATTTTCATCAACACAATAATAATAAAGTAAATTAAATCAAAGGGGAAATTCAGTGTGAAAATATGAAATCTCGGGCGAATCTCAAAACCCTTTCCAACACAATACCACAAATAATAATATATATAAAATATTTATCTAAATATTAAATCATATACATAAAATCTTACCTCGTATTGTAGTATATTATTGAAAATTTTCAAATATAAAATTAAATAAATTTTATTATTATATTTATATATTCTGTTTTTTTAATGAATAAATAGATTATTATAGTATATTATTATTAGATCTTCTATATATATTATTTTTGCTTTTAAATAATATTATTCTTCAATAAAGAAAATATATCTATATTATTCACCTCCTTAAAATCACACTACTACTTCACAACTAATAATATTCATAACAATATACTAATTTAATTTTATAAAACAATATTTAAATATATATACAATTTTCTATAATGAAAAACAATATATAACTATATGTTATCTAACTGAAGATAGGGTGACCATCCTCCAATGAATGTCACGTCTGATGTCTTTAGTTACTTTGAGGAGTACAAACTATTTGAAGTAACCAGCACATAAACCAGTTTAGAGTGGGTCAAGGAATAGCCAAATTTCAAGGTATAGTGTCAACTGCTTATGCATGAACTACTCCAAAGCTTTAGATAAGAAGCAGAGAAGGAAGATAGGACGATAGTCCATTCGAGAAGGTGACAGGCTTACCTTGCCCCAAGCATATACAACTGACCTTTTCCATAGCGAAGGAAATTAGAACTCGCAGGGAGATAGATTGAAAATTCTCCGAATAATGGATCTAATAGTAGGCAATGTTTTTTACCCAACTACCTGTCAGTGCCATGTGCCTGGGTACTAAAATGTTGCACCGCCTCTGATGTCAAACTCAGATACCAAAGTAAAATAGAACAGCTCATAGCTATGAGTATTATCGAGAGCCTTCGGATTTTCATCAATAGCAGGGATATAAGTGTTATGTGACACCACTGAAGTGAATATTGAAGACGTCAGCTGTAAAGAATGGGAAGACATTGCATTTAGAAGATGTTAAAACCAAGTTACTCAGCTCTTTCCATAAGGCATTAGGGTCTGTAAGGGATGAAAAGCGGATGAAATAAAATTTCTACCTCCCTTCCTCAATCTTTTTATGTACTAGGTTTCATGCGGCCCTATAAAGCTGTAGATTTGTAGGCAGACAGGAGCGAGAAAATGCCTGTACAGCCTATTTTGCTCTTCAAGTAAGTTGTTAATATCCGCTGTGAATCAGAGTGTCGTTTCAGTCGGGGAGTAACAGTCTTTAATGACGGAAACGTGTTAATGCCAACTTGTCAAGTAATGCGAGACGAAAGCATTAAAATACAGGTCTTCATTGTTGTAGGGAATAGAGGTGATAGATCTTTAGCAATGAAGAAGTTTACTAGGTCTGTAGCATCGATAGAGTCATAGTATGTAAAAATGTTTGGTACGTAAGTCGGCATCAAGTGTGCCCATTATAGGGTCGTGATAATTAATAAAAGGTACGTTAATTTTCCAATCAATCAGAGTATCATTAGGTTCTATTAAACAGAGGTCTAACCATGCATTGACATTGTTCTTATGATGCGTGGCGTGGTACCATAGGGGTCAAAGAGAAGAGAGTTCTCTTCGATAAGGGTGCCAATAAATTTGGTATCCTATCCATTGGAGAGAAGGTTCGCATTGAAGTCGGCCAATATCAGTTTGATCGAATAATCATGCTTGTAAACAAGAAGATTATGTATAAAGTTAGAAGCAAGCACAAACGCGGAATGCGGCGGACGGTTGATGGCTACAACGAAAATCAGAGTAATGCCATCGGCAGATACCTCATGAAGTAGATACTCAGACTTACAGAGTTTCCTATTCCATATGACATCAGAGGAGTTGATGATAGTAGTCGTGAGTGAGTTGTCAATATAAAGGGCCACTTGCCCACCGTTCTTGTTTCTTAACATCTATTACCTTAACGTCCAACCAAATTTCCGTGACAATTATAACGTGAAAATAAGAATGAGAGGCCAAGAAATACCGCACCATCTCAATGTGTTCCGTAAGAGAGTTTACATGAAAATGGTAGGATCCCTAGAGACAGACACTGAAGGACAAAAGGAGGAGGTGGCAGTGTTATAGTTTTGGAAAGAGATGATAGGAACGAAGGTGAGGATAAATGACTGGGAAGGTATAGAAGTAGAAGAGACATCAGAGTTCAGGAGACTCAAAATGAAGATGTGATCTTGGAAAAAAAGTATCCAAATTCGTATGAGTTACAATAGAGATAGCCTTGGTTCCTTTCTTCACTCTGATTAATACTTTTCCATCACGTACAAAACTATTGAAGTTCTTTTCCTTAGCAGCTTGGTGCGCGTAGCGCGTAAATTGTAAATATTCTTGGCTTAATATTATCAACAATTATCTTGCAAATTATCAGGCAATAATGATATGGAAAGGACCCCTTGGCTTCCTCGAGTAGTTGACCATCGGAGGCAGTAGAGTGCAATTTTCATCGCGGCCGTCGTTGGCTGTTTTAGACCGCAGAAGTCTAGCCGTAACAATGTCTCGACGAAAAATGGTAAGGTCGACAATGAACAAATCAATGAAGATTAGCAGTTTGAAGTTGATACCTCCGTTGTAGCGCAGGTCAGAACTGACATAAGAGTCACCTCTCCCATTCTGCTTTCTCCTAACCTCCCGGATTTCATTTCGTAATGAAGAAATTTCAGTGGTTCTAATACTGGTGGATGAAACTCGTGGCAGTTTTGCTTTAAGCTTTCTCTGGAGGTTGCAAATGGTAGTTTTTAGAACGAGAGGATCTCACGCTCCACATTGGACATGCGCTCGATCATGTTGTCGAGAGTTTGGTCTCGATTGGTGTAATTCTTGCCTCTAGTGCCTCGGACCTTTGCACCCATACATTATTAGTTGCAATAAGTGTCTGCAATTGTTCCTCAATCTTGGTCTCCGTGCCGTCTATAAAGAAAGAAAGAGAGAGAGAGAGAGAGAGAGAGAGGCGGGACCCCTTGACGTTGGTAAGGGGAGTCACAGTGGCACGCGACTCGAGCCCAGAATTACTTGCGAGTCTTTCAAAACAAAGGTCTCGTTTTTTTAAAGCTTTAGCGAGTTTTGTAACTTTTTCTCTCCGTCGAAAAGTTTGTGAGCGAGTTTTGGGAGACGCTATTACTATAGTACAAGGGTCGGTATTATTGCATAAAATTAACTTTTTATTTATATTATTCTCTCTCTCTGTGTACTCAAATCTTCTGGAATCTTTCCGTGGAACTTTGTAAGCAATAGCCTTTGTATGCGTGTGTAATTGCGGTTTGATTTCATTATTCTTTTTCGTTTTTCAAACTAAAAAGCAAAGGCGAGTGTAGGCCGATGAGCTGAGGCGGCGTGGTTATTCCAATCTAAGAAATAATGGTGGCTTTATTTCAAATCATTCCTGTACTTTCCGCCCTCCCTGGGGGCTTTTCTGTTTATTTTTGTTGCAGATGGAAGCGAATAAAATATAAGAAAATATTGTTTCCAATGGAAGTTTAAGAATGGTAATATTGTTATATTTTATTATTGTTTAATATAATCAACACTTGATTTAATAGTTAATACAATTATTGAAAAAATAATCTTCAAAATTTTTTTTTTTTAATTTAAAAATTTATATTTTTTATAGAGATATTTAAAATATGACCAACTCATAACTTATTTTAAAATTGTGTTTTATTTTACGATTTATTTGTTAGATATGTTTGTGATTATTTTTAAACTATTATTAATAAATGTGAATGGAGATGTGAAATTAAGGGTTAATTTCATTATTTACAAATATATTTTATTACATTTATCAAAATTTAACATAACATATCTATAAGGATAACCTCATTTTTAACGAAGCAATATAAATGAAGCAATTAATGTTAATAATAATTAAAATAATATCAAATTTAATTCAAATATGAAAACCAGAAATATAATTAGTAAATTTTCAGTCTCAAATTTTCAACTTCATACTAGAAATGATGATTGTTTAATATATTATCTAGTAAAATATTTCATAATTAACTTAAAATATATAAATTAGTATCAAATAAAATAATAATATAAATAATAAAATAAATATTATAAAAAATTTAACCCACATTCCATTTTAATATATCCGTTTTTTCAATTAATACAATGAAACATAAATTATTTGTATATAATAATATATTTAATTATTTGTAGATATTTAGCCAGCTAAAATTTTAAATAAATATATAAATTTGAAATCCTATATATTATGTTGAAAAAAAAAATAACTAAAAACTTTAAGGGTCAAACAATAAAATTGTATAAGATTTAAAATCTGATGATATTTTTGAGATTCTTACATGAATAACAGACAGTTTAAACATTGATATTATTATTAATAATTTTATATTGATTAATATAATAAAAATGTAGTTTTATTTTTGAGAAATAAAATAAAAAATAAATATCAAGTATTTAATTATTAATGTACAGTATAATATTTTATTCATCTTATCGTGTTTCTGAATTTTATTCCAGAAACATTATGCTTCTTTCTTTTAAATATTTTAATATTATTTATTTATTGAATATTTATTTTCTATGAAAACAATATTCATAATAACATCTATTAGTGCAATCGAGTAATTTTAAGGAAGCATTTACTTCCATAAAAACTAGTTCGAAGATTCAGAGAGTATTATTTGCGTAACCATTTTCGTCTATAATTGGCAATTTAATTCAAAGCATTCTGCAAATATTTATAAATTCTTCTTGGACAATATGATATTTCAGAGTGTGATTTTTTATCGTTTCATGTCAGCTGTTCAGCTACTCCCTTAATTAAAATGTATATTAAATTTCACGATTACTAGAGAACGGAGAAGAATTCGCTTTACAGAACGAAGCAAATTACGATCGTTGGCAAAAGGAGAGGAAGAGGATTTAATCGAGTGAAAATATTTGGTAAAATCGAAACAAATGGAGTTTATTAGACTCGTAAAATAGTCGGTCGACCTGGGAAGGCAGTAGATGAAGGCCCGGGTGCATCGAAAAACAGCCTGAGTTCAATGCGATACTTTCGCCGATTTCACGGATAATTTGATCCGTCGCTGGAAAACTGGCAATGATAGCCGGCACGTGAAAAAGGGTTTTCAATTGGAGTCCCGGACATTACACCGGATTTTCACGCTTTTCATATAAAAATGAACTTTGACTCATCCCCGGGGTATTTACAACGCGTGTCTCCCCCATCTACCTCCCCCTGGTAGATGCACCCCTGGGCTTTTCCGAGCCCACGGAAGCCAAAGGTCGATGCACCACCACCCCCTCCCCTTGGGCTACGGATGCACCACGAAACCCGTGGTGACGGAATTTTATTTTGATCGGAGGGGAGACCCCGTACCCAGACCGGGGGAGGGGGCGAGATTCACGGGAGATTAACCGAGGGATGAAATTAGGCAAGGGGGGGGCCTTGGATTTGGTGCCATAAGTTCCCAAATATCCAGTAGTTCTCCTGTCTCTTGTCTCCGAGTCCCAACTCCCAACTCCACTGACTAATTGTGACTCTCGCTTCTGTTTGGGGAGATCCTTTAAACAGGAAGAAAGTGTCAAACGCGCTTTACCCAACTGGAATAATCCACTGGGAGTGTGAGCGAGAAGTTCTTTATGAAGTCACTCGATTCAAAGACTTTATTTATTACAGATTTTGTTACTTTTCGATTTCTCTGGCGGTCTTTTCAGATGGTCAATGGGCTTTTTCGTTCTGGGATAAACTGTCATTTTACAATATCAAATTTTTACAGAATTTATAACTTTCGAGTAATTGAATTAATAATATCCAATGTAAATTTGATATTCGAAATGCAATATCAATATTAAAGTAAATTTAATATTAAAATTTAAATTTACGCAATATACATTTTAATCACATGTTAACAATGACCTCGTCAATAAAAATTACAATGTTGAGGTTATTTATAAATAAAAAATTAATTTATTTCGAGAGTTTACCGATCAAACATGGTTGATTGATAAATTAAAGTTTCAAAGCAATGGGATTATAAATTAAAGTCGAATCCGAATTTTTATCAATAAAATTAAAATATTTTTAAATATTAAAAATATCCTAGTTACTATGTAAAAATTTATTAATCAATAATTACTATTATTTTATTATCTAATATATTGTTTCATGTAAAATAAAATGAAAATTTTTATACATTATTCATGTTCAAATAAATGCTGTACATTTTCGAAAAAATTCTAATTTTAGTTTATCAATAAAAATTTGTAGTTTAAATTTTCTAGAAAGAGTTTATCTAATCTATTGATCACATGTCACTACTCTAAAAATGCTTTAGCGTTTTTCTATTCAAAACGTAATTTATGAAAAAGCAATTTTAAAAAATTATTAATTTATAAACAATAAAACTTTGTAATGATAACAACAACAATACTTTTAATGCTCGATACTATGTTAATTATTATTTTAAATAAATTGTCGATACTTTTTATCATTAGCATTGAGAAAAAAATGTAATTACCACTCAAGTATTTTATAATGTAATTAAATGACGAAAGATCATGAAAACATTAAGAAATCAGTGGAGAAGATTGATTAAAAGAAATTCTAGCAGGTCATTGACTCGCGGGCGGTATTGTATAAACACATGTATGCAAAGATTTGCTATCTGAATGGCGGACATGGGAGGGACGCCGACGACGACGACGACGACGACGACGACGACGACGACGACGACGACGACGACGACGACGACGACGACGACGACGACGACGACGACCATGACGACGACGACCATGACGACCAAGACGACGACGACCTTGGACGTAATTTCGTGGTCCTGATGTCATTATCGCGTGATAATCACATTCGAGCGTTCAAAACCAATTCCTGAGCTTACAGAACTTGACTCAGACCTACATCTATTCTAATTTAAATATACCAACCCATTTTTTATCTAGACGTCCTTATCATATACGCTAATATAATTGTAGATACGATTTACTTGGTTAATCTAATTTTTTTATTGCTAGAATAATTACCATTTTTATTGTTGAAAGATTTTAATAATAAAATAATTTGACGCGAAAAAAATGAAAAAAGTTTTATCAAGGAATATTTCTATTCAAAAATGAATATTTATCTTCGTATTATCTTAAATATTCATACTTTATAAATAGATGCTAAAAGAAAGAAGTTTGATTTTAAAATCTATTATTAGAACTCAATATTGTTTGTAAGTAATAATGTATTTTAAGGAGCTCATGATGTTCCATTCTAAAAAATAAAATTGTGTTTATTAATTTTTTTACCAATTTGGAATAGAATAATGTATTTATGAATACGTGTAAATAGAAAAATAGCACTGTTATTCCAAATATATAAATAGCACTACAATACTAAAAATTTTTAAGTGAGTACATCTAAAAGACTTCAAAAAAATATTCCATAATTAATTTTAAAAATTACATTAAATTTTTTATATAAATAATTATGACAATGGTATCAGATGATAAAAAAATTGATGTTATTTGAGGTATAAATATGTAATGTTATTACATTATTTTTTCTTAATATACCACAGCACAGTTAAATATTTTTCAAATTAAATTTGTATTTGAGTAAATTTTGTTGTTGTATAAATACAGTGATTTATTATAATAAAGTATAAGAAATTTATAAATATTAATATTTCTATACTTTTAAGTATTTACTTTTATAATGATAGAGGTAATTATTCTTGTAAAACGAATTTAAAAACTGTGAATGAACATCATAAAGTGTTTTAAAATCATCAGAGTATTTATGGCATAAAAAAAATAAATATTTTTGGATAAAATAAACTGCAAGGCATTTGTGTAATTACAAAAATAGTGATTAAAATCGAATCATAATATTATTAGTATTGGTACTACATCGCATTTATAGTTAACAAACAAGGTGTTGATTGAAATGTGTTATCAAAGCAATATTTCTGAAGTTTTTTTTTTATCAATATTACTTAATGTTTGAGCATTTATCGTATCAGTATCAATACACGAGTTTAATGTTTGTTAAATAAGAAAAATTTATTTAAATTATTCTCTAATTGGGCATAGCTAATATTTTTCTACATCTAAATAATATAAGGAAGTAGGAGATAAAAACGTGTTTGTAAAATAAGAATGAAATGTTTGCTATGAAATAAAGCAATGATAGGAAACATATTTTCAACAATTATTATATATATATATATATATATTATTTTAGTTATCACGATTTTTTAATAAATTACGAACTATTTAAAAAAGTGTAGTATAACCTTTGAGAATAATCTTTATGGAGAAGAATGTCAATGCTATCGGAGGACATAAATAAAATTTCTTAATATACATGTATTATAATTAAAAAGTGAGTGTTAATAACTATTCGCAACACTGTCATCGAGCTTAAGATAAAAAGTGTTCACGAGGGAAAACTCATTCCACCGATATTAAGGTGTCTTATCATCCGAAGCAAACACTCCCAAATCGATGAAAGATCCGAATTGGAAAGTGTTACCCGAGTCTTAGCCAACAAATGCCGGCGATTAACAATTCAGCCTTCGTTTTGGTGGAAAAGCCCTCAAGAAAAAAGTCGCATAGCTGTCCGGGAAGTTAATAGTCGCGCGAGGTTCTCGAGGAAAAGTCGAGCGATAAGGTATACGGCGAACGAGAGCGATAAGTCCGAGCGAGATATCGCTTCTCTCTCTCTCTCTCTCTCTTCGCGCACGAGCAAAGCGAAGCGCCCGTCGATATCTCAAAGTCAATGTCCTATAAAACACTGCGGCTTTCTATTTTTTTTTTCTTTTCTTTTTTTCTTTTTCCTTCTTCATTTCACTCCTTCGCTCGCCCCTCCCTCTCTCGGAATTATCACTCGGAAATTGGGCATCACGCACGCGCGGAGGTGCGTCTGCACTCGGTCTTTGGGCTATTTTCGGACCTCTTCCTGCTCTTTTTTCTAGGTCAGGATTTTATCTCAAAAAGATTATATTTGTGGGATGAGTTCGCCGGTTGCACTTGAGGTGTCGGATTGTTGAGCCTGAGAAAAACGAGAACGACCTCCGCTATTACATTTCAAACGGCGCGCGCTCATTTTCATTCCCCGAGTTATCAAACACGTTGCGAGATGTTACATAAATACCTGGTCATGGTTATTTTCGGTTTTATTTCTTTTTATTCGATGTTTCGGCTAATAGCCTTTCACTTTTTCCTTCGGAGATTAATGTTGCGATTCCTATCGCACAATCATTAATAATTTGACGATTCAATAATGGCTCGTACAACTTTATATCTTCCTTATCAGATTAACTCCGATACGATACAGTTTTATTCTTGATAGTGCGCTTTTTGATATTTATTTTCATTAACTGTACATTGACCGCTCGGGCGAATTTGTATCATAGCTATCGTAATATCTTATTTATATAACTTTGCTTATAAAACCGTGTAATTAAATTCAACTTTTTTTTTTAAACGAGGACTCGACATCTGCAATAATTGAAAATGTACGTATAAATGATATTTTTAAATTCAATTGTTGATGTAAAAGTTTTGATAATAATCGGTAGAACCAATTTAATAAATAGAAGCTAACCTCAATTTTATAAAAAATTTATCGCCATATCAGGAATACTATGTGTTAAGCAGCATCATAATCCTTAATTTATCCATAATAATAATCATCAAATTTCAATTAAAAACTTCATTTTAAACCCTGATTTTTTTAGTAAAATGGTAAATTTTTTTATTACAAAATTATTAAAAAGGGAATATGAAAATATTCAGAATTTGCAGTATAAGCCTTTTTTTTACATTTAAATCTCGATAATGAATAATTTTTATTGATTAAACTTTACAAAAAATATAATTAATATACTGAGTGAAATACAAAGTGTTCGCTTCAATCGATGAATCAATCAACATCATCATTCTCACACTATGTTTTAACAGTAAAAATAGTTCATCAATCAGAGCAAATATCATCAAGAACATTTACACGTAAATTTATGAACCACCTAATCAGTGAAAACTTGAAAACAAATTTAGAATGTTTGATTAGAAATCCACGAGGTTCTCTAATTTTTATCGCTTTCAGCTGATTAATTTCTCCAGCATCCTTTCCACACTTTTATTTGGCTTGCTTTATTTTTAAAATATTCCAAAGAGGAATTCCATAGCCATACCCTAATAAGTGATATATCTTTTTTACAAAGACACGAAAATTATTTAGTGAGTAAGATTCTTTTAAAAAAAGTCCGTTGTAAAAGCGAATTTCAAAAATAAAGTAACGTATCTCTTTGATGGATTTTTCAGCAAAGTCCCTTTTATCAACACACACATGCAAAGTACTAACTTTATAATGTCTCATACATATTTTTTTAATACAATTTATTACTTTCCGAAAAATAAAATCCACGATGTCATCAATAGTTTTACTTTGTGACCTTTCAAACTATAAAATTATTTTACTTTCGAATCATAGTAAAAGGCATGTAAAATGAAGTTAGATTCACTTTAAAAAAGAAAAAGGGAAAAATTTTTGTCTTTCGTCATAGAAAAGCTTGACGTATCAGTCGAGTAATGGACTTTTGATTCCGACTCTCGCAAAGTGAAAATGAGGATCCATGCAGGAATGGATCCTACGAATTGACCTTTTGCATTAATGGCCCAAGTCCGCGACCGTTTTAACACTCGCCTGATTATCTTCCCTTCAACGCCCCTGCCATCAGAGATAAAAAAAATTGAAGTCGTCCTCGTTACGGTCGATTGATTGAAACGGAATTGATCGGCAAAGTTCTGCTCGAGTTATATTCCAGGTCCTTTGAGTTTGTCCCCTGAGGTTGTTGGGGTCAAAGAGTGATAGGTCCTCCGGTGAGCTGTGGCCCCGCAACGGCCAAGGAAGCGAAATAAACTCGATCCGCTTGTCCGAATGGCTTTTTCCATAGAACGAAAGTTTTGATTGGTTCGAGGAATCGGCAATGACTGGCAACCAACCGGCGAACCCCGACCCCGGCGAACTGAATTTGAACTCTAAACGCGGAATTAACTTGTTTTAATCGATCAAAGAGAGGTTGTTTACTTCCCGAGAAATCGGCAGTGGTTCTCTTTTTGCCCATCAAACTTTACCAACTTTACAGAAATTAAACATTCACGCGGTACTTTGGTGAAAGATAAATGAGTTTCATCGAGTCCATCATCGTGTCTTACATCGTGATTTGCGGCAGAACCGATGTTTTTTATTCTGACGATATTTGGAAGCATTTGCATGGGAAGCACTTGCGTGCACCTACTTTAATTTGTTTTCATTCGGACTTTTGACGTTGGCCATTATTCCTTCAATTAGCTATACCATCTTGTGGCAACAAGTGTAGGTGAGTAATGGAAATGACATAATTAAATTGTACGATAGTATCATAACTGCCAATAGAGAAATATCAAAGTAGAAATTGTTGGATTACTGGCGTTTCCGAAGAAAAATTATGTCAAATTTGAGGAATGAAAGTTTGGCATCGGAATCACACTGTCAAAAAACTGCAAGCAATAAGTAGTAACAACATAATAATCACCGACACGCAAACAACATGTATTTGTTAACAAGCAACTGAATGGAGCGGAGGACTTATTTTTTATCGAGTCATGTCTACAATTAAGATGAGATTCTTCTTGGAAAGCAAAAGTGGATTATGCGTCGATCGATATTCAAAGGAGAAAAAATGAATGTAAATGAGACGAATTGTTGCATAAGTACTTTTGGTTGAAGTTTTACGAAATTAAAATACACGTAGTTTCAGGTAAACTACGAATTCGACAATAAAGCTTACAAAATGGGATGTACCGCCATTCAAATGGATTACCACTGAAAAAATTTAGTAGTTATTCAGGAGGGGACGTAAAAATTTACATGACCATCGAGGAGAGAGAGAAACCTCCGTAAACACCCATTTTCCAGGCATGAAAATATAAAAGAGCGCATCTCGTCAATCGCATGCATTAAAGTGAAATGTAAGAAAGAGAGCAAGGGAGAGAGAGAGAAAGAGAGAGAGAGAGAGAGAGAGAGAGAGACTCATCCTCGGTCAACACACACTGACCCGCGCGCACGCACACGCGTAGCTTTATAACGGCTGCATTAGTGCGCAAGCATGTACCCGCAAAAAGAGAATGAGAGAGAGAGAGAGAGAGAGAGAGAGGCAGAGAGACAAAGGAATCAGGAAGAGAGAGCGTTGCACCGCCTAGGGTACACTGTACCAGTGAACCCACGTCCATTTCCCCTATGTCCCCCCTCCACCGTGATTTTCCCGCGGCACTCAGGGGGAGAGCACTTTGGAAGGGATGAAGATTCCTCCCCCGGGGGAGGGAGGCCCAAAAGCTCGGGGGTACCTGTGCCATGGCGAGAGGGAGGAAAGCGCGCGCCAGAGAGAGAAAGGAAAAGTAAAAGTCGGGGGTGGGGTGGGAGCGGCGCTTCCCCGCCGGCGCCTCGCGCGAACGCGGGTGTGGCGGTGGTGGGGGGGACCGGCGAGAGCTCGAGCGCGGCGACGACGGCACGGGGAGGTCATTGACCCCGGCGGCTCGCTGCCGGCTGCCAGCGAGCGAGAACCGAGAAGCGCTGCTCCGACTCTGGGGCTGCTTGCTCTCCTTCTCGACGACGAGCCTCCGGTGCAGCTCCAGGACGGCGACCCCGACCCGGGCGCCCGGAGTGGGACTGCGGCGTTTCCGCGTGGCGTCGTCGAGCTCGCGCTCGCGGCATTTGGCACTCTCTCCCTCGGCGCGGGCGAGCCAAGTCGGCAAGTGCAGGCGGAAGAGACTCGGGAGAAAGTGAAGTGGAGAAGAGAAGAGGAGGTTTGTTGTTCTGATTTTCTTCGCCAGGGCGAGGATCCGCGACTCGCGGGAGTGACAGTGCAGTGGACATTGACAGTTTTTCCTCGGCGCGAAAGGGGGGGGAGACGGTTTTTCCGCTTGTTGCGCGCCCCGGCGAGATAAGCAAGGCGGAAGCTGCTCTCCGGGAACTCGGGTGGAGGGCAGCCGGAAAGTGAGTGTGTTGCCGCGGTTGTGCTTGTTGTTGTTCCTGATCAATTTCTCCAATTCATTTTCATCATTATCATCATCATCATTATTATTATTATTATTATTATTATTATTATTACTGTCGTCATTATTACCGTTATTACTATCATCACCATTATTATTATTTCTTATTTACATTATTATTATTATTATAATAATAATTATTATTTTACGCTGTTCTTGTTGTTGTTGTTGTTCGAGTTTTTGTTGTTGGTGTTGTCGAAGGTCGGCAACGGTGGGAGAACACATCCGTGTAGGAGGCGGAGGAACGGACTCGAACTTTTTTAAACGGTAAGTGCATTTTCTTTCATTAAAACACGAGTTACACTTGTGTCTCTGAAATCTTGAAAGGTGATCTTTGATCCTATCGCCAGTAAACTGGAATTTTTTTCGTGGCCAAAATTTCCCTAGTGTTTTCCTTTTCAGCGATAGGAAGCGAACTTTGTGAGCAGTTGAATCGTGTTCTTTATCGGATAAAAATGCGGTGTTTTATGAACTTGTACTTTGATAAAGAATACAACCTTAACCAAAAAAATTATGAATTTTATTAATGATGATATCAAGTTCAAGTGTTTAATAATTTTAGTTATCTTATTCGTATCGGAATTTTTTGAATCATCACGGTTTTATTTACTAAAAATTCTTTTATAGTTAGCTTTGTTACAACTGTCCAATTTATTCAAACTTTCCTTTTTAAAAAACTAAAGAAAATTGTTAAATTATTATTATTTTTATAATATCAAACGATTCTTTGAATTTTTTAAAATGAAAATATTTGTTAAATATTCTTAAATGTATAGATTAACTTATTCTTCAAAACTAAGTAAAATGTTATAAAAATATCTGTTTAAAATAAATCAGTCACTTGGTTTGGACTCGTGTTCTAATTTACTTCCGTATTAAGAGAAATTTGGATTCAAATTATCAAGTGACATTTATTAACTAATCATCTGTCTTAAAATTTTTCATATTTAAATGAGATACGGATTAATTTTTAACTTTTAATTCATAAATATTAATTATTTAATAAACAAAATTTTATCTTAATTTGCTGTATTGCTTAATTTTAAAAGAAATAAAAATATCGTTACTGCTGTAATAGTGTCTTTGAAACTATTTATAGAATGATTAAAGATATATAATAAAATTTAACTTATTATCCATTTTTATAACTTTTCATTTCAAAATTATCTAATAGATATCCTATTCTAATTTTACCAAAGTACGAATTTAATTTTTATATCTCTTTTAATATAGTTAATAAAATTATTGTAATTAGCTTCTAATAAAATTTACATTAAAAATAGTTTATAAATTCTTAATTAAATTATCAGTGATATTTTTAATATAGCCAAGAAAAAATAACAATAAGATTTCTTCTAGTATAACTAATTAGCCACATAATTATTTTATAATTAAATAATTTTTGTAGGATTCGTAATATTATAAATTCTGATAAAGTACTTCTAGTTTGTTTAGATAAATAACAGAAATATTATTGAATAATTATAAAAACTGACAAGAAAATTGTTTTTCTTTTTTTTTGGAAACTAAGTAATACATAGTAATATTATTATCATGTTTTTACAGTGGGAATGTAACAGTGTAAATTTAAAAATGTAAAACACTTAGTATTGATATCTTGCTCTCACAAATTAAAAATAATTGATTCTTACACTTCTGGAAAATTTTAATCTTTAATATGCTGCAAAATAAACAATAAAAAACTGTTATTAACATATAGTGTACATATATTCATATATTACTCGACAAAATGCATGATTAGGTCATGTTTTATAAAAATATTGTATTTTGGTTTTTGACATTTAAGAAATAATTTTTCAGGCAATATTCTTCTTTCATGTAGTTAGTATATAGAGTCTTGTATAAATAATTAATATTCTTATTATGAGGGATAATTATAAATTAAATAATTCAAGATTTTTTTCAAATATGCATTAGCTTATGGGTTGAAATTATAATTTGTAAATGAATATTATATTCTTTTCAAATTATCTTTTGAATGTAAATTTCATTTAAACTTGAACTTTGTATTCATATATAAAAGACCATTTTTAAATAAAATTTACACAACTTAAGAGAATTATAATTTTAATAAGTAATAGTTTTATATTTACGATGTTTGTCCAAGAAATAAAAGTGGTACATACAAAAATAACGGAAAAGTAATAATTATTATGGTAGTACGAAATTATATTACCAAGAAATAATATTTATGATTTAGAATCATGAATTAGTTTAAGACTTGGCGCCGGTACCAAATAAATAAATAAGGAAGAAGATCTACAGAACATGTCAAGGAAATTAAATTTATATAAATTGATTAATTCGATCGCAACGAGCATTTCCTCAACATCCAGCAGTTATCATCTCAAACTCGTCCGACTTTCTTCACGCCCACGATGAATTAATAATGAAAACGAATAGGATTTTCCGAGCTCCGGAGCGCAGAAAATATCCGGACAATCACATCCACGACCTTGCTCCGCAGCCCAAGCGTAGTGGATGGAGCGGGGGGGGGTTTGAGGGGACACCGGAGAAATGGTTAGTTTGAATCTCCCGCCATTGGTTCGGTCGCCTAGACATTTTTTCCGCGATTCAATATCATAGAGTACAATGGCAAGCCAATTGCGGTGTAGGAAGGGGACGGAAGAAAGTAGAGGGAACGGAAAACTCGGATGACGAAGGTCCCCGAGCACTTACGCAAGTCTCGGTGAAAGCCCGACGGATCTCGCGATAAGATCCGAGGAAATTGCAAAAGAACGCGATAATAATTGTCGCGGGTTTTTGCGGGTGTGCGTGACCGAATCACACGCTCTTCCGTGTGAAAGCGAGATTTTCCGCGACTCTTCCAAAGGCGCCGTCTCCTGGGTTAATCCTGACCCTTGACGCCGCGACCCTCGAGCACAAGGAAAGAAGACAATGAGTGCATGACTCTGATTATGTAAAGCATTTCTTTGAATTGTTAATAGGCTAACGCGTCCACAAGACTTTAATAGTTGAATATTCTGTTCTGGCTAATTATAGAAAATCATACCATGTTTTTCTCTCGTTTTTTCCCTTCTTGAGTAGTTTCAAATGGAATGTTAAGTGAAAGCGAGCCGTGTTAAAGCTTGTCAATATAATAAGTAGCTATTTACTCAGTTATTAATTTAATCATTAGTTTCTTATTATTTATTATCGTGGTAAATCACAGATGTCTTAATATCCCGGTTAACGCGGAAATGATGTACGTCTTTATTTAAAAGAAAAAATAAATCATTATTTTATAATGCTTAGTTCATATTTTATTTATCAATTCTGCAACTGCATGTCTGCTTTAATGCCCACTGATATAAACTTCTAAAATCTTTTTTTTAGAAACGAACAATTTCGTTATTTAATGCCAGCCATTAAATTTTAAGCATTCGAAATTAATGAATGATAATTGTAATAATAATTAATTCAGGTTGCATAGAAATGCAGTAATTTCCTATCAAGTTCTCATAGTGTTGTTCCATGTAAGAGTCATAAAGTAAAGCCACAGGATTTTTATTAATTTTTAACTGCTTACATTAAAATCTAGCTTCTGTAAAATATTAATATTTCAAAAGTGAGCAGCGGAGGTGGATTAATAAGATCGAGGAGTTTCCATCGCCATTTATTAGCCTGAAAGTGTTGGCGCTGGTTTATCATTCGAATATTTTCCATAGCAAGGTTGAGCCGCGAGGAAATTTAATATGTAATATCACGGGAAAATGATCGAATATCCTAGTTTTCGCGTTATCTCGAAAGTGTAATATTCCTTATCACTCGTAGATTAATTATTACATTAGGTACAAAGTTTTTAACGACGGCTCGATACGGTACGGTACATTTCTCCCGCATAGATATTACATAAAATTGAAAGGCGAAACAAAAGCAATTATGTGAATCGCTTTATTGTGGGGCTAATCATCGGCATATCAATGAACGTGGAGCCTTTCGCACTTGAAAAAAACTCGGAAAGACTCTGGAGTTAGATAAAGGCGAACGGTTTCGGCATAGAAAAATAATCGGCGAAGGTTAAATGATTAGATTTTTTTTTGAGGCGTCATATCCGTGCTTGGAATTTTAAAGCAAGTTTAGACTCTTTTTCAATCGAGTTTAGTCTCTTGGAAACTAGCCGTTTGATAATTGCGTTTGATAATTAATTACAATTAATTAACGCTGTGCTTTTTATTAATCAATGCAATGATACAAATAATTCCGCTTTCTTATGCAATAATGAATTCGTTTTCAATTGGCACACAGTACTATTGTTATTATTACTCGATACAGTTCATTAAAGTTTAATTCCAAAAGCAATTGAAAGATTTACAAGATAAAGTGCTGCCGAAGATGCAAAATATTGCACCGCCGGTTAAAGCAAATTTGTTTGCTAAACCCTCCATTTCCTCGTAATTAACGAAAAAAGCGTTGGATTGTGCAAACGCAGACGCAAACCAATAGGAGTAAAAGACCCGCAAAAGTTGCATTCAAATCCTTAGTGATAATTAAGAAGGAGAGGAATAATGTTGTGAAAGAAACACTGTTGCAATTAAAAATGATTAGGAATTTATTCGCCATTTAAGAATTTTCAATTAACTTTCGACCATAACTCAACTCTCGAACAATAACTCACAATACACTCCGGGAGCATCTCGCGCACCCACGGATTGTCGATTCTCGGTCTTCCGTGCAATTTATCCGAAGCCCCGTTAATTGCGCCGTTTTTACGAGTTAGTTCGGGAAACTCGCGAGTGGGGGCGGAGAAAGCAGCTTAATCTCGCAATCGATGAGCTCGCCGTCGTCACCCTCCCTCCCTCCCTTCCCCCGGACTTTCATCGACCGGATTCTGCTGCGCCTTTCTTCCGCAGTTCGACCGTGACCGGAAACGGGTTGTTGACCATTAGGATTTTGTAACGTTTTTCCATGTCGTCCGAGACCGAGGAGTTTC
Source organism: Eupristina koningsbergeri (assembly GCA_018907245.1). Classification (NCBI taxonomy): domain Eukaryota; kingdom Metazoa; phylum Arthropoda; class Insecta; order Hymenoptera; family Agaonidae; genus Eupristina; species Eupristina koningsbergeri. The sequence goes on from JACCHV010000020.1 coordinate 382,385, forward strand.
ATTTCGTGCAATTCGAATGGCCGATTTTGAACCTTTATTATCGATTGTTTTATAATCGATTTATTTTGTGAAAGTAGGAGTAATTTGGTTCTGTCACCAATTCTTCCTTATTGGCCTCCTCAATTCTTAACGTAAATACACTTGTTCCTTCAAAGTAATAATTCTGGGATAATTGCATTTCGAATTAATAACAATATTCGACCGATGTTTTGAAACAACTTTTTTCTAACAATTTTATTCTTTATAAAAACAATAATTATAGTAATAATTATACAAATCCTCAAATGTGTTATATAGAGATTAAAATACAGTTTAACTTTATTTTGATTTATCGATTAAAATCTTTTGTTGATACATATTTTTTATTATTGTTTAATAATTAAAGGTTCTTAGTTCAAATCGGTAAAACAATTGTTTTTTTTTAATTTTTTCTATCAAAAAAAAAAAAAAAAAATTCTAATAACAGATGGTTGTAACCAAGTGTTGCTGTCATATATTCTTATAATTTGTGATTTTACTTTACTTTTCTTGAAAATATTTTTTTGTTGTCACTTTAGTATATTTACACATTTTAGAGATCTTTTTTGTACTGCTTCAAATTAATAAATGAATAGTTTATTTTTAATTAGATTTTATTACAAAGAAATAGTTAAAAATTGTAATTAAGTAAAAAATATATCAATTAACTTTTAACTTATTATCGAGTAAAGTCTCCATTCATTTCCATTGATTGATTAAAAGTATGGAAATTTAGAAAAAATTTTAAAATTGGATTATTCAATACATTTACGATTGAATTAACATAATAATCGAATAGCACATTGTGGGTGTGGGAATAAATTATAATGATTTTCAGTGTAAACTTTAAACTTTTAAACTTTTTTTTATTCAAAATGAATACATTCAAATTATTAAATTGAAACCTAAGCGAATAGAATATCAAGTCGAAATGCACGTAATTGAATTATTATCAGGATTGGATTTCTCTGCTGAAAGGAAATATCCAGGGAAGGTAGAGGCCACGATCATATACAAGTAAATAAAGCTTAAAAATAGGAAAACCCATGGGTGGAAATAGTCGAAGTAGTCCGGGTTCAAAACGTGCACTAGCGCAAGTAGAGGCCGCGCGAAAAATAAAAGCACACGTGCAGATAAACGGAAAAACAAACGGTCCTTCCCTGCGGGGCAACGCGCACACACACACGCGCGCGCGCGCTCGTGTGCGTATGTGTGCATGTTTGCGTATGAGGGGGATGGAGGGGGGAAGATTCCGATCCCCGTGGACGTTGTTGTGCTGTTGTTGTTGTTGTATGTGGCGCAGTGTGTCGCGCACCGGGATACTTGACCAGGTTAGATTCGCGCTGAAACGGAGAGCGAACGGGATCCTCCGGGTAACGGGTCGGGCTCACGGGTACGGGGGAGGGGGAAGATGAGCGAGCGGAACCCCATCGCATCCCAGGAATTTTAAAAGTGAAACTTCCTTTCGATTTTCCCGATCCCCCTCCCCTCCTCTCAGAGACCTTCCCGCTGTTTATTGCGCGGGAGGCTCCCCCTTCTCTTTAGAAAGCACGTGGGTGCATGTCCTTGGATCTAGGACTCGTTACCTTTGTAATCGGCGCGAATGATTCCTCGATCACGAGTTTGAATTGCGGTTCGACCCCAGAAAACACTGATAAACCTGCATAAACACTAGAATGGTTTTGTTCGTAAATACTCGTGTCCATTGGTGGTTATAACTTTGACTCTTGGGGAAAAAATTAATAGATATATTTACTTGCTCGATTACTATTGATTTGGGTTTAAAAACGAAATTTGATGTATGGATGATCTGATAAGGGTGTGTAGGTGTAGGGTGAAAAAAATATAACATTAACTTTTTGGAAAGCGCTGGTGGGAAGTTCCTGATTCTTCTTAAGAGTAACTGTATTTAAAAAAATAAATAAATTATTTTACTAAATTTTTTATAATTTACGATATATGTAAATGAAAAAACTTGTTTTATTCAAGAATTACTATCTGTACCTTATTATAAATTAAGTCAAGTTTGAATATAAATTGGTAATTTAGAGTCGCTTCACCAGATTTACAATTGACTAAAGTATAAAATAAAAAAAATTACCCTGATTTATATATATTTTTTGTTAGAGAAAGTTAAGTACAATTATTTATATATTTTAAAAAAAAATTAGTCCTTGAAAAGGACATCAAATTTCCTTAATATTAAAAAAATTAATATTGTGTTTTTTTCATCCTATGCATTCACATCCCTATCATCCATACTTTGAGAAATAATAGAACACAAGTTATTCCTCTATATATTTATAATTAAAAAACCCAAAATCTTTCTCATCACGACAAAATGTTTCACTGCTTCAAAGATTTCATTATGGTAAATTCGTACAACCTTGAGAGTTGACTACAATGAAGTTTTGTAATTTTGTAACAAAATTTCACAAAACATCACAACTCATGAATTAATGTAATTAAATTTAATTGACGTAAATAGCAATTTACATAGTATAAATAAATGTTGGTTCGGCTCGAAAAATATTTATTTAGTAGCCGAATACTCGTTCAAAACGATAAGCTCCGCATTCATCAGTCTGCATGACATCCAAGGTTGAAGTTCACCTCGAACTACATCTAATCCAGCCTCTTTTTATCTTTTTGTCTTAGCGGCGCCGAGGAATCAGAGTAAAGGTAGTGCGAAGTGAGTGCGAGGACGATGGTGTCGGGGGTCGTGCAGATGACCAGGACGACGACGACGACGACGACGACGACGACGACGACGACGTCCGTGAACGTCGTCTTCAAGGTTCGACATTGAAAGGACTTAATCTGCACCGGGACACGCACCACACGAGCGATTATCGTTGGGGGAAGCTGTACAGGCGTTTACATTGATGGCAGATCATCGACGCGACAAAAATGTAAGCGAATGCAACCATCCTCTTATTTACCGAATTGGGTCTGGGGTGGATTCACCCTCGGGCTTTTTAGTTCCTCGTGTGGCTTTTCAGCTTTTCCGAGCGTGAAACTATGATAATTGTACCCCTGCCCTGGCTCCCCTTTGAACCGACGCGCAACTTTCCTTCACACTTCCGTGGGAAACCTAATTTGTATTTCGCGTTTCTGGCTTCGAGATTTATCCCTCTAAACTTTGTAGGGTCTCTTATAATTGTGCACGTTTTGAATTGTGCACCGTTTATCCTAAATTTAAAGAATAACCTTTAACTTATTTAATTTTATTCCCTTATATTAATACCAATATCCCTTTTTTATATTAATTTTTTACAATAAATTTATTAATTCTTTTATTGAAAATACATTTTCCTACAGTTCAACAGATAGGTATCATTCTAGTCGTTATATAATTTATTTCAGCTTCATACAATTTATTTTATCCATTATAATCAAATTAAAATTTACAAAAATTTATTTTAGAATTTTTACGCTTATAGCTGATTCAATTTACAATATTAATCTACATTCAATTATTATTATTTTAACTTTTTTCTAAAATTTCAATGATAATACTGTTCCAGTATATGCAAATATAGCAAATGAGAAAGTTGGTAACTTATATTAAATATTACTGCATTGCGTAATATGAAATGCATATGCAAATTTTATAAATATCAATATCTATACAAATTAATAAAAATTATGTTATGAATGAAAGAAAGTAAAATTTTCTTACACACTGTATGGTAATAATATTGTTTTCTTTTTTATTTATGCGAACGCTAATATTAAAATTTAGTTTAATATGTATATGTATAAACATTCTACTAGTTGTATAATTGATTATAAAAAAGTTATTAAGGTAATGTTAAGGTTGTGCATGGTCATTAATATTATATTTAAAAAAATATTGATTTTTATTTACAGTTATAATAAGTTTCAATACATTTTTTCAAGTTTGAAATAAAAGTAAAATATTGGTCAATAAATACACATAATGGATTGCCTCGATTACAATAATTAAAAAATGCATACATATTTTCTGCAAATTTAACTTCTTTATTAATCTCGTTTGCATAAATTGTTAACAATAAAATACACACCTGCATAGTAATATTTTTTTTATGTATTAAATTATTAATTTTGTTTGTTTCACAAAATATTTTACATTAAAATTTAATTAAACTTTAAATTAAACATTACATTAAACTTTAATTAATAATTATGATTTTTTAGATATTAGTATTTTATAAATTCTATACTGTTTTATCGTATTCTTATTTGAAAAAATTTAATGAGAAAACAAAAAGCACTTATAAATAATAAACAAAAAACTGTAAAGTATTATTAAGTAAAAAAACTTATTTAAATAAAAAATACACTAGTTGAATATAATAAAACTAAAAATAAAGAATAATATTTACATGCTGAAATATTATTCATTGTGAAGATACACTAAATATAGTAGTGGAAATTTAGTTGCAAATGTGCTTTTTTAAATGATTGAAATATTTATATTTTAGTAGTATCGAACGTGTATTTTTTGTTTCAATTAGTCTGTGTACGTATATACAAAAGTTTTGACCTTTAGATTTTATTTCTATTAATGTATTTTCAATTATTCGTAAGATTTAATTACCATTAAATGTTGGAGAGTAAAATGTCAAATATTATTAAATTATACGTATTAAACAGTACACTCAAATAGTGTAATTTTTTTTTTATGCATTTCTTCAATTGCTTCTTACTCATATTTGTAAATGGGTACTCGTACGACGAATCAGACCCGGAAGAATAATTAAAATTTGCATTTCTCCTCAATTTTTTGCCTTTTCGATATTAATACGAAGAAAATTCAATTAAGTTCGTGCCACCTCGAAAAGTACAGAGGAAATATATGCAATTTCCATTATACGTGTATATTATTTTCAAGGATGTCAGATAGGACAGCAGGCATACAGCATGAATATAGTTATGCATGTTATTTAGCGTTAAGCTTTCTAAAGATTGTGACAAAGAGAAATAGGAGAGAGTGGGGAATCAAATTTTTGGTCCAGCATCTTGGTACAGCACATACATTACCATTTGCATTTATCTGACATTTACAATCCTCTAATGTTGGCGCGGCTCCGAAACAATCGATACGTCACTTAAATATAACCAATGACATCGCACGATTGGAATTATCAGGCAAGTCCGGTTCGCCTGTTTTCTGTCGAGTGTCCATTAGGTTACGTATTTGCATTTGATAATGTCCAGGAAGTGATTTCTGCGCGTGCGTGTAAACTCTGCTCTAAGTATCCATTAACATTTTTAATCGACGGCTTTCTCCATTTCATCAGGAGGATAAAATTCCGCGTTGCGCTACCAAAACTGGCAGTGGCTGCGTGTCCAACAACTTTCGCAACATCAACCACATCGACCCGGGGTGGATTTGGTTTCACTTCCAGGTCAACTCTAGGAATCCGGAAGTGGCCCTCAACCGAAAAATCGACTGTCCGGGTGTTATCGGGCCCAAATTAGCATTATTTAGATCGTCGGCCCTGTTGGCTTCGATGCGGGTACGGGTCCGTTCTCAAATTACTTGATACGACATTTTGAAGGAAGATTCCGTTTTCAGTACGATAATTTTGGCGAACGTTTTTTTTTTTTTTTGGCAAATACATTTTGTATTTTTCAACAAATGTTTATGCTGGTGTCTGTTATTTTAAAGATTTTTATTCAATAAATATACCCGACATTTTTGTAACATTGGTTTGCAAATTTAGACTTTATGTGTACTCTAATAAATATCTGACCTTTTTTCATTTCAATGTACTAATTTTTATATTGGTTGTTTTGTGTAAATATCAATTTAATCCAAATGAGATTTGTGGTACATGATAATTTTAAACATTAGTAAAAAATAAATGCACTAGACTGAAAGATAAAATTCAAATGTAAAAAAATTGGTAATGTAGCTTCTTATATAAAGCTGTTTGTTATCCCTTGGTTGTAGTGCAGCTATTTCTATGTTACAATTTATTTCGTAACAACGAATTGTATTTACATTTTGCTGCAAAAAAATTAATCAAATGTGCTTCTATCGATCATTATTATTGAATTGGTAATGAAATTCTCAATTAATAATATGCTAATTTATTTTATCGGGTAGCAGTTACCATTGGTGGGTGGATAATGTGAATCATTTGGACGAATTGCCGATCAATCGAATGTAAAAAATTATGCTCATAAAAAATGATTCATGCTAAATACTACAATTAATACAATAATACGTAAAAGAAATATCAAATCTCTTTTATTTATTTCTTTATACTTTTTACTCGATTGAACATTTCCAATCTATCGATTTGATAATAATGAAAGGTTTGAAAAATTATGTAAGTTTGATAGTCCAATATCTGCACTACATAAAATGAAATCAATCACGAAAGTTTTTTAGTTCCCGCTCTTATATATCTTCTATTGAACTTCTATTCCGTTAGTATATAGATTTCGTTTGTTTTACAATTTCACATTTTTACTGTGAAAGGAACACAACCGCATTGAACGATAAGGAAATACACAGATCTATAGATAGGGAAATTATACTAAAAGCTTTCCTAACTTTCTTATAATTATAAAAATTAAAAATAAATGTACACGTGGGTCATACATTGATCGAAGATGTGGATAACTTTTATTTCTCGACGAAGCTTTGATCTTAGATTTATTCGTAACTTTCATTTGTTACAAATAAGAATCGATAATAATTTTAAAAAGTGAGTGCAGCATGAAGGAGATGAAAGAAATCAACACAAAATTCCAACATTTTTATTATCAGTGTACGTGGAATTTAATTGCATAGTTTGTACCAAAAGAATTTAAATTCATACATTGACCGAAAGTCTTAAATGAATTCAAACAGTTGTCGATTTCACCTGTTGATAGTTTTACTTCTTTTTCACCCTCACTTATATAGCTTTAATAATTTGAATAAATAGTTCGTTCATGTCCGTAATTACAGGTTAAATTACGTGTTAATGTACAATATTGGATTTTAAATATTTAACTTTTTGTCGGGTGGGTAAGTAAATGATCGTATTTGCTTTTTCTCCTCTTTGATCCTGTCGATGTCTGGAATTTTGAAATTTGGAAATACTGCTCTTTGTGATATCTTATTTCATGGAGCATGAATATATCGATGTATAAATTTACAATAACACTTTGTAAAACTAGTCACGCAGAGCAAATAGCTTTGAAAAAATTTGTTAAAAATCTGAATAAATTTAATAATTCAAAATGAAATGATAACGCCGGACAAGATATAATTAAATTGGAAATTGATAAGGTACTTGATTTATGTATAAAATAACTTGGCAAAAAATTTTAGTAAATTGTCAATGTCAATTTATTAAAATCCGCTATGAAATTTCTCAAATAAAATTATAATTATATAGGATTATTTAAGTATTTCTACAACCTTTAAGATCTCGTGAGCGTTAATTATCAAGATAAAAACGAGTTTCTTTCCGTGATATTCACTCGAGTTGTAAGCAAAAGTGAATAGGACCATAAAAATCGACGAAAAACCAAAGCTGCAATGCGTATAAAAATATTAAAAAAAAAAATACATCCTAAACACGATTCATTTTTCACCATTTTTTGTGTGCCTATGAAAAATTTTTTATTTTATTTTTTTTGTTTGGATTGTCAGTGACCGACATTTCATCACCACATCTCGATCTGCATCGATGGTTATACTTTTTTTCATATTATCTTTTGTAATCACTTAAACGCCAGTGAATAAACGTAACACGTGCCTCTGTTCATGCACATTTCCGTTTCTTCGAGTATTTTCAAATGTTATTTCTCCAATATTTTTGAGCCTTTGTCAAATTAATTGATTTTACAAACAAAATTGAAATATTTTTTTTTTATTTGAACAAAGATTCATGTGGTGTACAATAATCTACGTGTAAAAATGTTTAATCGATTTCGCAGTTATGATATTACAAATCACTAGCTGACACAAGCTTATCGTATGTTACTGAAAATTATAATTTAGATCAAATTTAAGCATTAAAAAGTGATTCAAAGATAAAATGAATAAAAATTATTTTTTACAGAATGTTTTAGTTAAAATAACTCTATAAAAAATATCTTTTTTAAATCATTTTGAAGAGGATTATAAAAGCGCTAGATTTTCCTGCTGATAAGAATGGAGATTAATCTCAATTTTTTTAGTTTATCACGTGTGATACGAAAAAGAATTTTTTGAAATGGCTTAAACAATATTATAGTTCGTTACATTTTTCTATTTCACCACGTTTACTAATTCATAATTTATGACCGAAAAATTCCCTAAAATTAACTAACTAAAATTTATAAAAAATAATATTGTATTTTTCTCTGGATCTTTTTCTGTAACCCTCGGCTAGTTTTTCATATAATCATCTTTTTTAATTGAATTTGCATATAATTTTAATTGCATTTATAAAAGCTTTTATACAAATGCATATATATATGTGTGTGTTTACAAACTTTTCTACGAGTATACATCATTATCATTGCATTTTCATAACTCAAAATTATACAACATCTCATTGCATTGCACTCTTTTTGTAAAACGTTACAGTGATTTCAGATTTTAGGCAAAATTCGTGAACTCCAGATCTATTTTCATTTTTTTTTCTACTTTTATAATCCCATAAGGGACATACATGCAAGATAAATAAAAAAAATAGGCGTATAATTGTAATCATAAATTTTTAGTAAAAATAACAAGAGAGATAGATAAAGTAAGAATGGCATACGAAAGAGAAAAAAGAAATGGTCGTGAACCAGGAACAGCAATTCCGATTTCACTCTTTGATTGGCTCTGTATCGATTAGTTTCTAAAACTTTTCGTTCATTTTTTATTATTCATCACAACCAAAATTTTCTAGAAAATTACATACAACTGTTTAATAAAAGTATTGTGGAATATTTTTAAATTTTACATTAAATTCATTTTAAATTATAGGTTAATTCCTTCGTCAAATTCATCTAAATTCATTTTTATTGCATTGAGCATTGTTATTTCAATAATATTAATAAGAATTATTATACATAAATGAAAAAATTTATAAATTCATCCGCGAAATATTTATTGTTATTTCATCTATGATATTTCAAAAGTACTTGAGGAATAAAAAAAAAATTCTAAACGAGCACATATCCTTATAATAATCATCTAATCTCTTAAGTACATAAATTGAAATAAATTGAAATGTAAATTGGTTTTTATATCATCATTGATTAAACTGTTCTCCGGTACAAAATTTTTAAGTCTTCGTCAATTGATTATAAGATTTGAAGAAATTACAAGACGTTTTTTATCAAATTCGATAAAAGGAATTGTTATTATTATAAATAGTATGCAATATTTTCAAACTCGTGTCAACTTAGTAGCTTGTCTCAAAATAAATAATAATGTCCAAAATGATATTCGTCACTTTATTAAATGCTTCCCGTATCACTATAAACACGTGTATAGTGATATACATAATATTTGCTTTCAATCTGATTAAAACATAATAATAAACGGTCGCACACGTTAAGGCATGCAATGGTAGTGTGAAAAAGTCAATAAAATTGTAATTAAAATTAGTACCCTTCCGATAAAAATAACAAATAAAGTTACAAATATGTATAAAGTGTAATAAAATTTGCAATTTAAACAAACAATTGGTCAGCATGAAAATAAAGATTGATACTGCTTGAAAATAATTGGGCGAAAGACGATGTAAAGAAAGAAGTAAAACAAAAGTATTGACGAAGGAAAAACAAAATGAGCAAATGTAGAATGACGAGTAGCAAAATGGCGTTTTGGGAATTGATGAAAATCCAGTTGGTGTCAATAATGCAATGTCAAACAACTTGAACACTACAAAAGCCAAACCTATGCAAACCAATGCGGATGTGTGGAAAGTTTTTGAATAATCCAAGTTTTCCACTCTATTTTTTCCCGATTACGAGACGTTTTCTCGAGAGCCGAAAGTGCAACTTTCTGCTCCAAAAACTACAGCAAAGTTTTTTCAAACGAACATCAATTTCCTCTTTTCTGGCGATACTTTCCTCGCAAGTTGGCAGCAGTTCTGAATGCGAGAATCTCTAAGAAAGATAGAGAAATACGCTTGTATGTTAGTGGTGATGGGTAAAAGGAGGATCATTTGTCGGATGAATCATTAAATTGAGAAAACAATAACTATTTTCGATCTACAGATTGAAGGAGCTCGTGTTAACTACTTTAATCATTCATCGCTTCATACTCAAGCTGGCTAGTAAAAAATTTAACTCGTGAAGAAAGGCATAATTCCATTGTAACTGAAACATTATTTTATTTTTGTTTAAACCGGTTTGATTGGAATTTTTTAAGACATTGCTAGAGTGTGATTCTTTGTATGGACTAGTGAAGCTTATTTAATCGGTTACAAAATTTGATTAAACATGATTTCTCTCGTTCTTTTAATAATATCATGAAACTGGGTTATGGATTTACATTAAAATTTAAGCCTATTCATCTTAAAACAAAGATAGTCTCTTGTTTATTTAGTTTTCCTTGGTATTTATACGAGAGGAGACTGAATGTGCAGAATTTCCATAAACACGTTGAGGTGTAATATTAAGAGGAAATTATTCCATTGAAGTTTCCTGTATAATTTGGAGATGTAACTTTAAAGTGGATTGCAATTCATATAAAAAAAAAAAAAAAAAATTATATACGAAAGTATAATTTTGACCTTGTACAGTAAAAAATAATTTATCTATTTTTATCGTACTATATCTATTTTCGAATAATAGCGCGAAGCAGATCATCAAATATTATTCATTCAATGAATTTAATGGCTTAGTTCATTCATTGATTAAAAAAAATATTTGAGTACATATTGCGAGCAGTTAAAAAATGTTAATTATAAATTAATGTTTTAGTCATAAATTATGAACGCAATAAATAATATTTTAGTGTTTTATAAATAAAAACATAGAAATTGTTAAATTTATGTTTAAATCATAAAATTTCATTTTTAATGTAAAATAATTTAAGTGACAGAATAATTGCATTGGCTTATGCAAGTCTTTACATCTGTTTGTTTTAATAGTTATTTCACGGTTTACTTAATAAATATAAATTATTGTTAATTACAATTTTTCGATACATATTGTATTTGCCAGTATTTTCTACTGCTCGTTCTTGTTTTATCGGTAAAATATGTACATTAACAAATCAGTGTTTTAAATCGTTTTATATTATTAATCTAATTCACTATTTATTTGCTATTACTTTGAATAAATACGGATAAATTTGTTAAAATATTTTCAATAAAAACCTATAATCGACCTTGTTTTCATTTTTTAAATTAAATTGATTACATATTTTTTAAATACAATAAGAAAAATCTAATGTGCCTTTTTATATAAAAATGCTGATAAGTGTATTTATTTTTCTAGTATTTACACTGCTTCCATAATTAAAAAAATGGAAAAAATAGAAAAACTAAAAAATGGTTCGACTGATTGAAGTTTTATTTATAAATGACTTTATGAAACTTTCTCGAAATGTTTATTTTACGGGAAGGATTCCGATGCTAAAAGCAAAAACTACAGGCCGAGCATCGGGGGAAGGTTTTAGTGGAAAGCGTAGATCAAGTGTTTTTCCGTAGTTGCAGCCACCGAAAATGCATCTCTATCTTGTAAACGAGCTAATGCAATGTCGGAAAATCCGAAGGCAACCCAAACAATTCCGATTTCACTGTCAATTCGCAAAAACAGGCGAAAAAGCGTCGTTGCGGATTGCGGAAGGAGCAGCAGTTTTCCCCGGGAAAGAGCACCGCGCCCGAATTAGTTTATTATTCAGGGGGATCGATCCTCCCCCGGGATCCCGAGGAGGAGTTACCGCATCACGCGTAACTCCTGGGGGACGGGCGCCCCGGGAACACGTGCGAGGAGTGTCCGGGTCGGCTCGTTCCAGACATGGACGTCGTCGCCTCGGTCGGCGTCGCTGCCGCGTGCGCGCGCCGCTCACACCGGGAGTTCAACGGCCTCTGACTCGGGGCAGCTCGCGGCGGGCTCGGGGATCCTCGGCACTAGGTCAGTGATGGAGTCACTGTCCGCCCTGAGCGCCGAGGCAATGACACCGGCGACGTCGAGCGCCGAGCCGCCGTTCCGAAGGCGTGGTGGGGGTGAAAGTGCAGAGGCGAAACGTCACGAGTCTAGTGACGGCCTCGTCCCTGTCTCTCGATTTTCCTCCCTCTCCCCCCCCAGCCACCCTCACGGTTTATCTCGTGGCGCGTTCACCGCAGAGCCGAGCATCGGTTTCATTATTTGTGGAACTGGGGAGGACGAGGGGGGCGGGGGTGGAAAAACTCAAAAGTAACTGGAAGAATGGGAGTTCCTGTGCCTCTCAAAACTTCTTTTTCTTATTAAAAAATATAAATTATTGAACAAAATGGATGGTAAAAAAAAAATTTATCTTAATAAGAACCAACAAACTGTAATTTAAAATTTGATAGCATTATTTATGGTAGAATAGTTACATTTTAGTAAAACATTCTATAAAAAATGCAAAAATATCGAAAGTAAATATTATAAAAAATACCCTGCATTTTTTTGTATTTGAAAAGGCTTATGTAGTTTGGTAAAAATTGAAGTGTAAAAAAGGCAAAAATAATTTTAATTAAGGAAGTTTCCAATTCATCTCGAAGGTTTATCACATTAAAAAATTATTCATTATTATCTATTATTAAAAAAATTGTAGTATGAATAAATAGAAAAGTTTATTAATTTCTTATACGTTAGAGCTTAGACTAAGCTGAAAGATAGCGACAAATTTTAAAATATAAGAATGAAATATTATGATTTTAATTTTGTATCTAATGAACGAAATTAATTATAATTTTAAAAATGAATTTATACTTGGAATTTAGATTTTGTGTTTCTTTCCATTATTTACAATGTTTTAATTTATTTACATTTTTACCATATTTTTTTCATTATAATTTAAATCTACATCATTAATTGATTCCCCATTCTAATAAATATTATCTGTATGCTTTTACAATTAATTTGTTGTCTTTTTTTATCAAATTTACAATTATTTTTATTGTTGTCGCTGTGCCAAATTCCACGGATTCTGTTTACTCCTCAAGAATTTTACGTACAAATTCACAAATTCCCTCTTTTCTCTTATTTGCATGCGGGTCTACGAAAATTCTGTTTTTTTTTTATAAATCAACTAATTGATCTAGAGAGGTAATCGTTACTCTATTTTTTTATTCGCTTATTTACTCACTGCATTTTGAATGTAAGAGTGCTAATTTTCATCATAAACTCTTTTCAAACCAATTTAGATTTTCAATGAAGACGTACTATTTGTATCTATTTGTTTTAGAGGAATAATTTTTCATTTGTTAAAAACTTGTGACTCAAATACTAGGGGACACAGAATCAAATTTAGTTAGTGACTTAGTGTATTATTAATCAATAACAATCATGGTAATAACAATATTCAATAATATCGTTGTTAAAAGAGGTGAAACAGCTGTCGCACTTAGAAATCCATGAAGAGCTAGCTTTAAGGGTGTAAAACGAGTTAGAGTTAATTTAATTTGTATCCTTAATATGATAAAATAAAATGATGCATAACCATTATAGATAATTTTTATTATAATGACTTTTTAATTGTAATTATTATTGAACGTTTCCGATAATGTCTAAAACTCTATGTGATAATCCAAAAATATTGACAACTCTATCACTAACAACCAATAAATGCAGCAAATTATGAATTAATTGCTAAAGTAGTTGCTAAATTAAGATATTTTCCAAATAGTTATTAATTATTATTTTAGTTTACATAATTTAATATCCCGATGATGAATTAATGAATTATTTTTAGAAAATGAAAATCTTTTATTATTCCGTAATAATAGATCATCCCAATAGAATTCAAGCTCGTCTAATGCGAATATATCCAATTATCATCTGCGGTCCTGGACCAATTGTCCAAGATTAGTAAGAATAAGTACAGACCAGACTCCCATTGTTTTCGCAGGTAAATATCGAGTAGTTTCCACTTTTCAACCTTTATTTTTCTCAAAATCTAACCCGAACTATTGTTCAATTCTTCGTCGAGGTGCTTCGTTTCCGACGAATTCGTCTCCTCTCTGAATAAAATCGTACTTTTTCCCCAAGGAAAATTACCAAGGAGAAGGTCCTCACCCCCTTTTCTCGTCAGCCTGCGGTGCTGGCGTCTTATGAGTCTCTTGCACGCGTGTCTGCAATTTTTATCTCGGTTGGCTTTTAGGACCACCCGCGTGCTCGGGGTGAAACACTCGGGGTGCGTACTAGTTTCATCCCCGTGGAGTCGCGCCCGCTGAGCTCGAGACGATAGCTTTTCCATTTTCCGACCCCTCGATCCCTTGTACGGATACCTTATTAAACCAAACAAACTCTTCGGCTGCGCCTTTTTTTCTTTGGTTAATGCGTGCGCATAATTTATTGTCATTTATCTATTTTCATTTTACCATATGTTTTATGTTACCCCTCTCCCTCTTGGTAGATTCAGAGAATCTTTTAAACATTGAGAATAAAACAGTAGACAGAAGGTATAATTAACCAACTCTATTTTGTATTAATTTATAGTTAGTACTCGATTGTTAGTGTTTTCTTTGAACACTCAATATCTTGAAAATTATGAAAGTTGTCGTGTTTAATTTATCTCTATTAAAATTTGTTTATATTATGAAAGAGATTGAAGTGGAACATAAAAATTTGATTTAAAAAATAAGCATAAATCTCATTCAATTTAATGCAAATTTGAATGATGGATTGAACTTTTGTATTTAAAGTGAGTATTTTACATCATATTTAGTTACTCATAGAATCTAAATATTTCCAGAGAATAATGGAACATTTGATCAGTGTCGGTAAATAGAATGCTTATTAAATTTTTAATTGTTTCATTATAAAGTCCAGCTGGTGTACAAAATATTGTTTAAAAAAATATTGTATTTTATCGTTACATAAATATATAACAAGTGCAATGTTAATTATTTGCGAAATGTATATTAAAAAAAGATGATTTCGAATGATCCATAAAGATATAATGAGAAACATGTTTTTGTAATTCTTAATTCCTTGGTCTAGTCAAAGATGTTTAAAAAAAAAAAAAAATAAATAAATAGTTATAAAAAAAATTTCTTTTATATAGGATTTATTTACCCTTTTTTATTTCAATGGTACGGAAGGGGTTTCGAATGAATTTTTACAAATAAAAGAGCAATTTACTTTTCAACAAATAGCCTTAAGAGTTCTTATTAAATGATAAGATTTCTCATGAACACTTGCAAGCTCGAGTTATACGTAAACAAACCTAATTCTCAGAAGAACGAAATAGGATTTTAATTGGTTGCATCGAATTGTCTTCTCCAAAGGACAGAAATAGTCTTGCGCTCGGGTGTAAAGGACGCATACTTTCGCCGGCGACACGCACTTCCGCTCACGGGCGCCAACGGAAAAAGGAAAAATCCCGATACTCTGGGGGAAATCTGAGGGAAGCGCCGTATTTACGTATTTACATTTGGCTTACGTGTACTTTGGCAGGGTCACGTGCGCGAACTGAAAGTGTATCGGTGATACTTCCATCCACGTGGATGTGCGCGCGTGCTCAGGTTAACACGAACGAGTGTTGTTGGTGTTGTTTTGGTGTTGTTTGGCGCGGGGGAGGATGGGGGGGGAGTAGCACATGCATTATGCATGTCGGGTAATTCGTGACTTTTGATTGCGTCGTGTCATCGTGTCGTTTCTTCTCCATCTCTCTCGCTCCCCTTCCTCTCCCTCCTTGTTTTTGCTCGTTACTTTCTTTTTATAGCCTCATTGGATTTTGCTCTCCTCGTTCTGCTGTTTCTCTTGTGAAATCCGCATCGTAATTACGTAAGTAATTCGCGCACGAATTTTAGATCAAATTAGCAGTTTCGCAGCGAAATTTAACGCGTAAATCGGGCTCCACTGCACGTTTTACGATTGATTTACACTTAATATTCTAAATTGAAATTCACGGACTTACAAAATTAGATCGACTAGTACCCGATAATTTTATTTTCCTACACAAATGAGTTTGTTGCACCTTAATGAATAAATTATTCAAAAAACAAATCAGTATTAAATTTCATGTTCATACATTGTGCGAATTAAATAACATTTATCTTATATTCGAGAAGGTTAAATTTCAAGGATACGTCTTAATAATTGAAATGATAACTTTTATTTCCAATTTTGATCAATAACTTTGTGAAAATATAAAATTTTCATTTAAAATATCAATAAATTAAGGAATTGTTTAAATTGTTCATTCTTCTAACAAGAACTAATCATCCAAAGAAATTTTTTATTATAGCGTCTTGATAAATAAATTAGAAATATCATTGAAAATTATTGTGATTTAATAAAATAAGAATTTTTCAATGAATAAATATCAAGGAATGAAGCGTATAAAATCGTTAATTTAGATATAAAAACAATAATAATTCAAGCTGCTTCATTGAATTTTAGTGCATTTTATGACGTCAACATAAGTCTCAAATGTTAGTTCTATTTCATCTTTCTTTCTTTTTTGCCTTTTTCATTTCGTTCTACGCTCGATTACTTTTCTGATTTCCGGACTTTTTAGCGAGCTTCTGGTCAAAACTTTTATTCTTGGCAAATTATTTCTTAGCTAATGATGATTTTATTAGTGATTTCCTCGATTAGAAAAAAACATTTTACATTCCTCAAAGTTTATTTATCGTTAATAATTTTTTTTTTTTGTTTATAGCATGTTTTAAAACTTCATTATTCTCAAGTTTTAACAAGAGTTTTTATGACGAATTATTTGCAGGATACAATAAGTGTAAGAAGAAATTCGCGTTTCACGTTACATAAGCTGATATATGGAAAAGCAGTAAAGTTGAATAGTTTCTTATGTAAGAAGCAATAACCTTCTATTCTTCAAATTATTGCCGTACAATAAAAAGTTACGTTAAAGAAAAAGTACAAAGCATTTGTGGGAGCGAAAAGCAATTATTTAATCATTTAATTATTGATGATAATATTAATATCATTATTCATTGTTTCATTACATTGGGTATATAATGAAAAGACATTCGATGAATGCGTTTAAAAAAAAAAAAAATTTATAACGGTTCACAATTTGATACCTTTAATTTTTACATTCGAGACCGAAATACGTAACTTTCACTAGTGCGTCTTTTTGACTATTCACCATTGAATAAAAAGGAAAAATTTCGCTCTTAATGAGTTTGGAATAGAATTGAGCAATAAAACAATAGTGTAAAGAAAAAGAAAGTTGTTATTACGGATGATAGTATAATTTTGTAATAAGCAATAAAAATAAGTGCGGATAATGAGAGTTTAAGCACGTAAAACTTTGGCTGCGCCAGGCCATTCATTTGGCCAATTAAAATGAATGTTTAAATGAATTTTCCGTAGATGTTATTTCGAGATGTAAACGCGAGTCTCGCTAGATACCGAGGGTTATTTGTCTAGCATTGATACAACAAACACACATCAATTCTGATAGATAAATGAGCAGAGCCGTCGTCGTCGCCGGTTTATCTTTCGGATCGCGTAAAAATAAAAATCAATTATAAAATGCGCCCGCACTTTTCCCGCATTTTTCTCCGACATTAGCATTAGCATTCGCTCCACGACACCCGAGTCTCCCGATACCCTTGGCCTCCGGAAACCAGCCCCGATCAACAGTTTTTCGGGATAAGAGAGAAAGGCAGAAGAAAGTTCCGCGCGTCTAGTCGTGGCTCGTGCGTGGGCGGCCCTCCTCCACTTCCCCTTTGACCTCAGTTGCACCCGAGGGAGAGAGGCGTTTGCGGATTAATGGCACCAAGGAATGCAGCGTTATTTTAAGGTCGACATCGAGCGTAACAGATCTCTGCCCGCCGATTAATGACCCTCATTTGCCATGCTTTTATCACTTACCAACACTTACTCCTCGTCCAAATGTTTTCATCTTGCTGGTGTTGGTCGATAATTGAAAATAGTTTGCAGAATGTTGTCTATAGCGATAAAATAATTTTTATCACAGCGGCAAATGTAACGCGATATTTTGATTACTCATGGAAAACGGAGTCTGGCAAATTTGTTAGAACAACAATGTTGCAAACACGTTATGGAAACTCGAGCACCCATTCGTACACTCCTCTCTAATTAACCAAAGATGTTTCCGGTTTTTTTTAATTCTTTTACCTGCGCTTCGTGAAATTTCATCGATTTCTCATTCATTTTCGTAATTATCGATACTTCAATCCACCGAATAATTAAGTCAATGAAAATGTACACGCGTAGGATATACTTAAATTAACTACAGACTTGCCCCAATGATCCAAGTATTAAAACTCAAAGGCATTCAAGGAGGCCAGCAGAGTTTGGCTTACACGAATTTAATTAGCTTCGGAGACACTTTGGGGGAGGGAAAACCTCAGGGTGATCGATCGACAGGGAAAAAGGGAGAAAAGCTTGGAAAAGCCTCAGGCGAAGAGTCTCGGGAGGTACTCGCGGACTTTCACTCGTGCCGACGAGGCCATCGCACTCCGGATTCCCCTTCCCTTCTCCTCGGACACGCTCCTCGTGCAAAAGCTAGACGAGGGCTTTCGCTCTCGAAGAAGGTTTGCGTTTTCGCCGAGTAATTCTGAGCGCAGGTAGTCGGCGAGTGAAAGGAGTTCGTTTTGTTTTTTATTGTCTACGCCAATCTTACACTACTTCCTGTGAATCAACCCGAAAATTTTCATTTTTGAGAAGTTTTTTTCGTTTGGTTTCATATCGGTATTCCATAGTCATCGAGTGCCATTTCAATCTAATTTGAGCGTTCTTTTTGCTTATTAAAATGTTCATTTCACATTTGGAAATCAAAAGGAGTATTCGAAAGTAAAATTTATTTTTATTCTCAAATCCCTTTGATGAATGTCTGAAATTGGTAAAAAAATTTATTGCTCAAAGGTACGAGAATACCATAATATTTATCGAAACAAGTTTTGAATTGCATAAGCACTTTATCTATTGATAAGCGGTATTTATTTAATTTTTTATATTTATTGTATCGAAATCATAAATACTCCCTGTCTTGAATACGTCGATTATTGTAAGTTACAACTCATAAATTCGTAAGTGAACTTTTTTACAAATGGTAATAACTTTGTATGAACAATCAATTTTAAATTATATTTTGATGAAGTGAGAACTTGCTTAAAAATTCGAGTGCTTCCCTTGTTATTATTCAATATTGTTACCGTATCACTATAGTAGTTTCAATTAAATGTCTCGTTCAGAAATTGATAGAGATGATTTATTTTATTTACATATTTAATCTGGTTATATACAAGTGCACGCACGCATACTACGTAGATAAAAACAATAACTATAGATGTACGCACGTATATTTATTTTATTTTGCATGTAATTTTTATCGTGTGTCTTAGATTAAAATAATTTATTTTATTTTTTTAAATTATAAAAAATAATTGCGATACCTTATCAGTTGATTAAATTGGTCTGATTAATTTTTATTTAAGCGTAATATTATAGTATAAATTACATTGTACAAAAAAAGCATATAAAAAAGTTAAACGAATTTAAGTCTCAAATGGATTAGATGGAATAGCCATTTTTTAAGAAACGAATACTTTTTATTATAATAATATTTTTGATTTTGAAAAAGCTTTATAAATTGTTTCTTAAAGACAACGCACTTTTATTAAATTTTCAATTTTCTCACCATAATTATTTTTGTTTTGTAGACGTGAGCTCTTTTTTTGGATCAGTGTCGTCGCTGATTAATCGGCAATTTGTTTGTTTGTTTGTTTTTTTTTTTTTTTGCTCTATGGCTCATGTAGTTTTCTTAATCAATCGAACACGATGTACTTGACTTTCAATTTGTTGGTATGAATTCGATGCCATTGGCAGAGGGTTATTTAATTATCCTGCAATTCAACTGGTTATTTCGGAAGAAATGAAATCCATACAAAGGGAAAGATGAATTTACTGATACTCACAGACTGACTTTCGTTGATAATATTGGTGACATATAAATGTAAGCTTCCAAAGAGAGCTTACGTCTGAAGATTAAATTTTGGAAATTTATAAAGCTGATGAATAATAAAGATGATTGAACTTCAGAGCCGGGGCCTGTGTACTCTCAATCAATTCACCAGTGTGTCAACAGTTTGTGTGCGTGAGCGAAATGTTTAATTTCCCTTGTCCATTTCCATTAGCTTTTCCAAGTAGAGAATTTCCAATGACAGAGGAGAAAACGCAGCTCTCGAATTGTCGGAAGGGCGGGCGCACCTATGAAGTTCGACTCTCCAGCGAAAAACTTCCCACGCTACTCCACTGTTTTATTAGCGCCGGACAAATGAAAAAGCCGTTTCCCTCATCCGCCGTCCACCGGTATTTAATGAGCCGGGAAAAGCCTTTCCCCGGCTAAAAGATCTCGCTAAACGAAGGCCGTCGAAAAGTGTCTCTATGGCTTTTATATTCGCCAGGGGGTGCGGGGGTTGGGCGCAAGGGCGGAAGGGGGAGGGGGTTGGTTGGTAGTTGATAAAGCGCCTCTATAAATATTTGCTCTCGAGAAGTTAAGAGCGCAGCGATTTGCGCGGGATATCTCCTTCCGTTTTTTTTCAACTTTCAGCAAAGATGCGCGATTTATCTCCAAGCATTTGAGATATCCGAGATCTTTCCTTTGAGAAATGCTGAGCTGTTGAATGCGCGGGGCTGCTTTTAGTTTTAATTAAACGAGCCGCACATCCGTGCCATTACGTACTTTGACTCGACTCGACTCGACTCGACTCCTTTTCTGATTAAGATACTACTATTTTATTTTAATGAGAGATAGATTATGCATTCAAATATTCACTTTTTTGTTTTAACTCAATAACACGCGTGCGCTTGTGTTTGACTCTTAATGGACAGATCGTTTGTTAGAATTATCAAGACTTGCCTGTTAAATTTTAAATTTAGATTTTAGTACAGAAGGGTATTTATTGCTGATATACATAAGGTACTAACAATTCGGACTCGAACGGAAAAAATGCAATTAACGTAAGCGGGCTGTTGTAAGGATTTTAAGTGCACTTTTTATGCGTATTAATTTTTTCGTGACATCAATACGAATGCTTCATTTAAATTTATTTCTAATTAAAAATGTGGCGATAAATATTTTATCTATCACTCATTGCAGAGGTAAGTATTGATTGCGTTTACCGGGGCCCAATCTTTTAAAATTTATTTAATTAACGTTGAAAATTAATCGACCACCCGTGTATATAAATGTTTTTTATGTCGATTTAGGGGTTTTTTTTTAAAAACGACTAAAAATTACTCGAGGAAATTTCAAACTATTTTCCATTTAAATCAAAAAGCTTTATTGCAAAATTCTTAACTGAAACTCTTTGTCTCTGCTTATACAAGTCCTCCATTGAGTATAGAATAAACTATTTGCTGGTTTAAAAAGACATGTGTGTATGTTTCCGCATTCGAGATGTTTATATTTGTAGAATGTATTTGAAGACTATTTTTAGTGATATATTGTTACGGAATGAGGTGCTTATGTTTGTTCAGAACCATAAAATTTTTGTTATGAATATCGATATAAATTAATCACACGTAAGTTTACTTGTGGCAAAACATGAAATAATATAAGAGCACAAGCACGAAAGCTTTATCAGTAAACAATTAATTACTTGCAACCTATTCCTGCATCAGAGAAATTAATGGCTACGGTTGGGCTATGAATTTTATATTATTATAACAAATGGTACTTTTTGTAAAATTAATACATAAATTCAATTGTTTGTTGAAAAATCTTTTGCAAGTATCTACATTTATATAAAAAATAATTTTTAAACATTATTTTTTATAGAGAAATTTATTTAAAATAATTGGAATTGTTTAAACAGATGCATTTTTTAAATAATTTCCATGAGAATCATGGAAATTTCAGACTTTTTAACAGACAAATGTACCAGAAGAAATTGATTTTCAATTTTCTCAGCTACATCAAGCATGCCGTTAAAAAACTACTTCTAGGCCGATAAATTTTTTTCTATTTTGGTGCATCCCTTAATACGCGATTTATGTGTCAGAAATCCCTGTAAAAAAAAAATTCGCCCTATGATTGTAACAAATCCACTTTATTCTCCAGATTTTCCGAGAAAATTTAATACAATATTTATGAAAAAAATAAAAAAAATAATAATAATATTTATAAGAAATAATAGTGTTTATTAGATTAATTTTATTATCTCAACATTACGCATGGCTCACCGTGAAAAAGAAAAATATTATTTGCATTTTTCTTACTCTTATCAACTAGTTTTTCACATTTTCATCTTTTCAATTGATTGTGTATGCTAAGCTTTTTCTCTATCTAGTTTATGTTCTTTCGTATTCCCATAAAAAAGCATGTGTGCTAGATAAATGTGAGTAAATAAGGGAGAGGCGTACAATTTTAATCACAAATCGTCAGTGAAGATAGCATAAAAGAGATAGAGATAGAGATAGATAGATAGATAGATCGATAGATAGATAGATATATAGAGATAGAAAGAGAGAGAGAGAGAGAGAGAGAGAGAGTGAGAGAGAGAGAGAATAGTGATTTGGATTTTATCCTTTGATTGTCTCCATGCCGATTTATTTAAAAAAAACTTTTCATTCATTTTCGATTATCCATCAAGAGCTTTTATAAATCTCATGGAAAATAATTTTCAAAGTCTGGCTCGTTAACGTTTACACCCACGAGTCAGAATTTAATTGTACAACAATAAACAAGCATCCACATTTATATATCCGCGGCAGAAAATTAGGAGAAGAATCGAAGGTGCTCGATTAGAAAAAGACTTTCAAAGCGTATTTTAACAATACCCTTTTGAAATCCAAAGATGCCTGCTTGATAATTTTGCGGAGCGATAAATTTAATACACGTTTGTCGGAGAGGGATATTTAAAAATGGAGGAATTTCTTTGGGCTCGAGCGCATTGCACGACGGGGATCGGTATTGCGCATCTTTTGAAAGCGACATAATAACACGTTTCCCCGAGAAGAAAAAAGAAAGCATGCGCTTCTCTCACCTTGAGTTTATGCCCCGAGTTTACGTAAGGCTCAGTTGTATCTTCATAAAATCAGACACCGCTAGACAACCGCGAGAACAATGAGACAATTAAACCGACGAAAAATTCGACGGCCAGAAAGTGGAAAAGCCGCGTGCGAACCCCAGCACAACGCCACGCCACACGTGCATTGCGTTGTATGTTGTATGAACAACCGGCCAACCAACCCATGGGAAAATGACGAGGTGGACTGGAGGTTAGGCCAAGTGGTTGTACCAACGCCCCTCGAGCTCTGGTGATCTCTCCGTGAACCCGGGGATGTATTGGTTTATCGACCGTGACACCTCCCCCCTCCCTATCTCTGGACTCTCGATAGTTTTATCTCCGACCTTTCTCTCTTTTTCACTTTTTTCTTCACGCAAATGTTTTTAAAATCTACCTCACGTGATTCATGGCTATCGTTTTGGTGCTCGAACCTACTCTCTGCACTCGCATTCCTATTGTTCTTGGAGTCTTTATCGTTTTTGCCTCGGTCTATCCTTCTACTATTCCACTCGTGTGCAACTTTCTGTAACAAATATATTATATAATTTCAAATAGATTTGTCGATATGCCACAAATATTTTCCGATATATCTAACGTTAAACAGCTAGTATCGCGTGGTTGCGCAACACCCTTTACGTGCAAACCATTTCTTGAAGCAAATAAATGTTGTTTATATCATTTAATATTAAAATTTCAATTGTTCGTACGATTAATCTCAGAGGATTATCTTTAATTTTTATTGGCAGACTTGATTCTGTAGTAGCGGCATTTTGGACTTTTGACTTTGATAGTGTGGGGCGTCAAGTTTACGCTCTAGCCGATATGTTTGATGGGCGTAACCGAGCCTAGGAGAAGGTCCGCGTCGACGTCCGGGTATCGCACCTTTTTTACGAGCATTTAACTGGGTTACAGGTGCGCTTAGGTTGTGCCGAGGCTTCGACTTGTGAAAGTCTCGGATAACACTCAGCTTTAGGTTCCAGTCATGGAAAAATTGAGACGCTCCCTCAGGGCATCACTAGCGTGCGGTTTTTCATTTTTCCGTGAGAACGGCAAGCTTATCGATTAATGGTTTTTCTTTAAATCACCGAAAAATGACTCTTTGAAGGCACAAGGCACTCACTCAAACATTTTCATCATTTTCTCTTTTCATTTCGTCAAAAGCTATCTTTTTTTTTCAATAATAATTCATTACTTAAAATAATTACTTTACTCTGTCCAATATAGATTTATTACTATCGTAATTATGTAATGTATCTACGTACTACTGAACTTTGTCAACACCATATCGATACTTTAAGTATTTTGTTCTTATTAAAAATTATCACGGTTTTTTGTTTTGAATTTTAATAATGAGGAATGGGAAAAGTCAAAATGAATATATATTTATAATATGTTGATAAAATAAATTTAATATCGTATAGTTAAAAACTTTGAAAAATATTATTCTTAAATATGTTTAACTATATGAAAATTTCTGAATATTATAGCAATAAAATATTTAAGCATTAAATAAGAAAAACACTTAAGAACTAGGAAAGTTAATCATATTAATGAATGAATCTTGGGCTATTTATATACAATTGAATAATTTACATTATATTTTTATGGTTTAATAATTTGCAGGATTTGGTTTTAAAAAATTCATTTAATTCGAATTAAAAAAAATTTTTTTTTTTACATTGTTATATAAGTAGACCGCAAATTCCAAAGTTTTTATGGACTACCTTTAATTTTACCTTAAATTCTGGTACTAATTTTATTACCTTTTTTTTAGCAAATTAAATGTTATATGACTGTTTCATTTAATCATTTAATGGTTTGAACTAGTCATTTACTAATTTATCTACCTTACAGTTATGTTTATGTAAGTATTTAAAAGTATTGCGTTTTTTTCTTTGTACTACTGTATTGTCTTACAAGTGTACAGTACATAAAATTAGTGGATATAATTCGATATTTAAACTCTTTATATCTATAGATTTTCCAAATTCTATTTCAAATATAAATATAATTATATCATGTTGTTCAATAATGCTTTTCTTCTTTGTTAGAAAGATTTTTTATTTTTTCATTTTTAAAGTAATGTTTAAGTTGTATTTGACTTTTTTTTAGATATAATTTAAAATAGTTTAGAGTGTACTTATCTTGCGATAAGTAAAATGAAAAGAAAAATAATTTATTTTCCATGGTTAGGTAAATGTAACAGGTTTAGTATACAAAGAAACAGGAATCAGATCTATACATTTTTCTAACTTTAAATATTATTAATTTTAATCTAAAATAGAATTATAATATTATAATATTCTGATCTTTGTGATGATAGTTTTTTTTACGTACACAATTATTTATTTAATGTGAACAAGTCGAAAAAATGAATAAATTAATATATATTTTTAAATGATATTATATATAAACAAAATTGTAAAATAAAAATTGCTGAAAATGAAATGAATTTTCTTAATTTAAATATAAATAATTTTTTCTATATTAAAGATAACAATTTTCTATTACATGGATTTTTAACTTATTATTATAATATAAAAATATGTGTGAAAACTTAGTATGAACTGAAACTAAATTATGGAGTGATGGTGCAATCATTTTAACAGCATTATAATTTTTTAATTATGGCATAGAAAATTGAGTAAAATTATGTTTTGTTAATATATAATTTTATTAAAAAACATAGTATATTGATATTTTAAAAGTCCATTACATAATATATTTTAAAATATGAATTTTACAAATAATAATGAAGTAGAGATTCAGAAGTAATAAACAATATATAAAAGAAAAGAAAATAAACAAAATACGTAATAATTTAATGAATAAAATTAGCATATAATTTTATCTCTATACTATGAAATTTTAATAATATATCGTGACTTTTTCTATACAATAAAAAAAACATAAAAATATTAATTTAGTAGATGATATTCTAATAATAGTGTATAAAATTTCTAAAGGAAACAGTAATTCCCTCCGGATTAAATGATTGCTAACGAGAAATCCAAAGCAAATGAAATAAATTAGACTTGACAAAAGCGAATACAAAATACTTACCTTCATAATTTGAATATTGGAAAAGCCTGAAGAGGGTGTGATTAGATTGATGGAGTTGCCTAAATTAGGAGGCAAACTGGAAAAAGCATTAATAAAAGCTCTCAGGAATTATCTTTCCTCATCGAGCGAAGTACATTTTCCACTGAATAATTTTCTTGGCCACTTGTAAAGTCGCTTTGAAGTTGCTTCCTGTCTTTCTCAAAGAACCTCCGAATTCTACTGTAATCTACCTGCAATTGCAGGTTGCCATCGACCACTTGTCGAATTTTCCATTGAAATTTTCCGCTCGCTCAGGTGAGCGGAATTTCCTCTTGCCGCCGACGCACCGAGAACTTACCTACGAGAGGTGAAGGGCAGTTGATCGCCTTCCCCTTTGCAGTCGGGAAATTCCGAAGTTTCCTTTTCACTTGTGCAACCGCGGATAGGTTTCCTCGGCTAGTCTCGGCCACTCGTTTTGCAACGAAGCCGGATTATCGCGAATCGCGTGACCGCTCGAGCGCCTGCGTACGAAGCTCCGCGAAATTCAATCTTCGTGTTTCCCCGTGCTTTCGTAGCTCGAAGCTTTCGGAAAAGCGGGGAAAGATGTTTTTAGAGCGCCCGAGTCTACAAGGCTTACGAAGAATCTCAGTCGGAAAGTTCACTTTGGCTTTTGCGACTCGCCTTAATGATAATTACATAACGAATCCATTCAAAGTTCAAGTGGATTCGACAACTGTTGTCCCTCCCATGGAATGCTGCAGAAATATTGCTAATCGAGTTTTTTATTTCAATAAAGTACCGGGTATTGGCATAAATAAAGAGCAGGAGTTTGCCGAAGTTCGTTGAAGTTCGTTGCAAGGCGTAATTGAATTAGAATCTCTGAGTTTTATCTTTTAATAATCATATTTATCAGCTGCAAAGCTCTCTGACTTTTAATGCAATTTGCTAAATTACACGTTGCGTAAGATAAATGGTGCAGCCTTTAATATGATAATTATGAAGGTCTGATAGAGAATTAAAATGTTTATAAGCTGAGTTCTGGGCTCGTGTATGGTATTATGCTGAACTGTAACTTTTAACGAACTCAAGTGCATTCGTACTTATGCAAGCACAAAGTTTTTTTATTCGGAACGCACACCGAACTCGTTCTCGCGTGTCCCGTGTCTCTGTGTTGGAGAGATCACCGTAAGATATATATATATATATATATAAGAGGTATAAGTAGACATATATTTCCCCTATCATAGGAAGCTATCTGTGAAACATACATTAGACATTCATCTTTTTACGATTTAAGTTTAAATCGTACGTAACAGAATATTTCTCTGCGGCAAGACGTGTTTTTTTAGTCCAGAATTGCAGTAAATAAATCTAAGCTTCTGCCAAATCCCGCACATAACGGAAAAGCATTTTCTCAGTGCGGAGCACGGGAAATAAAAGGATTCCGTGATTGAAGTTGAAAAGTATCTTGCGATGACGTAAGCCTGAAAGTACATTCTAGATCTTCCCGTCCAAAGGAATTGAATCGGTGTTGGAAAATATGCATATCCGCGTAACCATCGGCGGGAGTACCGAGATCGCAGGGGGCTACCAATGGTTTTCAGGAGCCAAAAGCTCGGGATGGAAAACAAGCCCATAACTTGGTTACATCCTCGTTGCGCAAGGAGTCGTGCTCGAGGAACAATCGAATAAGACTCCTGGTGGGTTCACTTTCTCCTCGAGGACGACGTAGCCTCCCCTCCGCGTCCAGGACTTCTTATCGGGTATTCGATCGTGGAAGCGTCTCGAGTGGGAGTTTTTGTTCCCCGGTTGCCTAGGCTTTCCCGCTAAACTTTTTGCCGGGGAATGAGTCTGTCTCTTATGCAATGGCAGTTTGAGTGCCGTTTTTTGTTCGAGCCTCGTTTAATGGCGTGCATTCTAGAGAGGTAACTTCGATGTACACGAATATCCAAGGAATTACATTCCACGAAGTCGCCTATTAGAAAAATCATTTTGTAACGGAGAAAATGACAAGTGCATTATTAATATTTATCTATTTTTATATATTTTTCGAGAATTTTATTCCGCTTTATGTTTCTAATAATAGTTGGGGTAAGCAATTCAATAGATATTCGTTATTTTACAATTCTAATCTCAAATGAAATTCAGTTCAGTTTACAAAATTCAATTTTATTTTCATGCTGAATCCCGAAGAATAATCTCAAAAACTATTTTTCAAAAATTTATTAGATACGAGAATTTCAATGTGCTTCATACATAACTTATTTATTATCAGTTGTGGATTTTACGTTTTTACGCTCAACGTACATTTCGCATTTTAAATTTTACCACTATTATATATATATATATATATATAGATAGATAGATAGATATGTGTGTGTGTGTATATATAACCTACTTATTTTATATTATTTTAATGGCAAATCAACATTTTAAAAATATTTCACTTTATTACTCCTAATGCATAAACAGAATAGATATTAATTCAATTTTTTTTTAATTGTTCATTGGAAAATTTTTTGAAAAGAAAAATTTTGCAACATAGGATAGAAACAATGTTCGTTTAAATTTTCAATACAATTCAAGATTAAATTACTGCTATATTTAAAAAAAATTTTACATTAATATTTCATTTTATTCAATAAATAATAAAACTAAAATTATTCAGCTAGAACAGTATTTTATTATAAAAAATACATTTTATTAAATTTATTGTTTTGTTAAAAAAAATATTTATTATTAAGGCAAATGAAAAATAATAATAGAATTAATTTTCTTTTATTATATTTTATGAAAAAAAATAAGATTTTCAATAACATTGTTTTAAGCTTATTAGCATAAAAGTTCATTCAAAGCATTACATGCGAAAAATGTGTCAAACTATTTTCAGATTTTTAAAACTCGGTACAGTATTAAAATTATCGAACAATTTAAAATTGTTTACTGTTTCATGAACTTATCTTTTTATTAAGAGTTTCCTGCGTCCTATTTCAATATTTGAAATCCTTTTTTTCATGTGAGAGATAGAAGTTCTGTTATCAGTCCAGGTGAAAAACCTCTTATCACACCTTAAACCGTTACATTACATTGGGCGCTTCTTCAATATATATGTATGCGTATGCATGTGTAAACAAAAATACAAGCGGAAGTCGGAATAATCGCAGGCACACGTTGAAGCCAAGCAAACGATGAACAATGATAAAACCACAATTTTTTAACAGACTAGAGTCATTCCTATTTGGTTTGATAGTTGAAGAAGGTTTTTGAACTTGCGGATGATTTTATCTTTTTCACTTCTAATTTTTATCAGGTGTCCATTGATATTCCACCACCAATATCACTGGGACGGAATTTTTCAATGGCTAATCGAACAAGATCGAGTCGTTGTTTAAATGTCTCGATGAGTTAATGTTTCAAAAAATATCAGTGTCGCAAAATCATTGGCTTCTTTTCATTTTTTTAAAAATAATTTTTTATAAAAACAAAAACTGCATTATAGTGTTATAAAGTAGCGGTTTAAAGGAAAGCTTTTGTTTCAAGTTAATTATGTGATAATCAATATAATAAACATTTGTTAAACTACTACCATTTTTTATTATTATTGTCAGTCAATATATGTTTATCGAAATGCATATTAAAACTTTTTTTTTATAATTTGATTGTTTATAATGAATAGTGTTAACAATTGAAATGACGTGAATTAAATCCAAGGCCAGAGCGAAACATGGGTGCGATAGTATTACAAACGCTATAATTTTCACTATACATCGTGTAGAAAGTAACATTATCCTACGAATCTATTATTTTCCGTAGTACTATTCAAATAAGTCTGTAGACAGTAATTGATACAAGGTGCAGAATAAATTTAACGAAGAAAAACTGCTAATGAATTACGAGAAGATTAATGATGCACACGCTATTGAGGTTAGTCCTATAAAAAGTATTACACGTTTAAACACTGATTACAGCAACGTTCAGCTCTGTGGCAAAAAAATTATGTTGTTTGTACATTACCAGTTATTAAACAACAAAATGGGTCGGACCCGGGGGATCGAGTTGAACAACTTTGGAGGTTAGCTGAGTCTGGATTATTGTTATTATTTTTGCATGTGCACCCAACGCGTTTCCCAAAGTTTGGCAAATTGCGGTCTGGCCTTTTCGTCAAAAAAAAACTTGCATCCACGAGAGGCTCATCCCGAGATTAGCACACACACTATTATCATTATCATTATTGTTGTTGTTGTTGTTGTTGTTGTTGTTGTTGTTGTTATCATAATTATCATTATTGTTTGATTGCACGTAAACAAAATACATTTCAAAGTTTTTTCGCTGGGCAAACTGAGTTTATCAAAAAAGAAGAAAAGAAAAGAAAAGAAAAGAAAAAATTTGGGCGCATCGGTTTCTTTAAAAGTTTGCCGAAACCCGCTCATTATTATTATCCCTATTATTGTGTTGCAAGTAAACAGAACAGGTTTAAAGGTTTGCCGGAGTGGGTTTATCCTCCTTTATTAAAAGGCCCCGGTCCATCGTCTTTTTTCGGGGGCTTTAAGCGTTGGCCGGCAATTAATCCGTCGGATTGTGACGTCGCCGGTTCGAGGCTCCGGCACACGGACTTTTTAAGACATCGGGCCTTGTTATTAGCCCTGAAATTTTTTGAGGTCTGGGGACTCTTGGAGGTCAAGTGCGTGGGACGCGGTTTTTTGGAGGTTAACTTTGGTCACGGAAGCGCCTCTCATTGTGCCCTCGCACCCGTCGCCCCCCACCCCACCCCGCCCCAACCGCAATTACTTTGCGCTTATTTATCGCCTCGAATTTGAATTTAAAATCCATCGGCGCTTTGTTTAAACATTTTTGTTTATGCCTTTGCGCGGGCCCATTTTGAATTCGTTATTTATTTAACATTATGAAAATAAATTAAAGCCGCCACGATCTCGTAATAGTTGCGCCTGGGAGCTGTAATTTATAGGCCGTGCTCATTCACCAAAACTTTTTTAAACGGTTCTGCAAGGTTAAAAATGCATGTAAATTTTAATTTTTTATACTTAGCCTTGTTTCGTCTACAGAATTAGCATACAAATGCCGCTTAATCTTGTTCGAGGTTATACGTGTAAATGCTTTCTTTTTAATAGCAGGCAAACACCTGTCAAACTCCGATTCAACCGGCCATTACTCCTTTTTAATAAACGAGACTTTTAATCGTTTGCATTGTTGGGACACCGGCGTTATAATATTATCACTCGAGCCAAATGACACACGCTTCTTTTTCTCTTCTTCTTCTTCTTCTTTATTTTTTATTTCTTTATTTATTTATTTCTTTATTTTGGCGTCTCTCTGTGCGCTAGACAATCCTTAAAAATAAGCAAAGCGCAAATCGAATTATTTTTCTTGCAATTGGTGCACAACTAAGAGTCTTATGATTTGCAAAAAAGCTCTTTAATAAATATTGACGGTTCCTGAAGCTACTTAAGCTCAACACAGAATTAAGCTGCAAAAACTGTAAAATAAAACAACCACAACAACGTAAATAGACATAAATATGTTTTAATGCAAAATTACTGAATTACAAAAGGAAAGGAAATTGAAAACACCATTAATAATGATATTATTTAAATATAAAAATGATATTCAAAACCCAAACTGAGTAAAAATTGCCATTGTTCGTAGTAAATTGGTTATTAAAGTTTTTTTAAAAAGCCGTTATTATCTTTCAAATATAAAATGTTGCGATAAAAACTTGAAAATCTTTCTATTAACAATTTTAATAAGATATGCCCCTCGAAACTATCTTCCATTAATGCGACCTGCCTATATTTGACAAAATTGTCAAACTTTGTGGATAACTCCGCCTCGGAAAAACTTTTTGACAACGTCGTGATCTACCTGGCCATCATTCCCATGCAAGTTTCTCCATAATAGTCAAATTCAAAGGAGATGAAAACGAGATGCTAAGGAGATGGTTGGGGATTGCGGGATGGCGGGCGGGGGGGGAGAGAAGTGCGTTCCAAGTATTGATCCACCGAAATCGCTTCCTCAGATCTTTATCGTATCATCGCCAATTACTCCCAAGAGTGATAATAATCTTT
Organism: Eupristina koningsbergeri; assembly: GCA_018907245.1. Lineage (NCBI taxonomy): Eukaryota > Metazoa > Arthropoda > Insecta > Hymenoptera > Agaonidae > Eupristina > Eupristina koningsbergeri. The sequence goes on from JACCHV010000020.1 coordinate 414,651, forward strand.
TGAAATGTAAGCATTCCACCAAGTCCGTTCGCCTTGCACGTGAGCCCGAGAAATCCACATTGTTAATTTTCGCTTAAATAGCGGCGATCTGAGACCCGCGAGGAATCCGAGAGTAGAGAGAGAGAGAGAGAGAGAGAGAGACGAAAGAGGCAGGGAGGAGGTGTGTGTGTGTGGGGGGGAGGGAGGGAAGAGGAGCATCGTCATCGTTCCTCCGAAGCGTCAGAATTAATGCCCCGGCGGTCGTCACCTCCACCTCCTCCTACTCCTCCTCCTATTTTTTCCTCCTCGGCGGCGATTTTTCAAGCTCATAGCAAACGGCACTCGATATCCCCTTGCGCTTTTTTAACTTGAATCTGTCGGGTTTTTGTATTTCCCCGATGCTTTGCTTCCTTTTTCTCGCTCGCGCCGCATTTTTTACTCCTCGGCCTTTCCGTTTTTCTCAAAATAATCATTTTCCGCTGTTTAAAATGGTAATTTGACGATTCACGAGGGGCGGGAGGCTTTTAAAAACCGAGCCGTCCATACTTTGAATTCCCGATGCCTCAATTACTCCTTAAATAATTGTCATCTTTCGATGATATTTTTCAGAGGCACTTTTTACGCAAACTGTTCGAATGAATCAACTGTTTGGCCGTCGTATAAATACAGAAGCCGTATATAAGATCTCGGCGGTTTTTTGTCAACTGAATAAGAGTAAAATCACTCCTTTGCGAGTGATTTATCGCGGCTGCAAATATAGACGTGTTATTTTTCTCTTTGATTTTCGCTTTCCTTGGCCGCCCTGCGCTTTACAGCTCTTCATAATAATTTTGTATTTTAACGGCTGGCTTTTTTATGGAAATGCTAGTTGATTTAGATTGCGGCCGAGCGATCAAAACACCCGAATCCGAGCCCGAATACGGGTGTTTTGATGATTGCGATGATTGCGATGATTCCGATGATTCCGATGATTCCGATGATTATTCAATCTCGCTCTCCTCATTATTGCGCGAAACAGCCGAGATAAATAGTCCAAAGTAATAATAATAATAATAATAATAATAATAATAATAAATGAATAGAGAATCCGCGCGTAACTGTGAAGGGCGATCGAGAGAGTGCTTGTAAATTTTTATATTTATAGCCGGTTGGCGATGAGTAATCCACAAATCAGATGAGATACAACGATGTTATGACAAATTTATGAACGTGACGTGTAACGACGCGATTCATATTCCCCCTTGAAGCTTGGAAAGTGAATTGACGCAAAAAGTTAAATGAACTTTTAATCGGCAAAACAGCGATGCACTAAACGCACCCAATAAATAAGGAGAGAGCGAGGAGGTGCGCTCCGCTTTCATTCTCATATTTCTCTTTCTCCTTCTCTCCTCCTCCTCCTCCTCCTCCTCCTTCCTCTTCTTATTCATCCTCCCGACCATTCACTCCTAATTACACTTCTTTTTACCGTTGCTCCGCTCCAGTTCGAGAGTCACGCACATGTATGTCTCCGCCGACTTGGTCACATATTTTTGACTCGGTGGCAAAAATACCGGCGTGGGAGCGATGACTCGGGCGTAAAAACAGTGCGACCGGGCCATTGAAAAAGTTGGGGGCGCGCCGAGGATTTATGAGTCGGGGGTGTCGCGACGCAGGAAATCGCGTCGCCCCCGCGGGGGCCGAGGGTTGAGGGGATCGAGCGATTTTTAAATGCGAATTCTGTGATTGCGCGGGCTCGCGGAATTCTCACGGATCGCTCGGGCGAGTAGCTTTTCGCTTTTCTCACTTAGTCACTTAGCGCCGCGAAAAATTGGCAGTCGAATTCAAATTTCGGATTGCCCCGACAGCTCCCCCCTCCCCCACTATCATTAAGCTGTGTCAGAACTTCACTTTTCAATTTTCTATTTTTAAAATCATTAGTCCCATATATAAATACGAGTATGGAGATTTTGTTCTTTTTATACCTCGCGTACGTGTTTCATGCACATGTGGTTTTGCCTAATTATCTGTGTACGTGTCATAATGTATTTCGTAACCCCTAATGTAACATCAAATACCACCGACTCTTGGATTTAAGTACCTTTCCTCGCTCGGCGAATAGACGAATACAAAAGATATGAATTTTTTATTTCATCCCTATTACATCTACTGAGTAATGCAGGTATTTCTCTGACATTTGCTGACAAACTATAATTAATAATTCTAATTCATACAATTTTCATTATTCCCAATTTTTTTACATAAATTATGATGATAATTATTCTTAAATACGAAGATAAATTGAAAATTTTATAATTCTATATCTGAACAAATTTTAATCCCAAATTATTCAATTATTAAACAATTTTTATATTTGAGTAATTATTCTGTAATTATTGTTCGGATTAGACATCAAATCAATTTACGTGTCGCAAGAGAATTTTCTTTATGTTCGTATATATTCAATTTCTCTCGACATTAATATACGTATGTATTAAGTAATAGAGATTTATTGTATTAAAAATATTGTATTGAAAATTTATTTTAATTATATTGTGTTTTTATTGTACTATTAAGACTAAATGAGAATTCTTAAATTAGATATAAGATATTAAAATAAAATATTATTCTTCAATAAATTAATATTATTGCACTTGTAAATATTTATAGATATCGCCAATGTGCATAAATTAAATGTGAGATGATATTTAATATTTCATTTGTAAATTTAATTAATTATACAATCTTTTTAAAAGTAAATGTAAAATCAATAAATATCTTTCTTTTGAGGTGAATAGATTACTTCCTATTTGAAAAAATTATACATTTCCCTTGAATGTTACGCATTGAATAAAATTATACTTACAGTTACTCCCAGTTATAAAAAAAAAAAATATAGATGAATATTATTAATTGAAATTATAGATGCTGTACATGAATAAAACATACATTGTTTTACATTATGTTTAAGTTTTAATTAGTTTTCTCTGTTAATTTTAAACAAACGCCAATTTATAATACTGATGTTAATTTTATTTTAAATAAAAATAATTATTGATTAAAAGAAATAGTAAATAAATTTTAAAACAAAAAAATTTTTTAATTTATGTACACGGCTGAATAATACTTTTCAACTGTCCTTTTACGGTATTTGAAAAAACAAAAGAACAATCGTTATTAGATATCGATTGAATAATAATAAGGCAAAATGAAAAAAGATAAAGTATTGGAAAAATTGATAATTTTAATTTGAAAGATAATGCTTGAATAAAAAAAAAAAAAAAAAAAAAAAAAGGAAACAATAAAGCTGCAAATAGTACAAGTTAAAATGTCAATACTCGTAGGTTAATAGATAAGGAGTAATGGCGGTCAAGTTAACGGTCACGCATTGCTCAGAAGTAAATTGACCGCAGGAAAAACGCCAACTCATTTACTTAAGAATATTGCTTGGAAAATAATTAATTGAATATCCAGCGGAGTCATAATGAGTGCAAACAAGCTCTGGTCTCGAGTCTCGACGCCACCTTTTCCGCCGTGCTTCCGGTTGTCAGGGCGACTCGGTAACCTAAACCTTGGCGTTGCTCCGGTGCACTCCACTCCAAGAGGAGCGGAAGTCGCCAGGAGTTAATCTCTGGGCGCGTACCTAGGCTTTCCCTCCCTCCCGGATGACGCGACAGTCTCCGGGTGCTCTCCTCGGTGATAAGTGCGTGAGTGCAGATGAAAATCCGGAAAACCGGCGGTGTTTCCTCCGGTTTATCAAGTGTTGGAACGTTCTCGAGTACCATCTCGCGCTTTAACCTTCCATACAAACTGGAGAATGACGAATAATTAATGCAATGATATGAGGAAAAGGCATTTGTGCAACCACCGACCGGATGCACATCTGTAATTTTATTACTTTTGTTGCGTGAGATTTGCATTTTACATTGACCGAAATTAAACTATGATTTAATTCATGGAACGTCATAATGTCGTTCGAGCTTTTGTTTTCTCGCTGAATATAATAATGTATTGCTGCCGCGGATTTGATCAATTTTATTCGATTATTCTTCCATTTTTCAAGCGTTTTATTGTTTTGGACAAAGGTTTTTTTTTATCAAAACAATGAATGGAAAAAAAGAATGTCATTTAATATTACAATAGTTTTTTCGCAGCTCGATTTCTCCACGAAGCTCATATTTTTTTTGTTAACATTCAAGCTTTCGTGGCCACTTTTCTCCCTCCGGAAATAAAATCCTCTATTCTGAAACAACCGTAATTACCAAGACGTCATCTCATTAAGAAAATTTCAAATAAATGGGCCATCGATCACGTAAGTTTCAAGTGCAACTTCATTCCGGAAAGGGGTATCAGAGCGGAAAAAAGCGCAGAGAAAACTGAAGGAAAAGTAATTTGTGATACAGGTTGAATGCGGAAACGTGTATTGGTAACGATCGAGTTGGTGGACGCACTTTTCCGTGAGTTGCATCACGTGACATTTGCTACACACGAGTGGGAATGACCTGGTTACTGACCTTTTTCCTTTTTTTTATGCTCTTTCTTTCTAAACACAATACGCCGACGCACCCGCACTCGGAAAGAGATATTGGCAGAGAAAGAGAGAGAGAGAGAGAGAGAGAGAAGCCACTGCCCACTGGCTTAGAAAAAATACCTCCGGTAATAAATAAACTTGGAGCTTCTATGACGAGCCATTCTTTTGTTGGCATCCACAGCTAATTGTTAAAATTAGAGATGTACTTAGTGATAATTTTTCTCTATATGTGAATTTTCATAATTTATATTTTTAATTGAGCTTATCATTCTTCATCTGTAAATATAGTCATTATAGTTTACGTTTTATTGAAATAAATTTGATAATTTTTTTTTTATTTTACCACGACTAGTACTACAACTACTACTACTATAATAATAATCATATTATTATTATTATTATTATTATTATTACTCTATATTGTTATTTGTATGTGTATTGTATGGTTACTTTGAATTTTTATACATCATGCTTTTATATTATACTTCATTCTACTTTAATCATTAAATACAATAGATAATTACGGTTGTTAATAATTTTTTCTATTGATTCATCATAAAAATTGCAAAAGGAATACTGATAGATGATAAGTGGATCGTACTTTTTTCAATTATTTTTATTTTTCAAGTAATTTATCACGAAACTATGCCATAATCAAAGTTTCTTGTCAGTTTTATAGAAATGCATGTACACTCACGCTGTTTTGTCACGTGCATTAATTAGAGATATTACACTAGCATTAACCAATAGATATTTCAAATTTGAACGTGGAAGTTTATAATAATTTGAATTTAAATATGTAGAGTGATTAATTATATAACTGGATACAAGATTTTTCTCATTGTAGAAAAATTGATTCCACCGTTCAAAACTTGCATCAACAATATTGGATCCCTTTTGATTAATCATGGATATATTAAACAGGAGATAAGTAATATAGATGGTAATTTAATATCCTGTAGTCGTACAAACAATCTTGAGTTATGATTTTTAACACACACTGGTTTTATAATGCTATAATAATAGATCAAACTAGGTGGTAAGAGTTTAAAAGCAAATTTGCCCAGAGTCAAACATTTCTCAAAGCAGTTAACATGAATAATAAATACGATAAAGATAGTTTTGAAATCAAGTAATTATAGTGATATTTTATTTGTTTTATAAGGCTAGCGTCAATTTATTTGGCCATCCATTGATGTGTTTTCTCTTTGATTGACGTGAACCCGAACCTCGTGTGCAGGAAAATCCGGTGACTAACGGTCATAAGCACCTGGTGAATCGCGTGGGAGGTTTTCCCGAGTGCAGATGCTCCGAACAATTTTCATCCGAATAAAACCGAAATCGGTGGCTTCTCCTCAATAAATCCTGCGGGAACGATTAAAAGAAGATATCTACTCGAATCATCCTTCACTTTCTACTCGAGATTGCCATTTTGAGATAAAATATACAACTGCTTTTGCGCAACTCAAATAATTCGTGCGTATAAGGAAAAAACTGGTACTTTCTGTAATCAATTCTTGGGACATAAATATCCTATCCTTTTGATGGTTATATTTGAAGCAGATGTTTGATGGGTAAAAAATTTTTTTATAATACCGCAAACCAACAGATCACTTAATCACACGAATAGTTTAATAATGACAAAGTTATTACATTAATTTTTAATTTGAACGATTATTCAGATAAAGTATTAGAGTATATTTGATATTTTAAAAAATCTGTCTTTCAAGAACAAGATAAAGTCAACAAGGTTTTTTTATTTACGATGTATTATTATTGTGGGAAAACATGCGTATTTTCACTGATTGTCCTCTAGGTTTCGGAATTTTTCAGACGTTTCAGCATCGATGTCGGCTTATGAAGTATGAAGAATTTCTGTGATCGATGCCAAAATTGGTGAACGTGCGATAATTCTGGTGAGAAACTTCACTGACGACAGTTTATGTCGCATTTAGGAAGGAGAATTCTAATACAACTAAGCTTTGGTACCATTTATAAAGGATTAATTCTCTGATTGTAATAATCCATATAAATATTTGTCGTAAATTTGATTATAAGCGATTTTAATGCTACTTTATTTATATTTTTGTAATGAAATAAATTAAGTAGCTACTTTTAATTATATATCCTAGGTTTAATTAATTTTACCTAATTGAAAATAAGTATTTATTATAAAAGACTCAATTGGAAATATAAATGATATATTATTTGGTTACAAGTACGACCTGAAAAACTGTGTTTGAATTATTATTGAAGTTGGAGAGTGTCGATGAACTTATAATTAGTTTTGTATACGAATTCGACAATCGTTATATTTACAAGAAATCAACATTGATTAAAAAAGAGATGATTATTAATCATTACATAATTTCTACATAAGTGGATATAATTATTTTATGATTTTTAAACAAACTTGATTTTTTTAAAATATAAAACTGTTCATTCTTCCCCAATAATACTGATAATCTATACAATAAAAAGAGCTAATTATGATAATTAAAATTAATATATAATATAAATTTTGAATACTTCTTTTATGCAAGAGCTTTCAGTTATCAACTAAATATATAAATTAATGTTTAATGAAAATTATAATCATCTAATTTTGTGGACATAAATGAGATTCCGTAATTCCGAATTTTCTCCTAAAATCCGTAAAATCAAGATCAACGTTTACTTTATGATCCTCCTTTTTCTTGCTTATTATTTTAAAAGACGTGCAAAAGAGGTAATGTTAAATAATAGAAAATTAAATGAAATAATAACGTTCAATTAAAAGCCAAAAATTATTAATAAAGATATCAAAAGATATATAAAAAGACAGTGACAGAAAGACAGAGCGGGAGGAAAGGAACATCGATTCGAATTATTATATGCCAACAAAGTCATGTGAAATATTTTATTTATTTTCCGTCTATTACTTCAATTATTATTTCGTCGCGATTCATGTTTAAAGGATAATTAATTTCCAAGATCTTTTATTCCCTTTATTTTGAACTATTTTATGAAATAATGAACTGATTTGGAAGTATTATCTGAATATTAAAGGTCATCTTCTGTTGAATTATTATTGAATTATAAATTAACTTGTACAAATTAATGATTAATAAGTTATAAGAATTATCCAATTGTAGATAACTGTTGATGATGGAAAATTATGAATCAATGCTCCCCCTCCCATCTTAATTACCAAAAAATATTCTTATTGTACAAAAAAAATTTGGGTATGGACAAAACTTTTGTTTTCATTAGTTATCGAGTAGGAAAGATTCCTTTTGAATTCTAAGTAAAGAAGTTTGCAAAAGGGTAATGTAGTAAAAGCGGAGCGAGAACGGGGGTGCAGAAAAACAAGAGAGACAGAGAGAGAGAGAGAAAGAGCGAAAGTATGAAATAGCATTCCCCGACTTCCGCGTCACGACGTTCGTGATCTCCGTGGCAGACTACCAATCACGACTGGAATCTATATGACTCGATGGATCAATTTCAGATCCTTTACTAGCGACTACTTTTTAATGGACAATGGCTTATTTATACACAACACAACTTTTCGTGTAATGTAATCTTGCGCTATTGAAAATCAGTTTTAATTAAAAGCGAGGGTGTATTCGCAAATGCGGAAAAGGCGATTGCTATTTATGTTGCACATGACACACTTTCGGGTAAGCGCGGATGCTTTTTGTGACACGTAATAAAGGCTTCAATTGAAGAAAATAAAAATAAAGACTCGGCGAATTACAAATTTAAATTCCCGTGTGCGCCCAAGAAAAGTTGGGTGCGCATCTCGTTATGCAATGGCGATCGATATTCCCAAGTCCCCCATTGTTGATTTCGAAAACCACTTATTTATACATTCTCTACTAATGCTCAGTACTTTGGAGCACATCGGCCAATTATCGTTTACTATTTAGGAGGAAAGAATGATGGGAAAAGGCACGTGTATCGGAAGAATCCGATTTTCACAATTTCCACTTCCTCCTCGAGGGATAAGAAAATGAAAACGACGTTGGCTCTTGAAATACGATTCGCGTGGCTGGGAGAACTGAAAATAGTCCAGCCGATCCCTCGAGATCGTGAAAAGAGGCTAGACCGTCGGAGGCCACCCATTGCAGCATCTCTCTCTCTCTCTCTTGCACAAGTAGAAAGGGCGAGGCCTCAACTTTCACCCATGCTGGTGCACTTGCACGCAACGTCCAATTAACGCGCGCCTTGGCATGGTCAGCCCTTTGCACCTTGCCTTTTCATCCCGGTCTCTTTCGCTTTTGGCGATCTAAAGTTCAACTCGAGTTTGTGTGTTGTTTCAAAATTAATTGAGTTGCGATTACACTTGCTCAGATTCCTCGCCAACTTTCCCAACTGATTAGGGCCGCTGCCATTGCTGACCACCTACGAGATCTTTTTGACGATTTAGGATGTTACGCTGACAAACAATAATAACAATTACAATTAGTAGATGCTACATTGTTCTAGTATTACTTTCTTATGTGTATTGTTCTTCAAATGCATTATTTTCGTCACAATAATCAGGAATCGATTGACTATTGTTTTTCATTTGTTATACAAAAATATTGGCAATCCAAGTGAACCTTCAGTTTTTTATTAGATTTGCTATTCATGGATGAATAAATACTTTATGTAATTTATTTATTATTATATGTAAATATACCTTTTTCTATGCTTTTAACATTCTAAATATAATATTATAAAATATTAGAATATTTATCAATTCCATTACTTATAAGAACATAAACGTTGAGACTTCTTGATAAATATATGTTTTAGATTTACTTTCATAGAAAAGTAAAAAACTAAAACTGAATCTATTTGCAGAAGATACTCACTTATCTAAACTAAATCTTCCATTCAAAATACAGTTGAACTTCAAAAGTTACCATATTGTGCGTAAATTCGAAATTTTCTTATAATTTTTATTTAATTTAACGTATATTAACTTGAGATTTAAATAAATAAGAATATACAATAGTATTTGATATATTTGATAAAAAAAGTACTTGAAAATCTCATAACATAAAACGCTCCAACTTTGAAATAACAAATAAATCTTGTCGGATTTTGTTCAGCACCTTCTAATTTTGATAAAGTTCTTACATTAATATTAGTTATTATGACTAGTATGGTTTGAGCCTTTACATAGACCATTCATATATGATGCAAATAAGAAAATGCTCTTACTTCTTAAAATATCTAAGAAACAGGTAAATAATCTTTTTACCGAATATGGTATGTTATGTAATTTAGTTCATTTGAAATAATTCTTGATTGTTTCATTATTCTTCGATTGTTTTGTGGAGTGTAAGGGATGAAATGAAGAAAACTCGTAAATTCTGTCGTACTCCGATTGTTTTTGCGGATAGACACCAACAATCCCCAACTGAACAAACATCCTTTTAATAAATCGAATTGATGTAAACTCTATTTCATCTATTGATTACATCTGATATGGTATCATGGAATTTTCATTAAAGTAACGTTCATATTCAGATTAAAATTTATTAATATTATTTCTTCATTTTACTTGAGTATATTAACAAGCAATAAACTTTATTCAATATTTTTATGATACTTTTATTTATATTTAAATTGTTATACATGTAATAAATAATTATGTAAAATCATTGTTAATTGTAAATTATTAATTTTTCAAGGATTTATTTAATATGAGAATTATTCACTATAATTATGATTTATTTATTTTAACTTAATAAAGATAATAAGGCGAGCCCATTTGTTTTATATTTGTTTTATTAATTCAATTCAGTAATTAAAGTTTATCATTTCATTAATCTTGTACCAAAAATAATTTATTAAAATTTTAAATCAAATTTCATCGAATGTTTTGTAATGAATTTAAACTATATCCTACTACTGCTAAATTTATTATTTTTGTCTTTAATCAGTAGCATAATACCAAATTGCAAATTTTTTAACAAATTTTGACCTTTTTTTGAACTATTGTTCATTAAAATATTATAGTTTTATAAATTTAAAATTATACTTTTGTATATACAGATTATAGTTCTGTTGAAAATCCTATTATTTTTTAAACATTTATAATGGTATAAAGGGGTTATACATTTATATTTCGTACAAATGTATTATATGAAATACATCCATTAACGTATAATGATATGTACATATGTATATGTTTCTATGTAAATATAGTTAGATATAGAACCAACATATAACATTTATTTAATTAACACGTATCAACAAAAGATATGCAAAGTTTGAATAAGTGTATTATAATATGATAATTTTAAAAATACCATGAAATTATATCGTTACGCATGCAGTAATAACTCTTTTAAATACATTGCGTAAGTATGCTCATTGTATTAATTGAATAAAAAGTATCGAATTATTAAAATTTAGCTGACTCATACAAAATATTAATGTTATGTCAATTATTTATTGATAAAATTGTGATTTTTGGATTATTTTTTTAAAAAAAATTTTCAATTACAATAATTTTAATGAATATACATAGGAGATATGTATTTACGTAGATGGTTAAAAAAAATTTTAAGAATTTTAATTATTGTATGGTTATACGAATCATAGTTGATGTGAGATAAGCATAACAAAAAATGTTTGCATAAATACACTTTTATTCGTAGATATTTATCCGCCCATAAGATAAAAATAAAATATACAAAAAATATAAAAATTTCCATAATAATAATTACAGTGAAGAAGCAACAGCTCATTTAAAAGTGATGTAATTATATTTAAAACAGTGTATACCTTGTGTTTCATAAGAATTTTTTTTATTAAATAATGCAATAAGAGCTGACTTGTTTTTCTGAAACATATTAAGCCTTTAACAATTTTTTTAATAGTTATTAAAAAAAAACCTAGTCTAGTATTACTTGGATAAAAATTGTATTTTGGTATTATTAAAAAAATTTCATTTAAAATTGTATAATGAATTTTAATTTTAAATGTGTATTTTTAATTTAATATCTACACTTATTGTATAATGAATTTTAATAAAATATTATAGAAATAATGCAAAAATATTGGATGTAAATATAGTAAAATTTATCTTTTTCTTGATTTATAAAAATGTGTGTGATTTAGTAAACTTCTAAGGTGAGCAAACAAAAAAATAACTAAGAAATTATACACGTTTTGATAAGAAAGTTTTTTGTTCTCAAGGTTTTAATTTATATGAAAAATAAGTATTATTACTCTTTAAAGAAACAATTGCAGTACGTATAAATAGAAAATTTGTTGAATTATCTATAAGCTTAAGTTAAAGCTAAATTTATAATTAATGAAATATTAAAAAATGTAAAGATAAAACGTTATCATTTAAACTGCATATCTTATTAACGGCGTTATTAAGTTAATTTGAAATTTAATTTAATTATTAAGTTTAATTTTAAAAAGGGTATAATTTAGAATTGACATTATGTGTGTCCTCCTTTCAATTTATTGTATTATTATTGATTGTACTGTTCAACTTTTGGGCTATAATTTTTGTATTATAATTCGAATCATTATCGATGATTCATACCCCACTCCATCAAATACAATGTACTTGTATAAGCAACTTTACAAATGATTTATTGCTTTTTTATCAAATTATTTAAAAATTATTTTTATTCTTCTCGCCACATCAAATGCTGCAGATTCCGTTTATATCTAAAGAATTTCACGTACGAATTGGCGAATCCATTCTTTTTTCTCATATGCAAGCGAGTTTATCAAAAATTTACGTTTCCTACAATTGAATTCATTGATCGAGAATAGAAATCGATTGTTTATTCTTTAATTCTCTTATTCTTACTCGAATTCCCAATCAGGTCAATAAGAGTGCTCACTTTAGAATTCAGTTCCAATTATTTTTACAGCAATTTAAATTTTAAATCATCACGGGACAAGGTCTATGTGTTTCGCAGGAATAATCTCTCACGCGTTAAAACCTGAACAAATGCTCCTGGACACACGTTTTAGCCCAAATTCTCCAAGTATCTAAAGCATCGAAAGCATCGATTAAGATCCAGGAGCCCAAGCGAGTCCAGCGAATCCCAATTACGTCAGCTCATTAAAAAAAATTGTCCGAAATGAATGTGGAAGTCGTCGGTACATTCGTCGATTGATCAGTCCTGATGTTTGCGCATCCGTTTTTCATTTGTCGCTCGGACCTCCCGTCACACATATAATTAACGATGCACGCGAGAACAAAAACATTCCGAGTTAGTTACTCACGCGAGCATCGGAGCGCACGTCGATATTCAGAGAAGCGCGACCTTTGAAGCGACAAAACGCGGTTCAACGACACGCAGGACGATCGCGTTAGAGATAGAGAGAGAGAGAGAGAGAGAGAGAGAGAGAAAGAGAGATAGATCGAGTGCGTGGGTGAGTGCTGGTGCTTTGAGCCACCGCCATACCGACCGAAAATGATCGAAGGAGGCGCCGGCCCTTGGGCCCTCGCCCTACCTCTCCCCCTCCCCCGCCCTCTGTATTTTTGTCAGCCCCGGTATTTATACAAGCGGGGGAGTGCGAGGCGTCGCCGATCGTAAACGCGTCTCATCGTGCCCGACGAGCCGAGGGATTTTACGAGAGAGGCGCGAAAACCGCGGAGGAGTTTGTTTGTTTAGAAGGGGGTGAAAGGGGGTGAAAGGGGGGGAGGAGGGGTGGAAACGGGGGAACGGGGCCGTCACCCGCTGACTTGCCCGCGAAATTACGACGCGGGTGACTTGACTCAACGACAGAGTTTGATGGCTACCTTTCACTCTCCCCCCCGCCCCCGAGGTATATTTATCGGGGGCCCCGGTGTTTTCTTCCGGATGAACCTCCGGCTTCGGTCCAGAGCGTCGCGAACCTTGTTATTCCACACTTTTGGCTTCTCCGATTTTCGATTTTTAAATATTCTCGCTCAAAGCGAAGGCGGAATTGTCTTTCCCTTGCGTATTTGTTTAAAACTGCGACTATTCTTTTTTCCCTTCTTTTCTTTCGTCGTATTATTTATACCGTACCTAGTATCAAATTACTCTTGTCCGAATTACGATTCACAAGTTCCTTCACTTTCTGTAACAACTTTGGTTTTTAATCCACTGAATTAACTAGGACACGTGCTTATCATAATCATTCTTTTCCACCTTAAATTTTCATCTTCTCGCGTAATTATGTTTTATCTCTCATACGTTTAATTATCCGTGTCACTGAAGGAATATTGCATTTTTTCGTATATACTTCATTTTAATTAGTAATTTAAAAAAATTGCCTTCACTATTTTTATCCCTTTGAAAATTTAATTTTATAGTTTTTTCGGTTAAATAACCGAATACACATTGACGATGGCTCTCCACTTTTTTATTCGAAAGGATAAATTCAAGTCATAAAACTAAAGCTACGTCATTATTTAAATAAGCTATATTATTTTTATGGCACTGGAATAATGCATGTTTCGTGTTGTAATACAAATGAAAACAATAACACATAGATTCACTCAGTTTAATGAGGCACTAGAATAAATTGCGAAAAATTTTATTCGTTTATAAAAGTAAATATCTGAAATAGAATCGACGATTAAAAGCTTAAAAAAATAATGAACTTACAAATATCGGATTTAACAAAAATGACTCTTGCATTATAGCTTCATGGTTTTGGAAATTTAGATCGAGAATTATATTTCATTCATGATCTTCGCCTTACAGTATGAAGAAAAAATTAAAGAAAAGGTTAAGGAGAGATATAAATTGTGGGTAAAATGGTAAATAAAATAAAATTCATTAAATTAAAGAGCAATAAAGGAAAATTAAAATGAATCAGAAAAAGGCATGTGAAGGAAAAGAGAAAATTGGAAAAGTTTTATGTGGAAACTTACGCACGTTTACTCTTGTTCTTTCGCTTTTTATCTCATTGTCGGTCATTGCCGGTGGATTACTTCATGCCGCGTGTATTACACAGATAAACGCAAAATGTGATCGCGGATAATGAATTACAGGTTATTCCCGAGATTTTTTATTCTTTTTTCTTCCTGTATCTATTTATTATGTCTTTTGGCTGTTAATATATAAAATCCTCACATGAGGTAATTATGTCAATAATCTCTTGTCAATAAAACAATTATAAATTGCTTGTTGCCGATATACTTGGGTAACACGACATGTTTGATTTGACCAAAAAGTTTATGGAACTTTTAAAGTGGAACTGCATTTGTACATTTGAGATCGATATTTAAATAATGGAATGCAAGTATCAAAGAGCAATTCTGAAATTGCAAAAGCTGTTTGCAGCAACGCTTTGTTTTATAAAGAATTTAAAATTGAAAAAGTTCAATCTTGTATTCTTCAAAATCTAGATTCATATCAATTTTACTAAAATTTAATCCAAAGATTCTTTTAGAGATGAATTCTTTAGAGCGTAATTTCTTGCAACTGTATTAATTTTATAAAGTGATTAATATTACGTTTTCTAAATTTAATAGAATAATGTAAAGCATATTTAGATTAATACGTTGATTAAAAATGTTTTGTATTCGTATACTATAAAAAGAGATTTTAATTCAAAATGAATAATTAAGTTTTTGTATATCATCATAGTTTGAGGATTAAACGATAAATTCCACTGACAATTTCCATTGTTCAATCAGGATATACCATTAACAAAAGACTATTTATCCAAAAGAAAATATTAAATTTACTATTATTAAATTTTATCTTTAGTTTTAATTTTGTATTTTGCCATTTTCATTATTAAATAATAATCCATTCTGATCAATACTGTTTTATAGGTGCACTTGTTTATCGTAAATATAAAATACTATATTTTTATTTTACATATGTAAATATATATAATTGATTTTGGAAGCTGTAAATTATAATTGAATTACCATGTATATATAAATTAATTATTGAGTGTAGTGTATGTCAAAATCATTTAAAATGGATATAAATGTATTTAATATGAGTTAAATTCCGTAAATACCATGCCTAATGTAAATTTTCTTTTTTCAGGTAAGTCCAATAACTAGAGTGCATTAAATAATTATGTTCTTCACTTAGTGAGTATTCGAGTATCATGCATTGTATTTATTTTATGGGACAATATCTTTTTCAATATATTGCAAAATTGTTTTTAGCAGATAAAGTAATTTATCGCTTAATTATAAAATACTGTTCGCATGCACACATTCGGATGTAAATTATGGGAGCGATTAACCGAATGGGATAAGCGAAAAAACTGACGTATGAATTTTATTCGTATTGATTTATAAGCTTTAAACGGATGTATCGGTAAGGAGTAGTTGAAAATGCTGGTAATCGAAGATAAGGTGCTCGATAAAACACTTTGGAAATTATTAAAACGAGATAAGCTTTAAAAAGATTTCAAGTTTTTGCAAAATATGGAATACGCTTGTCCCATTTCCATTTTGCACAAAGTAACGCGCAAAATGAAAATCATCTCGAGCGCTGCCTACACAATTGAGGTTCGGTGGAAAAGAAAATTGCGATTGCAGAAGGATGCGAGAAAATCTTTTGAAAAAGTTGGTGAAGTATAGGCTGAGCACTGCAAGTGAATTCAAATGTTAATCAATGACTGCAACTACGTACCGGGAGTATGACGTAGTAATAGTCGTTGGGGCTTTAAAGGAGATCGCTCTCTCTGAGAGAGAGAGAGAGAGAGAAAAGAAGAGGAAAGAGAGAGGGAAATAAAGAAAGAGAGAGAGAGAGAGAGGAATGGAGGTGCGTGTGCCCGTGGCTCCGTCTCTCTCGCTCGCTTCCCGTTGCACTGGCCGCACTGCCTCATCTTTGCTCGATCTTTCTTCATTCTTCCCATTTCCCTCTCTGTCTCTCCACCACGCCAAGACGGGGTAAGCTCCGCGAGCGAGAGCGAGAAAGCTCCCGGCCCCAGTTGGGGCGCATGCGCGGGCACTCGTCCCGTCTCTCTCGGGTCTGTTCCTTGGGTCGGGAGTAAGGACGGGCATTGACCTCCACCTCTTCGGTGCATGGCGCGCTGCACCGAAATACTTCGGTCTTGCTCGCACATGCGTCCCCCTCTCGCTCGCTCTCAGGAGAGAAGCTCGGAAATCGAACGACACTTGAAATTTGTATGAATAATACCGAACGCCAGCGGTTCAAAGTGCGCGGGTGCATTCCCTCTGAAACTCGGATTTTAATTCCGAGTCCTCCCACGCAAATCGCTTTGCACTCGGGGATATCGGGTTTCCGTCATTTCGCTCCCGACAATGAAGTCGTTTCAACTTGGAGTTGTTGTTGTTCGGGCGGTTGTCGCGCCCAGCGCCAGTGCCCCGTTGTGCAAAGTTGTCGGGACAGTGTCATCGAGTTCGATCGAGTGAAACCAAAAACCATCTCCGAAAATCAAGGATCCCCAAAGAGAGTGACCTTGGGTCGGGCCGAGATCGACTCCAACCCGAGTGGACCGGCCGGCCATCTTTAAACAAACGAAATTCAAAATAGACCGCGGGGAAGGAGGGAAGGATGTGTGGGGGAAAGGAAAAAGAGCACTTTCACTCACCTCAAAGCCTAATGCGCTAAACACAGCTAGACGAGCGACGCGCCGGGCGTTTTGCTCCTTTTGCGACGCCTTCGCTTTGATCTTCTCTTCCTCGTTCCCTCTCGCTCTCTCCTTCTCTTTGTTTGTTTTCATCGCCAGGGGAGTGGATGCGGCCACGTGGAGACAGGAAGCCCGAGCCTCCCAAGGGCAACCAAAGCGCACCGGGAAGCCCCGAATTCAGATGGTATCTCGGCTCCGGGAAAAAGGGCATTACTCGGCCGGCGCCTTCATTCAGCAATCGAGAGGAGCACGTGCTGCGTTCCTGGAGTTTCATCTTGATCTCCCCTCTTTTTAATTACAACTATTTACGTAAGTCCGTCTTTCTTCTATACTCTTGGTGTTATATTTGCTTTGAGCTTAGGGGCAAAGTGTTGCTCCTCGTTGGTTAAATTCGTTGAAAGCCTCGTCGATGAAGTTTTTTAAAATGTCAAAATGCTTAAAATTTCATTTCAAAACACCCGTATTCTCTTTTAAAAAGCACTTGCCACAAGTGCGTGGATCTACGAAAAAAAAAAGGTAGAGGTTCTGGAATTTCTAGAAATCGTCAAGTGCTATCGATCGACGTCTGTATCCCGGTAAATTCATAAAATCCTCTGCCACATCGAAAATATTTCTCGAGCTGGAGTAAATCGCAAATCCGGGAACTCAACGTACCCTCGCTCTCATCCCCGCCTACCTGGTCGCAAACTCCTTCCGAGGAGGTCTTGGGTAATGCCAGAGTATTACACCATCCCGGCAATTAAGCGTTCCATCCAATGATTTTCGACCGTCTCTCTTGCAAAACCCTGAATTTTAATTCTCAAAGTGGTCGAAATGCAGAGTGAAGTTCGATTGAGTCAGTCTCAGAGTAACGATTACGAACAAAGTCGTTTACCCGGGGAATAAACTCCGCAGCCTCTGCGTGACTTTAACTATTCAATTTATTTCAATATTACAACCTACCAGCTATTTTCTATTTCCAATTTCTTAATAAATTACTCGACACCCGTTCCTGATTGTTTATCAAGAACCTCATTTTCATCCGACAGAGACCGACGCAAACTATCTTTCAATTTCAGTAATACAATTCTTGTGATCCAAATACCATTAAAAATTCTTCAATGACGTTGCACACAATGCAATGTCGCTGTTGTTCCGAGTTCTCGACAAACTTTTTGACTCATAACACGAGTTGGGGACATCGGGGCAATCGCAGGCATCCAAAAATCCCTCAATTATATGCAGCCCGAATTTTCGGGCGCGACGCACGTGCGGGGGTAGGACGAGGGGTTGGGGAGGGGGGGGGAGGGGGGGGGGAGATAGGCAAAAGGTCAAGTCGAGCATCACCGCGTTCCTCGGCGCCCGGAGATCCTCCATGGCCGGGGTGCGGGTATGGAGCCCGGGTCGGCTGCCAGAAAAGCTCGTCGGCTCGGGTTCAACGCCCTTTGGATGCACTCCAAGAGCCGCGCGCTTCTTCTTCCTCTCTCGCTCTCTCTCTTTTTCTTTCGCATCTCCCGTCTCCCTTCCTTCCGCCGGTGCGCCGCCGACGGCAACGTCGGAAAATCAATATGCTTGACCGTGAAAACGGCGAGTGGCACCAGCGCCCACCCACACATTCACGCCTCACCACCAGCAACCCTTCCCAACACACGTGCGCGCCACCGCCGAGGCGTCTTCGCCGTCTCCGTTGGCTTCCTATTCCGTCCGAGGGACCCTCGGTCTTTTTGGCTCGCGGGAATTGATTTTCTTTGACTGTGGAACGACTATTTTTAATCGATGCGCCGGGGTCCGGGGACGTAAAAATAGGAGACGCTGGCTTCCGGAGCATCCGGACAGTGGCACGGGCCGGGACAGGGGTTGGGGCGGGGGCAGCGGCGGGGGAGGGGGGAGAGGCAGTTCGGCGAGGGTGGCGACGCTTGTGAAGATTACGAGAGGATGGGTGGGGGGGGGAGAGAGAGTGACGTAACCCCTCCCCTCCCCCTCGTCGACTCAGAGCTTATGACAATTTATGGGCTGATTATGTCGTTTGACTTCGGCTGAAAGGGAGATTATTTTTCTCCTGTTACGCGCTGATGCGACTCTACTTGTTTCGTCACTTCGAGGTTCAATGCCAACCTCTGGAACTTCCTCCCGGACTCCCTGCATTAAATGATAACTGCCTCCTCATTCTTTACGAGATTATAAATAGAATTTGTAATTCCGAAACTATGAATGGCAACGGCTCCGGAGGACTAAAACGAAATTGCTCCTTCTCGAGCGTCGTTAAATTGATTCCCTAACGATCCCCAACGACACCTGCCTCGAGGACTCAATTTCGGAAAAGCGAGAAAAATCGCTTCGCGTGTTTGTTTTCCCGGGGTGCTCCCTTAAATTATTCGTCAATTAAAATCTTTTTGCCCAGCGCAAGTCTGCTACATGAATTATTGAAACTCGTGCTTCTCCACAAGTTTTACGGTTTCACGGTCTAGCCTAGGTTTGGCTGTGTCTCCGCAAGAGAGGAGCATTGTGCGTACACAATAGATAGAGCAAGACGCCTAGACGGATAGACGGACGGGAGAGAGCGAGATGGAGCACGCGCGAGCGAGAAAAATAGAGAGTAGTCGGGCGCGAAAGCGAGACAGACAGACAGAATGTGAATGACAGAGCGTGGAGGAGCAATGGAGAAAAGCGAAAATAGGAGAAGGAGAGAGAATAGTACATCTGGTAGTGGTGTATAGCATCGGGGTGTTGGTTGTGTGCGTTCAAAGCGAGCGAGAGAGAGAGAGAGAGAGAGAGAGAAAGCGTAGACAGGTCGTTGACCCCGCACCGGCGTATTCGCTGCTTTTCTGCTACTGCCGTGCTGCACGTTACACACACAAACACACACAGGGGAGTCCGCGCGAGAATTCACACACACACGCACGCTTAAAAAATACAGAAAACACAAATACGTGTCGCTGTAGTTTTACAGGCAGTTTCGAATTTAATCTGTTCTATCGGGGAAGGAAAACGTCAAAGAGAGAGAGAGAGAGGAAGAGAAGCGTTTCTACATATGCTGTGTCTCGAGTTTTTCCTGGCATTTTTCCTCCATTATAAATTCTTGTTAACGTGGTCCTCCAGTTGTGATAAGATTCCTGGTTTGCAACCAGGTTGGTTTTGGTTGCAAAATTCCATCTCTCTAACTTTGTCTTTAGCTTAGTTTGCGACAATGACAACATACTTTTTGGCAGAGCAAAAACTACGGTAGTTCAAGTTGTTTTACTAACCTGCAACTTTCTATTTTGTAATAAATGAGTTTTGTATTCACACACACACACCAATGCGGTACACGAGAGAAAACAAGGTTATCACAAATTACGGCATTTTTCATATTTAAGGCTTACGAACCTAAAGTAAATGGAATTTTTTCATCAGAATCTCTCACCAAGACTTTTTATTTACGATTTTTTTTTAACGCTTATAAAATAATTGATAATGACAACTAGAAAGAGAACAAGTGTGTTATCCTATTTGATTATTTCATTACAAGTTCAAATTAAATCATTAATCAAATATTTTATTAATTTTGGTTTTGTGTTTTATTTTATTTATTATTATTTTATTTTATAATTTTAATTTTGTTACTTTTAATATTATTATTTTTTAAGTTGATATATAAATGTACTGCTAATAAAGATTGACTTAAAAATTGAAGTTTACCTATTTCCAGAGGTGAGATATAGATTAAATAATACACATTTAAAGTTCATGTTAATCGTTAAATGTAATTTGGTTGATAAAATTTGTGGCAATATTATCAGATCATTACATTTGATCGGAATTATCAGTCCATCCAAAGACATAATTTTTAAGATCAATTCGTACAACATACCAAATATTCAATTTTAACACTGATTTTTTAGTGTCTAGATAATTATTTCAATAAAATTAGTATTATATAAATTACATATTACGTGACATTAATTAATGTTAACACAAATATTATCAATTTAAAATTAAAATGCATGTATCTGAAGATTGTCGAAATCATTTTCCGATTATTTTACGTTGGCAACGTAATAATCAAGAAGCTCCGTATTTCTCAGTGTATAATCAGAGTGTTATCTCAAAAACGAGTGCGTAATTTAGATTAAAACCTCTTTGACACACATTGCGTAATAATACATTAACCTTAAAGTTAAAAGAATTTCGTCAACGCCAATGTCCGCAAAATGTATTTTATCGATTATTTCTTAAGAGCGATCTTTAAATGTTTCCATGTCAAATTGGAAAAATTAAAAGTTAGTAATTCCAATGTCTAAAAAGTGGACAGATTTACGGAAATTTATTTTTTACGTGTGGAAAATTTTTGCCGTATAATCAATTTGTTATGTATTTATACAATATTTGAAAAATATACTTTTGGCTTCAATTCCACGTTATTTATGATGTTATAAATTTTTAACGGATTTGGTATGCAGCTTATTGGAAAATGAATTTTGAAAAGTGCATTCTATCTTATAAGTACGCACATTTAATCAATTAATTTTTGTATTCATGATATGATGAACTGTATTACCCTTTAATTCGATACTCTTTTCACGTGTAAATACAAAATAGAAATGTCGATAAATTTCGAAAGGTAGAAGTTTGCATGCGAAAATAGGAGATCCAATGGAAAACCGTCGACACTAATTGCAAGCACGTGAGTTTCCCCTTTTCTTGTTTAGCTGATTTTCAAAATTGCAACTTCTCATGTTAACTTTTATATTTGTAAAAGAAACTTTGGGCAAGCTTTTGTAAAAGCTCATGGTGTTGGGTATGAATAAAAAGTGTAAAAAGTACATTTTATGAAAAATTAGAACCAAGCAAGTTTTTCTCACGATTTTTACAAAACCATACTATATTTAGAAAAATAGATAAAATTTATTGCAGTAATGAGTTTTACACAATAGGCTAATAATTTTTTGTCAACAAACAATCATACTTTAATAAAAAATATATAAAAACTAAGGAATAAAAAACTACTTATTGTATAGTATAATATTGTTTTTTTCGTGGCACGTACAACCTGTTTATACTTTTCAACTTATCAAAAAATAATAGTTGATTCATTTCTAAAAGAGATAAAGTTTGAAAATTAAAGATAATTTAGATGTCCCGTTAAAAGATAAATTAATAGTAAAGCACAATGTTTAAATTTAATAATTTGTTTTAAAAAAAATGATAAGAAATTATACTTCGATAATTTAAATTATTGAGATACAGGATAAAGATTTGTTCAGAATTAATGAAAACTTATTAATGAAATTTGAGTCTCGATAAAGGCTGTAGTACATTAAATGATTATAAAATGAAAGCATGAGCTTAAATTTAAAATGTTAATCTGAAAAAACTAAACAAGTGTCAAGTTATCATGTAATTGGGATTTTGAGCTGAAAAAGAGCAAGTGTAAAGCGGTTGACAAAATCCAAAACTCCCGCTATTCTTTTAAGCAAAGTAAAATCGGAGAAAATACCCGCATCAGAAATAGATCTTTGTGCATCTATATTGCATCGATCAGTGAGGCTGTTCCGATAAATAAATCCTCGGACAAGGAAGGGGGGAGGGAGGGATGCGAATTGGGGTGGGGCACTGATCCTGCGTCTGCTCTAGGGATTTTTATAATTTTCGCGAATTCTTTTGGGCTTTTGGGCGAGTGAACCCGACTCGCCTTTAAAAATACGCGCGGCGCAAAAATCGAAAACGTATAATGAGAAATCGGATATGGAGCTCCGACATTCCCTTAGACGCGTAAAACTCTTTAAAAGCAGATCCAACGGTAGACCGCGTCGCGCTTCCATTTTTATCTGTTGACACTAAGAATAGTTACAATTCAGTGGCGTCGAGGAAAAAAGTCTGTATCTGAACTCAAGAACACGAGAATCTCGCTCTGCTCGACGATAAACATGATAAACATGTCGTTTACGCCTTTCTCTCTCGCTCGCTTATCATTAAAGGGGCGCTCACAATTGCGGATAATACAGTGGAGCGCAACTGGGAGATGTTTTTCCGGGCAGGTTTTCTTTGCGCTACCACCGACCAATTCCCGAAGCGAATTTTCCACTGGAGACCACCCGACCCATACTTTCCTATCACAATATAATACTCTGAGCTGCTTTAAATTTATAATGATATTGTTAGATTCTACATTTCTCCTTATTAACATTTCATTACAAGCTATTTGATGTTCATATTCTTTGTGAATTATAAGACACTTTCCGTATTTAAATAGTAGCTTGAGTGACGGCCTGTTCATGGGTATAGTGAATGATAAAAGTATTATTGGGAAACATTTTATGCACTATTGTTAAAATTTTTTGTACGACTAATTTGAAAAACAGTCTCCGGAACTGCGACGAACAAATTGTCGAAATGCCGGTGGACTTGTAATTTAAATTTATACATTTTTTATGATTCACCGTACGCCATGAATGGATTATCATTCAAAATATTATTTATTTTGTTACATGTTGGGCAATTCCATTTTCACGCAGCTTACGGTTTTTAAAAAAATAATTTCAACTATAGGCACCATAAAAGTATGATATACAATCATGAAAAAAAAGTGTGAATTAAAGTTAACTTATAAAAGAATTTTTATACTCTAGCACAATAATTTGTAAAATTCTCATGTATAATTAAGAATTATATTCGTATTTTTATAAAATAACAATTTGAATTAGAATTCAATTTTAATTTTATATTAATAGGATGTAAATAATTAATTTTTATGTTAAATTATGGTATGTACTTAATGGTATACATAAAAAGTAAATTTATACATAATATTCTAATAAAATACTGTTAGAAAAATTTGTATGATTAATAAATATTACTGTATCTAAATAATTTAATACAATTTACCAAAAAAAATTATCTATAAATTAATTATCTTTAAAAATATCTGACTACGCTGATTGATTACATATACTTGATTAGTTATATTCAACTATATAATGCACATATAAAATAAAAGTAGTTAAATACTAGATTCATAGTAATTATACCAAATTTTTATATTAAATTAAATTTACTAACATTGTAATATACGATTTTTTCTTTTTTTTTTAATTTTACTTAATATTTTTCAAAATTTATCAAATATTTTTCAAATTGAATTACCAATAATCATATTTACAATTAAAATCATATATTTCAATTATAACAAACTTGATCTTATCTGGGGAATGAAATATTTTTTAAATAATTAAATAATTAATTAATATTTAACTATAAACACATTTTTAAATACTTTATCTAAAAAAAACTATTCCAATAAAGTATTACTATTCTCAGTTCTACCCATCTAATTTCACTTAAAGTGGTAGTAAAATAAAAAGAGGAAGTGCGTGTTGAGGACAGAAAATTAGAAGTTAAAGTTAGAACTAAAACATTACTATTTTCATATATATTGATATGAATACATTATATTTTTTTATCTTATGAAGAAAATATTAAACTTTATTTTATTTTACAATGATTTATCTTGTGAATTCCAAAATTATACTAGTAAATTTTTAATTTGAATAAACCAGTAAATTGCAAATAAAGTTTTTAATACGCGAACTAATGCTTGTACATACTTTAACATACAGTTTTAACAATTTCTAAAACGGATCATTTTTATTATTAACATTAATGTTAATATAAATATTATTTTTAATAGCTAGAAAAACAGGCGAATATAAGAAATACACAATTTAACTCATTATATTATTAATTGAGATTGATTAGGAACTATAATTTTTATTTTTCTCTTTTTATTAACAAGTAAAAATCTTAGTTTTTATCTTACGATTGTTAATAATAATAATATTAAAAAAATAAAAAAATAGTTTTATTTTGTATATTTAAAAAATTAAAATTAGTTTTAGTTTTTATAGATTATGATAAAGATTCCTGAAAAGACTTTTAATACATTTAATATACATAGTATTTTAATAAAATAAAATGAACTATTTCAAAAGAAAAAATTATTTAAAATTAATTTTTCAAATCTTTAAAAATACTTGGTGTTAGGTTTTATTACCAACAATCTTTAATAAAAACATGCATTTTTTCATTTTTTAAATTAAATGAATATAACTGAGTTTTTTTAAAAACATTTTAGTGAGAATATTTAGTGAAAATATTTCTTATACCTTATATAAAAAAGCTAGATTAAAAAAATTAAAAAAATAAAAAAAAAACTTTAAATAATATTGAAAGTTCTAATGTACATGTTGATATTACATGGGTACAACAATAATAGAAATAATAGTATTACTGAAAATTATAAGAATATTAAATAATGCATTTAATATATTTTTTATTTTTTTTTTATAATATTTATCTATTATATGACAAAGAATTAAATTCACGATGATGAAAAAATAATAACAAATGCATTAGATTTTTTTTTAAATGATAGAATTGTATTAACTACAAATAATTTTACACGTATTATTTAAATTTATAAAAAATTTATTTATTTATTAATAATTAATATTTAATGTCTGTGTAATAATCATTAAAATATTAAAAATATTTGTAAAATAAATGCAAATATTGAGCTTGTTTTATCTTTAATTATTAAATATAAAAAAATTTAAATTACATGTGAATAATGTTCATGGTATACAGATTAAATAGCTTGCTTATCTTTTAAGACAACTTAATCGTAATATAATTGCTAAAGTTATACGTCTATAATATAATCGAGTTATAATTCTGGAGATGGTACGTAAAGGGTGTTTTGCAATGTTTTTGTTTTTATAGAAAGTGGTGAGCGTATTTTTTTGATTTCGTAAAGAGTCCGAAATTTCTATTAGCATATCGTGAATCTTAAAGTCATCATTAGGTATTATTCGATTTTGGGTAACGACGGATCCTTACAAGTTTTGCTTTTTATGCGCAATAGCAGTTAGGTTTTTTCCAATAATAAAATTAAATCTTCAAAATATTACTGATGTTCAATGAATACATTTATAATTTTCAAATATATTCAGTCAAAGTTATTGAGTAACTACTCATTTTTTAATTATATTTGAGACTTGTAAATAAGAGATTTAAATAAGAGATCGAAAAAATTCTAAAATTATTTATCATTGACAAAAGAAGGTCATATACCTATATTTTTATTTAATGTTTTTACTACCTTTGTTGTATGTTGAAATATTATATTTTACTTTTTTTATATTGAAAATTTTTTGACATATACTTGTAGTTTCAGAAATATTGAATTACGAAAAATTAATACGAAAAAAACATTATATGTAGGTATATATTGCTTAAAATATTTTTTAAATTTAGAGAAATTAAAAGTCAATTTTAGATATCTATTTAAAAGGCATGTAGAATTTGATCAATACAGTTTATCAGATTAAAATGTTTATTTTTCGAAAATTTTTTAATGAATTATGTTATTTTATTTTATATAATATCTTTTTGTTATATCTTCGAGGAAAAACCTGTATATAGCGTTAGAGTGAGTATCGATTAGCGAATAAATCAGCTTAGTAGATTTTCTCAATCTTGATTTAGTGTTGTAACTAATTGCAGCTGAATATATTAGAAAATTTACACGCACGCCTAATTACAAATTTTAAAATTACACGTTTTATTAGTGTAATAAAGTATTTTTTATATTTCCCGCGGAATTTGACGAATATTGGTTCTCAAGGAATCACGACGTCCTTGGGTGCGCGCAGTTCAACACATGCACAACAAATGCACAATACCAGAACGAAAGGAAGGTACTCGTGTATCGACAAAATTCAAGATGCAGTTGTCTTGAGAATCGATACAGCGGATACATTCGCCGACTCGAACTTTCTACATCCCACTGATGAAAATTCATCGTCATTAAAATAAAAATCCAGGGAAGTTAAAGCGTGACCGTGGATTTTTCAAACAATCCACTTTCATAAAACTCTAGAAAAAAAAAAAAAAAAAAAAAAAAAAGGGAAAGGCCGTTATCGCCGACAACTCGCACGCGTTCCAGATAACGGCTAATGAGAAAAATGGCAAAGAAAGCACGCATGCGTTGCGGAACCAAATGGTGTCCTATCATAATTGTGCGGCACTTTAACCCAATTCCTGTGCACACGCCTCTGACTATTACCGCCCACGCACACACTCACACACTTTTTGATTCACGGACATTGGCAGGGGCAATATATATATGTCGTCGTCGTCTCTCTCTCTCTCTCTCTCTCGCTTTTCAAGGTGCAACTTGCCTCCTGTCAACTGCCCTTCTCAATTCATTATGCACTGCATTTTTGCGGATATCTTTGGAAAATGAAAAATTTATGTCCTGGTGTGGGTTTATGCCCGCCATTTCTCACAAAGTTCAATATTGAATTTTCCGCGGGGAGTTACGAATTGGTGTACTGCTCCTCTTTTCCGAGATGTTCTTTATCGTAAAATTTATATTTTTATCTCTTGTTGTAAAAGCCAGAATGATGTTCATATTTGACTTAATTAAAAATACGAATGTTTAATTTAAATTTCGATATTCAAAAAGATTGTTCGGGACTACATGATAATTAGTCAAACATTTGTTACGTAAAATTCCAACTATAATTGTTACATAAATCTCATTAATATTAATCAGTATCGTACAAATATTATCCAGTCGGGTTACAAATACTAGGATTAGGACAATTTTAATATTCATTTTTTCATCGTCGTTGATAATATTAAATCGTAAAATAAGAATTTTTTATTTTATAGTCATAAACATTATATTAGGCTTAAGATATTATTTTTATTTTAATTAATTAAAATATTGGTGATTTTAAAATAAAAATTACATGTGTTTTAAGCATGCATACATTTAAATTCAGCTATTTAATAAGATAATCATTTAAATGTATGCATGATATTACGTGAAAAAGAGAAACTGATAAAGGTATGATTGATTAATTTAAAAATGCATATAAATATACGATATGATTGAAGTGGGTAAGATAGAAAGTATATAGAAATACAAAATATATATTAAAAAGTATTATTTAAAAAAAAGTTTAAGACTTTGAATATGGAGTTCATAAATGAATTTTAATTCTTGTGAAATATTTTACTATATCAATTTAATGAATAATAAATAAAAAATTTTTTATTTTTAGCAATATTTAAAATATTAAAATAAAATTAATTGTGTCGATATACCAAAAATACTTGTAGACAAGTATACAATGATTGATAATTTTGGCTCGCACTTCTCTGTATATGTTGAAATTATAGAAATACCAATATATCCTCTCAACAAATACTTTATTTACACGAGATAGAGTTGAATGTTGATAGAGTTGGAGTTGATCAGTATCCGTGATTCGCAATCATACTTTCGTAATGCAACATTCATAAGAAAAACGAAGTTGATGTTGATCTGTTGAAAATCATGCGGGGTACTCGGTGCTGGGTTGGCAGGTGGCACAACGTACTTCCGTCGAACTTGAAGAAGAAGTCGGCAATCGAAGTTACAACTTTTCGAGTTTGTTGACATGGTTTTCCTCCACCACGGCATTTTCTTATCGTTTTTTCCAACTTCAATGCGTAATCAAAACTTACTGAACCTCCATGTATTTTTATATTTGGTTCAGTATCTCATCGGTCATTTTTTTCTATGTTTTTCATTAAATCTCTTATCTCTGTCCTTATATCTCATAAACCTTTCCCTATGTTCTAAAAAAAACAAAGTTTTAATACAAATTTTCATTCATTTTTATTATTAAAATAGGTTTTCCTACTCTCAAGTTGAATTAAAACTTAAAATATTAATCTTTATTTATTAATTCATTTATCAGTATTAATTAATGGCAACTATTATTCGCAATAAAAAAATAATTATCCTTTTTTTGGACTTGTATTACCTCGTTACTTTCAACCAGATTTTTATTTTTATTTTGTTATTCTGATATTGATCTCATAAAAGTTTTCTACCAGTTTATAGTGTAAATATTGTACAGTGCATTATTCTAAAAATTGTTATGATAAAATTTTGAATGGTATCAGCAAATTGAACTATATGTAGTTCAAGTGATGATCTTAAAAACATTAAAAAGGAGCATTGTGTTTTTTAATCAATCAACAAAGAACTTGGTTTGCTGATGGCAGTTTCACATAATCGTTGATTTAAAAAATAGTAAATCAGAGAGGATCGAATAAAATGTGGAAGCGCTCGGTTTCGTAACAAACACACGAGCTAACCATAAACGTGGTCTTGCGTAATAAACGCCAATCAAGGCAAAATAAGACGGCGAGGAACGGCGAAAAAGACGGAACGGTATGGCAATCGGTTTTTACCACCCCCACCTACCCTTAACCTACCTCAACTCAACTCGCCTCGGTACCGGAGTTGGCCGCCCGTCCGCGCTGACGTCGACCCCGCGGCCGGTCGGTGGGGATGGGGAAAATCCAGAGGAAATTCATTTTATTTCCCATTCCGCTCGTCACCTTGAAAACGGAGAAGGAAATTTTTTAAATTTAAACTGTAATCAATAGGAGGAACTCGAGATACGAGATACAGTTTTTATGTCGGTATGAGAGAACGAGATGAGAGATAAGTGATACAATAGGAATGAATTTCACACGTCAGTGACTTTGAAGTTGGATTTTAAAATGAAGAGGTGGTTTTCATTAGAGCGAGCAGATTATCGATATTATTTGGCTTTTGTTGGGAGCCAGTGAAACGGTATTCGTTCTGAAACAATCGATGGGCAAGATAAGATGATGATGGGGAATAATTAATATTGTCGAGGAACAAAATGAGGTGTCGCTTCGTTAAAATATTCCGATAAAATTTATAAAGTTGCCAACGCTCACCAAGTTGCACCATAAACGATAATACCCGGATGAAGAATCGAGATAGCAAAAAGCGACTGGGATACATCCAAACTCGCGGATGCACAGCTTGGGTCGGGTCGTATAACGCGTATAATGTTGGACAGACCGACGACGGTCCACCTCGTAAACCAAGCGAGACCACGAAAGGGGATGAAACCGTTGGGGGGAGGAGGAAGGCGGGCGGAGGGTGAAGATGACCCGCGCGTTCTGTTATAAAACCCGAGCGATTAAACTTTCATTGGCGAACGGCTTTTATTTGGTGGCTTTTTTCAACAACTTTCGAGATCATTACGCAAGAATGGAGTTTTTCAATCGCTTTGCTCGAGTTTTAGCCACTACCGGTTCATTGTCCGCTCGTGATTCTTCCTCAACTTTCTCCCCTACAACCGCCAAGATTCCACTGTCTCCTGTCTTTTAAGGGTCAAAACTGGTTTCAAGCCGATTTCATATTGAGGGGCTTCACTACCCCTTCAATTACATCTTGCCGCGCTTTCTAATCGTGAGACCATTTTTATCGACAGTATTCAACAACTTTCTTCTACTAATCGTTAATTGCATTTTCGACATCTCAACTTTCCTTGAACAATCAGGATTTATATTCATTAAACCATTTGATTGTAATATTTTATTTCTTTCGTGAAACATTCTAGATAATGATTCATTTTAAAGCGATTCATGCAAGATGTTAAAAATATTAATAGTTCTTTAATATTTAGATACTTTTTTGGATTAGGATGTCAACGAGTATAATAGAAAATATAATTTTTACAATGAGTGCCATCTTTTGATTAAATTAGTTTTTCATCCTCATCGGGCTTTTATTTATTAAAAAAATATTTTACACGTATTTAATAAAATAACTATTTAAAATTTTTTTTTGAATTTATGTAAATAATAAATGTATATAAATAATTAATTAAATATAAATAAATGTTATATAAAAAAAATTTCTTTATATATAAAACCAAAGAATTACGGTTCTTATCCGATGCGCACAATGTTTTATAATTTATTATAATAATTACTAAATTTTGGTTTTTATTAAAAGCAGGGTTTTGTATGTTGTTGAAAAATAAGATTTTCGGAATAAAATTAGTCAAATTTTAATTTAATGCACGTTTAAACTTTATGGTCATTGTATTATTTTATTTAATGTTTAAAATTTATCCACAATATTGTACAAGTGAATAAAACAGCTTGTGTTTGTCCATTATTTTTGTTAGTGATAAAATAAAATAATTATTTTATTGAAACACTGATCGCATAATTTATCAGTAGAAATAATATCCATTCAAGATAAAATCACTTACAATACGATTATTTAGCTTATTGGTCAATTACCTTATCCAATTTATATTTATAAAGCACAATTAAATGGCTGAATTTGAAACTCTATGTTAATTTGCAATATTTTTAATAATACATAACAAAAATTAGCTACAGTAATCAATATCATATTCTCTTACAATTTATATAATATTGTGGTAATGAAATGGTAGAGGTGATCTTAATTTAATGAAAGGCGGGCACGATGGATTTATAAGTTTTCGAGAATGTCTAGCGATAAATTTCAAATCATCGCACAGTTTCTATATTACGTTGCGCGATTACGAAATTATTGATCGAGAAACAAAAATCAACCAATGGACATGTTGAGACCCTCGACACGCAGGACTTTGAATCCCTGCTCGTGCTCACGAATAATAAGTGCATATGTCCTTTTTGCCCGGTCATTCATTACTTACCCCCTGTTTTTTTTGGGGGGGGGGGAGTTTGTTCATTAATTTTGATGAACAACGACCTGACACGTGTGAAAACGACACTTCCGACGAGTTTTCAAGCACCAGGACTGGAAAAAAAAATGTGGATGTCGCGGGTAAGGACGAGTCATTCGAGATCTCAAGTGAGAGTCATCGTATTGAAAAAATGATTTCAAAAGAAGTAGACTTTTTTTTGTTTTTCTTTTTAATGGTATTTCTCATGCATCTCTTTTATACTGTCATTTCAGTATTAATGTTCAAATTGTGCTAATTGTATTTTTTATTCTGACAAGTCATCGATAGCAATAACTGCACTACAAAAAATTAATCGATACACAAGAAATTGGATTTCCTATCTATCAAAAATACTACTTTTTCAAGAAAAAGGTGTATTTTTATAAAAAAACAGACAATTTGTTATTTACAACTAAACTTGTTATAATAACGATTTTATACAAGCCTCCTTTAAAATTTTATGCAGTATTATTTGGTTATTTTGGAAGTGTACAAGTCATTCACCTAAAATAAAATATTTAATTACTCATTAATTCTTAAAATATCAAATATATTGTTATAACTTTATGTGTCATTCAATTTAAAGATCAAGTGCTGAATGGCTTCTGAAAAATATGGATATAATCTTATCAGGATAGCTTATTTTATCATCCTATTTCAAATGAATAATAACAATGTAAATGCAATAAAGGAAATATGAAAAATGTTTAAACTATGTAATAATATGTTGCAAATTATACTATGTTTATGGTTGATCGAAAAATTTTACAAATTTTTTTTCATTTTGTACTAAATTCATAGGTTTATATTATAAATATAATAAGTTTTAATAAATATTTTTTATCGCTAAAATTACGTTATTCATTAAACTACCAAAAGTATTTTGTCAAATAAAGATTGCGTTTAAAAAATTGATTCCTTGATGTAGAAAAAAAATAAATATTTTTTGTTCATAAATTGTACGATTGATATTTTTAATAAAAATCGATGCAGGAAGTTTGTTTTCTAATAAAAATTATTACTTTTATCAAAACTTATGAAACAAAAAATATTGGTGCAGTGAAATTAATAATTGAAATATTACAATAATTGAAATACAACATATATTAAATTAGGAAGTCCATTGTTTCCCCGATTAGAACCCCGGAGAGGTAAGTGAGGACTGAATTCAATTCAGCAGCTGTAGTTGCAACCCTAAAATTCATCCCACCACAATTCAAGAATCCGTATATTTGCAACAATGTTTTTAGTTATGAAAGAGCAACTCCTTGATGAAATGTAGGTTTCGTGAATAATGGAAAAGCGACTTTCCCGAAATAGCCCATGAGGACAATTTATAGTTGGAACGTGTTTTCCACAATCTTCCCCCCCCCCGCCGCCACACACACGCACACACACCGCGCCCCTTAAAAATGTGTGCGAGCGGATGACTCGGAAGTTGGATGGCGGCGGCGACGGCGGTGGCGCCGCATCTGCGGTGGATGTGTGGCGTCGACTGCAAAAGCTCAACACCACCGTACAGCTTTAAAATCGTCATAGGGTGGAACGTCAGGGTGGAGGGTGGGGTTGGGCGCCGAGGGTGGGGTTCGGGTGTGTACATGCACTCCGTTTTGAGGGTCACGTTCACTGCGCCGCGGTGCAACAGCAGAAGTGGCGGTGGTGGTGGTTGCGCGAGGTCCGGGACGCGAGAGAGAGAGACGGAGGATTCGGCGTCGGAGGGGAAGTCGCGGCCGTGGAGGGGGACGCACAGCTGAGCCAGCAGACGCGTGTGCGTGTGCCTGTGCCCGCGTGTGTGACTCGGTGTGTGCGAGGCTGATGCGAACTCTCGGGGTTCGTGCACTCGCCGATCTCGTGTGTGTGTGCGTGCGTGTGCGCGTGTGCGTGTGATGTCTTTGGCTGCTTTTGTTGCCAGCTTTTCCTACTTTTTCCCTCGTTTACTTTTTTGCCCCCGTGTCCCTTTGATTCTTTTGTGATCGATAGCGTCGCTTCTTCGTCTTGTGCTTCTTTTGGATCTTTGTTTCATTGTGCACTTGAGTTTAATTTATTCTTGAAGAGGCTTTTTTATTATTCTGCGTAACATTGATTAAACTTGCCTCCGGCTAATTATACTCGAGCGATTAGGAGCGAGTGTTGATTTTCAGATTTTAGGGATGAGCTCCAGCTCGAGGTGTTTACCTTTTCACGTGTTGGAAATTCATAATAATCACGGGAAATTTGTCCGTTTTCCTCCACGCGTATTCAGTATTACGAGTGTACTAGGCTGTTTCGTTTACTTTTGAGATAAATAATAAGTATAATGGAGATTCGCAATGATTTTGAGGGTATGAAACTTTATCAATTATGGATTTATTTTATTTGCTGATGCCGAAATAAGGGCCACTTTCATTCAATGAGAATATTGCCACGCAGAAAGCAATAAAGAAATTTTGATATTTTTCCATTAGTTTTTCACGTGGTCAACTAGCTTCTGGGTATACAAACTAACGGTCATACTTTGTCATATTTCAGACTTATTCTTTGAGGGCACAAAGCTCACATTTAGAGACCAACACGGGAATGCACACGCACAACCGAGCGGAAAATGGAAAATAAAAAACCCATAGCCAAAGAGTGTTAAAGATGTGGAGATCGAGAATGAAGGAGCGAGTGTTTCCAATGTCGGAGTCGACTCGTTGGATGCACAAAGGGATGGTGGCGGGTGCTGCAACGCGAGGTGCGGTACTGGGGGAGGTTTTGTAGGGTTGCCGGTTTGAAAATCGTTAAAACTATTATAGAAGTGTGGAGTGTGGAGCAGGAATTAAAATGAAAAATCGAGCAAATGGTGCATCGGTATTGTAAGGGGTCGGTCTGCTTATTGGAGGTACGGTCGGGGCTGGGGAATGGAGTGGGAAGGTGCATTGGTGGTGGTAGTGGTGGTGGCGGTGGCGGTCTCTCAGTTATTCCCACCCCCCTTTCCTCCTTCTGTCTCACCCTCGCTAATCCTCCGTGGATCCTCCGTTTATTTTTTCCGCGTTTCTCTCTCTCGCCTGGGCTCGTGCTCGCGAGTGCGCACAACTCACCCCTACCCGAGTCCCGCACCCCCGACCCGCCACCACCGGGAAAAAGGAGGGATGCCGGGGTTAATGACCTCCGGAGCGAGGCGGTGCGCGGGTTGCACAAACTGCCGCGCCGAGTCGAGTTTGTTTACATCGGTTCGGGCGCAGGATTTTTAATCGCATCGATTTTATACTTGCCCCGACAACTTGTACAATTATTCCTTTCTTCACTCTTTCTTTCTTTCTTTCTTTCTTTCTTTCTTTCTTTCTCGGGGGGCTTTTCATCCTTTTCAAGCCTCTCGGTTACTTGCTCCTGCCTTGTTCTTTGTTTCCCCAACTCTATTTTGATTGTCCCCAGGCCGGCTTTTGCACCGCGAATGTTTGCGAACCGTTACAAACGGCTTTCCTTTTCATTTCAATAAACTATGCAAAATATCGAATAAGTATTGTCGGCTCATTTGTTGCACTTATGCTGTATCGTCGCTTGAGCTCAAATTCTGGTATTTGCACTCAAGAAAAGAATTTTTTTCATTTTCCTTTGTGAAATGCACCGCCGCGTAATTTTGAATTTTGAGGGAATTTAAATTCCCATAAGAAATATGAATTTTCTCACGCTCCAACGGTAATTTTACTAATTTACTAAACTTAGGCATATCCTTACACTGTTCATAACTTGTTTATATTTTAACGTTGTATTATTTTAATTCATACCTGCAAAAAAAAAAAATTAATTTTACCAATTATTGGATAATATCAAATATTTATATGTAAAAGTATTTTATAAATTTAATACTAAAAAAATTGAAAATTAATAATTACTTTTCTAACGTATTAAAATATATTTTTAACCTATTAAGATTGTCATATTATATTGTTAAAAAATTTATGTATTTAGAAAAAAAATTTGATATATAAATAAGAATGCAGATTTTGCAGAGAATTTGGTATCTAATACATAATATTTTACAATTTTATAATTATAAAATGTTTTAATTTTCTAACGAATTATTAATTACAGATATAAATGATATGCACTAAAAATAAAAATGTTATTTTAGTAATGAAATTTTTTGATTAATTTCGAACTTAAAATTTATTTATAAATATAGGAAAGTAGATTTATCAGAGTCTAAATTTGTTTGGAAGCCATTAAATTATCACTGATATTGTAATATTATTATTTATTTACAAAGAAAAACACCGTCAACCTAATTTAATAACAGCCTCAATTTCTCTCAGTACAATAAAAATATTTGTTACACAAGTGGTTAAACAATGTAATTTTAAGTTTCCACCAACATTTGTTTAGAACGTTATGACAACGAAATGCAATTAAAATAGAAAGCTCGCGATATTACAATAGACAATTTGGTTAATATTTGGTTGAATCCAAGGAAGTGCAACAATTTTTACCCATCACTTTTTTGTTTCAAGCATTAATTCGGATTAGCCAATTAAGCTGTATTTTTAATAACTTGAAATCCATCCCTCAACAGTTTGTGAATTTTTGCGGCCTCTTCACAGTTTCCCCTTAATCTCCACTCTCACTCTCACTCTCACTCTCGTCGGTCCCTTTCTCTCGCTCTCCCTCGCCAGGAGTACTCGGAACGTGTCTATCCTCTCTCCATGTGACGAGACGGGTTATCCATGACTCTCGTTTGCTTGTATTGTGGATTTGTATGTATGACGTTGGTTGTTAATCCGTTAATCGTTTGGAAGCGATGACGCCAGATGCTACGCCATGAGTATGAATTCGCGGTCTGTCAGGCGTAACAAGCGATTAGAACGAGCTACTTTAGCTTCGCGAAAAGGATCCAATTCGCCAAAACGCTATGGCGATCCTAATTAATTTTAATTTATTCTATAACGTTGATTCGATTATTATTATTATTAATTCACATGACGCACTTGCCCACTGCTATGACTGTCGTATCGGGGAAAAAAGTTCCTTCGTAAGCTCGGCGGCCATATATAAATACAGGAATTGAAAAAAATGCCCTCCTGTAAAGAAGGTTGATAATTATTTTTAATTTGAGAAACAAATTGGACTGCATTAAAGAAAAAACCTTTTCAACACTGAATAAAATTAAATGTACTCGTAAAATTAAAATTAAATTAAACTAAAATTAAATTTGATAAATTTGAATGCAACTAGGAATTATACTGTTTTATCATGGAAAAGGCCGATTTTTTACAGGTGATTTTATTAAATAGTAATAAGTTCAAGGAAAATTACTCTCTGAATATTTAAGAATAAACCATTGCATATGTAAAATGAGCTATTTGATGAAAAAATTTTGAGAGTGACGAATATTGCATAGACTCGTCTTGAAATTAATTGAGGCAACTTAAAAACTCTCAATGTAGTCTTGAAATAAGATAATAAAGAAGGATAATAATTACAATTTTTGTTCAAATTTTTGTATTTTAAATTAATTTCAATATTTCGAAATACAAGAATATGTGAGTCTAATTTTTTTGGGGTATTAAGTGCTATTATTTGAGTTTAGGTTAAAAAAAATTTCTCCTCATGATATTAAAAATAGATTTACTTAAACAATTTATGTATTCAGAATAATATTGTATCAATCGCTATTACAAGTGCAAATAATATTAATTTATCGATTCACCAACTCTTTTTATGTCATTTGTACATAGCAGAGGTTCTAAGTTTAACAGTAATTGGGTTGAAAAATTTAGAGAATTTTGAAAAATCAATCAAACAATCCGTTTTTAGCGAGTCTATTAAAGTTCTCGGACTTCTCAGAAACACAGCTGTAAGTAAGAGAACAACAATGTTATCAATGATACTTACTATTTACTCGATAAGACTTGAATTAGTCTTGAATCGGGCCGAACCCTGATATTATTGCTCTATACGTACCAACTAAAATCGTAAATACGTGTATCGTTCGATCACTCGGACTTCCACTTGGATTCAAGTCCTCGGCTATAGACTTCCAATGCAGTATTTAAATTAATAATATTGCTCGATATAATAATTGTTTGATACAGCATTTTCATAGCTGCTGCCGCGCCTGCGATCGCCCCCCCCGCCCTTCCCCCGCCACACCCACACCCCCTCGCTCGTTTGCTCGCTCGCTCGGTCGCGAGCCTTAAGCTTCAGTTCTCCGTTGCTTCGGTATGCTTTCAAAGATAAGCATTCACGAGTTTCGATGACGTAATTGATGCACCAACCGTATTTATACACATATCGAACGCTTATAAATCGAATACAAGCGAGTCTTGTGTATTATCAAAATATTGCAATGCGGAAGTGAGCAACGAGGAAAATAGATTGTAGATTTTAGGGTTTAAGGGGTAGTAGCTGTGTTATCGACAATTTTTAAAAGAAAACGTAATTCATTTTAAAACGTTTTAAACTTATAAAAAAAGTAATATTTTTTATTAAAGCCTTTAAGGTACACAATTTTATAACAAACAGAATTAATTTCATTGGTCTTATGTATATTTTAGCTTCAATTTTTTGATCACTCATTATTATCAAAATTATTAACAATTCTCATTTTGAAGCAATAAAATAAAGACACCTATAGTGCAATAATTAAATGCAACAGCATTCATCACTCTGTCCTAAATAAATAAAAAATTGTTTTCTTGTTTTAAATCTACCATTTTTTATACATTATTTTAATTACATCAGACAGCTCGCTTTAGAAGTTTTAGTATAGCAACGGACAGATTGTGCCTCTGAACGTAATTAATCCGAGGGTACGCATCCTATTTGCAGAAGGAAGAAAAAGTGTATCGTCAGGCATTTGGACTGGTGCAGGTTATGGTATGACGCAAAAGGTCCTTAACCTTTTCTGTATCGCTCGTCGCCTAATTAAACGAATGTGGAGATGACGTGCCTTGCTTTGTCGACTTCGATAAAGCAGAGACGAGAATAAGAGAAAGAGAGAGAGAGAGAGAGAGAGAGAGAGAGAGAGGGAGAAAAAGTCTCTAAGCGTTGCACCTCGACTCTGATAAGCTCAACGAGAGCCGGACAATTGTGTATATTCTGATTGTGAAAGTCAGCTTGTTGTTCTTGGACTCATGAAATATCCTGAGAGGAATCGACACCGGATATTCTAAGTGTTTTGACGTCGATTAAAGTTTCAGTCGATCGGAAAAAATAGATTATTCGTTTAGTTGTAGATTGATTGCTATCTGCATTGACTGCAATTAAATTCTTAATAATCTTTATTTAGCCTCCAGTGTTAGGTGTGATGTTATTATCAATTATCATTAGCATTAATTATAAATGCGGAAATAAAAATAATTATTGAAACGATTCAATTGTTGCAATGTGTCATAATG
Organism: Eupristina koningsbergeri; assembly: GCA_018907245.1. Lineage (NCBI taxonomy): Eukaryota > Metazoa > Arthropoda > Insecta > Hymenoptera > Agaonidae > Eupristina > Eupristina koningsbergeri. The sequence continues at coordinate 453,620 of JACCHV010000020.1, forward strand.
TGTCAAACACAAGTGTATCAACTATTTTTTATGTCGCATGTAATGAAACAGTCTTTTATTTGCAATGAAACAACAACGCTCAAAATTTCAGTTTGAGTACTTGTCCTATTATTTTCAAGTTCGTGTTTAGACTAAAACACGAGGATATAATTTAAAGAAAGTTTTTAAATGACGCTTATAAATTTCCTCGACAAATTGCACTTTCGAAGTTTCGTCTTCTTTCATTTCCGTATCTGTATTACGTGACATCTATCTTCCTTCACTTTATTACGACAGCACGCAGATTCACTTACTCTTTTACGTTGAAATGAACTTGAAAACATGTACCAGTGACATTTTTATAGTTCGAATCCTTTTTAAACCTGAGTTTAACAGTCCTGATAAATGTTATTGAAAAGTTTTTTTTGTTGATATTTTTATTTAGATTTCTATATATGTGTATATCTTATCAAACAAAAGTGCTTTCATATATATATAGTTATTTTCACACAGATAAAAATAAGTATAAATATTGACGTTTATTCATATGATTTGTTAATTTGACTTTTAAATGAGATTTTTTTATTGTAAAATTTTTGATAAAACAATGCTACAATTTTTTTTTATTGACGAAAAACCTAGAATAACAGACAATGTTGCATTTAAGCCGAATAATAAATGAAGGAGAACGGTATAATTATCGAGCAACTGTAAAATTATAGGATGCAATATATAGGAAAAATTACTGTGTATCGAACAAATCGCTACGAGCTTCTTGGAATAATTTATTCAGAAAAATCTTTTATTACGTGTTTGCAAGTATGACCGCATAATTGAGTAAAAAAAGGGAAGAACCGAGGGTCGAAGCGAAATAAATAAATGGTAAATGATACGCACATTCACGCGCAATTAAAGAAGCTAACAAGTGGCACAAACAGGGTTATCATCTCATCAGGGCATCTATCAATGGCAATTAGAGGACGCATTAACAAAGAGGTTGGGCAAGGTCAACTCGGACGGTCACTAGGGGCGGTTCACCCCCGAAACGCACACGCGTGATTATTGACGTTCATCACCTGCAGCTATGCGAGCCATTGTTACAACCTACCCCAACGTCGGGGGCAGTCGTTGGCTCTTCCATCCATTCTATCGATTTTCCGCGACGGTCGCGTCCCCCGACGAAATCCGCAAATTTCAAAAGGACTCGAGAAATAAATCGACCTTCGCGCCACTTGAACTTCGTGACCCCCCATCACGCACACACGCTCTCCTTCCCGTCATTATTGATTTTTCATCTTTTCCTTCGATTTTATGCCGGATCGAGCGGATTTTGAAGAAAACGCCGCTGCAAAAATACATTTCTCGAACTCAATTACCAGGAACTGCCAAGGCTTTCTTCCTTTACTTGGTGTAATAATAGCCCAATACTAAAAATCTGGCTTTAATTGTTTCCACAAGAAGTCCCTTCATTATTTCGAATATTCCCTGAAATATCTCTTTCGATTAAAATTGATTTACACTTTGGCTCGGGCATTTTTGTTGTGTCAGATGTGATAAAAAACAGATTTGCCCGGAAAAACTGGGCGTAATTCGTGCAGTAACTCCGAAAAGCGGCAATTGAATGCAGAAAATGCTCAATTTTTCCATATTATTGCCAGTATTTAGATACTTAAAATATCTCGCTCCAACGCTCGACTTGCATTTCACACGGGAAAATTGCCTCGCAATACAATTACGAGGCTAATATACGAGCAATTTAACCCCGATTAAAAAGCATCAAACCCCATGCGAGGAGGCAACTTAAATCCGAATTCTAAAAAAGGGCAGGACGGGCGCTTTTTGGAAGTCGGCCGAAGGGTGAAGGGTCAATCCGAAAATCCGCGCATCCGCAAAAAATCCCCCGCGCATGCACTTGCACACGTATGTGTGGCGTCAACCTCGCGGTCGGTGTGCATTGAACCCAGGGCGCCTCGGTATCGAACCGTCCAGCCCCTCCCCGGGCGGGCCCCCGCCCTCCCCGCGGATGACGTCGTCGTCGCCGTCGTCGGGGTCGTGGTCGCGCACACTCCGTCCCGGACCTGCCGCACGTCGCGGCGCAGCTCCGAGGAGCCTTGAAATCAGTACGCATGCGCCCTGATAATGCATCCCTTCTTATCGCCCAGAGGAGGACGGACTCACTCGGGAATTTTCTTGCTCCTTTATCTCCTCCGATAAATGAATCGAGCGTCTCCCAGTCGCTCTGATCTTTTTCCGAGCCACGAAATCATGATTACGGTGTCCCTGACATTTTTAATTCGCCTCCCATCTACAAGGCGCTTTACACTCATATTCTTATTCTGACAAGTTCACGCGTTTTCTTTTGCCGTTTTAAAGAAAACACTGAAAAATGGAGTGAAACTGCGGAGTTGCGTGATTTTTCACGGAGAATACCGATATAAATAAACAACCAAACGATTATTTCACCTTTGCCTTCACTTTTTGCACTTTATTTCCTGATTACGGGATTCAGTACTTGAAGCCAACTTCTATCCACAATAAATTGTTGCATTAATGGAGAACATTCAGCCATTTCAAAATTATACTCGAATCTTTATTTTCTATACGTAATTTATTATCAATTTTAGCTACTTTCTATTTGTTTGTAAATGCTATGATTTTGCCATTATTTTTTATTGCGCTAATTAAAATATTATCTTTGACTGTCATTTAATTATTAATTCTTTCAAACATCAAATATCATTTCATATTAACATTATCTTGACCATTCATTGTTATTATTTAGAATTTTATTTGTGTTTTCAAGTACTTAATAAAAAACAAAAACTATTCTACTATCGAACTTTAATTATCATCTAATATTATCAACAAAAATAGACATGTATCGATCTGGATTAACTGTTTATTTAATATTTTAATTCTCGTACACTATTAATTGCAAGTCACATTATTATATTCAATGTATCATAGTTTCTAAAACAATTTTTTTATTTTTTCTGAGACTTTTATCTCTACTCAGTGAAATGGCTTGTATTCTTTATGCTGATTACCATGACTCGCTATAAATGGATTTTTTCTTCTTTTTATTTAAGAGCTTCTTTTTGTATCTTTAATTTTTCTTTTTACTTTTCAAATAAAAAAAAACCTTTGTTATTTCTTAAACAACCTTAAACAACAATGCTCTAATTTTTTATTTTAATTTTTAAATTGTAAAGAAATTTACTTACTGATATCGATAAAACAATAATAAATATACCTTTATATTTGTAAATATAATATTTTATTTGATGTCATATTAGAGATAAATTGAATTTTTTTAATTAATCAAGGAAAATACGAAAAAATATATTGATGTGATTGATTTCTTTGTATGATTTTTTAAAGATTGATATGAAATAAATTTAAATGTTAATGATAGATAAATATTAGTGTTTTTTTTTTTAAACATTTAATGTTGAATTTCATTAAATATTGAATAACTAATATTTCATACAAATACGTAAGAAGTTGCTTCACTGAATTCATTATTGTTAACATTATGTGCAAGTGAAACAATAATTAAGAATAATATATAATATAATTATAGTTAAACAAGCATAAACAAAGTATAATGTATGATTGTAATTGATTTTAGCCATGTGACAAATAAGTTATATAGTTATTCTTATCATTGAATATATAGAAAATGAGAAAGCAATAAATAAAGTTTTTCCTCTCAACTTGCAAATATAAGTCAATAAATACAGTAGAATAGAACATGAGAATCGAATACTCATTGATAAAAATGTAAAAATTCAATATAAATTTATTTATTTCTGATTGATGGACTGATCCTGTTATGTATATTTTGACGTTTTCTAATACTTTTATTAAACTATAAATAAAAATTATTCAATGATTTAAATGCATTCATATCAATTTTATTTATAAATTTAAAAAAACAAAGAAAGATTGGTTTTATAAATAAACAAAACTTAAAATTGGAAAAATTTCATTAAAATTCATAGCTTTTAGGTTGTACAATATTTTATTGAAAGTGAAATTCTTTTTTAATTCAAGTATTTCCATTCATAATAATAACAATTTTCAATGGTTTATATATTTCTTTAATGATTATTCTATTGCAGAAAAATTTTTTTTATAATACAATATATATGTAATATAGAGTAATAATTAGTATATGAAGTCTAATTTATTGCATGAATATTATAATTATAGATTTGTATTTCAGTATCATATCAATTCACCTATATAAGTAGACATTACCATATTTTGTATTATTGTTGTATAATATGAGTTTAAAAACACTAATTTAATTATTGAGATAATAAGCATGCCTACCGATCAATATTCCGCACCATAAAAAATTAAAATTTTAATCAAATATTTGAAAGCACTATTAAATATTTTGTTTTAAACAAGAAAAGCTTATAATCATCAGTACTAATGAATACTCGGGATTTAAATTGGGAGCAATTTCAATACAATTTTATTTTTCCATTCAGCTTCGTGTTGTTTAAAAATTTGTATCACTATAAATCTTTTCCTTCTGATGGACATGTACACAACAATGAACGTACATCGAATTGAGTTTATAAATTGAAAAATAACAACAATAAAAGAAGGTGCGAACATAAATTAAAAGATCCAGCCATCTACACCGATAGTCCTTAATATATATATATATATGTATATATACATGTGTGTGTGTACAAAAATGATTTATGAAGAGATAGATGCTTCACACGTCCCGCCACTGAGTACAGAATCTGATTCGACGAAGACCTAGGGAAAATTATGAAAAGTCGGAAGCTAGTGAAGCCTGGTGTATCCGAGAGTGAAAAGCTGATGAACGAGAGCAGGAATAGCGTTCGGGTCCATTAATAAAAGAAAAGGAAAAGAGCGTAGATGCGTCTCGTAAGGCTGGAGAGAATAATACAGATAAGCGGACAGAAAAAACGTTAGCGAGGGACAAGTGGAGGGGCTCGAGTCAATGGCGAGCGCAGGAGGCGAGAGCGAGACAGCGACGTAACTCGCGGTCGAGGGCGAAGGGGGGCGCGGGAAACTCCCAGCCCTCGGGGTGGGGGTCAATGGCGGCGGGAGTGGGGGCCGCGGTTCGCGAATCGACGCACCAGAGGTGTAACCGGAGGTGGGGGGTTGCAGCGCACGGTGCATCTAGGTGTAACCACTCGGTGGGGGGTATTGCCCCTACCGTAACCCCACTCCCTCGCCCACCCCCCACCAGGGCGACCGCTCCGTTCATGAGCGAGACCTCGGAGAAGTACAAGAGCGGCCGCTGCCCGCAGTCGCACCGGAGAAAGTCAGGGTGCCAAGATGTTGGTCAATCACTTGGGTGACACTGCACTCGACCGTCCTGTTGCTCGCGTCGATGCTGCCCTTCGTTCTTTCAGAATCGATGCCCAAAACCCGATTTTATGATTACTCACTCGTGCACTTTATGAATTGCTTTTATGAATGAACAGGTTGTATGGGAAAAAAGTGAGATTTTTCCTTGAGCACCGCGTTACTTATCGGAAAATCTTCAAGTTGACTATCGGTCTAAAATACATGAACAATTGATATCGAGAGAGGAGTAGCTCTCTAGACAGAACAGAATGAAATAAGAATTTGTATAATTAGGACTTGATAAGAAAGGGTTGAAATAAAAATTAAAGTGAATTTGAAATTGAAAATTCCTGGGCAATCGCGTTGCGCAACAGAAAACCGAAAACCCAGTCTCCTAAAATAATGAACGGCTGAACATTAGCATAGGCTTCTTGCGCAATAGCAATAAATCCATCCAAACGAAGCACAAAAACAAACGCGATCAAAGGAAAATCCAACGATGCACCCGCGGAATAATTGTCGGTTCATTATATCGGCAACCGTAATGTTTCTTATGTACCGACTGGTTGCGCGGAAAATTTCGGAACTTCAACTCACACATACACTCAGATAGTAGGGTGGCCGTGTGCGCCATTGAAAGAGAAAGTGCTCTTGGGATGAAATTGTGAGTCGCGGTGAGTTAGAGAAAGAGGGAGAAGAGGGGAGGGGAAAGGAAAGTAGCAGCGGATAAACCAGAGAAGTGCAATTGCGCAATCCTAATCTTTCTTTCTTTCTTTTTTTCTTTTAGAATTCCTTCAAGACAATTATCGACCAGGTGTACCGCGGTTTGAAAGAAGCACCCGATTTTATTGTCCGTAAAATTTTCCAGTGTAAATTTTCGCACGGTGAGCGTGAGATGACAGTTAAGAGTAATTGGATCTTATTTACGTCTCTATTTTTACTTTTTGCAGAGAGACTTAACAGACCCATTTGATTGAAATAATAATCTAGACTTATTTCTTATGTAATAATCGTTTCTTCATTCACAATTATTATATTAGCATGTTTTTAAAGAATGGTTACTAATGATGTTGAATATTGGAAATGGAAGTGTGAGAAATCATTAGAGGTGATCTTTATCACTTTGATTTCCTTGTATCAGTCTCTGATATGTAAAGACTACGCAAACAAATTGTTCTTAGTACTCTCATGAAATTCAAATTAATATCGATTTTCCAATGCACACTCCTACAATGCCTAGCACTATGTAAATCAAAAAAGTGTAAAATTTATGCAAAAACATCGTACCTTTTGCGTGGTGTAATTTAGATATGAAAAAGAACAAAATTAAATGCAAAACATACGCTGCTCATTGCATAAACTCGGAGAAAGTGATCCCGCGAAAAAATAGCTTAAGCTATGCGTAACGTGTGATTTTTTGATAATCACAGACAAGAGTCGATTATTGCTCTTTTTTTATATTTGATTTATTGCGAACTGTTTGCCTTCCGATTCGCAAACCATTCGTTGAGAATTTTTTATCTGATATTATTTTGCAACACGACCATTTGATGAAATTTTCTAAGTAGCAAGAAAAATTTATAATTCACATTTTTTAAATCAATACCTAAAAAAAACTTTTTTGCTTAATAAATAGTTCAGAATAAAAAATATAATTGTATGCTTACAAAGATTTTTGTTTTATAATAGACAGAATAAAAATTCGATTAGTTAACTTTGGCATGTATTTTTTTTTATTAACACATCAAACGTTAAAAGTCTTTGAACTATAATCATTCGGTATTTTATGTAATTATATACCCATATGAGTATGTCGATTGTATAATTTATTTTTTTTCTTTACTTTAAAAATAAATGATAATAGCTCCAAGTCGAAAGTTGTACTTGTTGAATTTATTCCTTGAATAAATATTATTTTACAAAAAATTAGTTTCAGAAATATTGCTTGAATAAATTATTTGTTTTATAAAGAGATTACATCTTGTTTAAATTGTTTACAAATTGAATATAAAATATTCTTAAAAATTTATTAAATTAAATGCAAAGAAAATAGTGAAAAATGTAGTTCCCTCGATGTTTAGATCAAGAGCTTTGATTAGACGGAAAATTCTAGATTTCTCTTGACTTAATTTTTCTGTTGAAAATTTATCAACAGTACTTTATTAATAAACAGAACATTTAATTTTATACGTACGAACTTTATCAAGAGAACTGAGATTTTTTAAGTAGTTTAAATCCGTCGAGGTCAGACTTGCCTTGAAAGTTCCTTAAAAGTTAATCTGCTTAATTTATTGTGCAGTATTTATCGAATAAATTGATAAAAGTTGTAGATAATAAATGAAATTGAAATATTTATAATAATTACTAGAACATTGCTAGAAAATTTACGTATATAAATTATTTTAACGATTGGTATTAATGAATAATAATTTGTATAATTTGTAAACGTAACATTTTTAACTTTTTATATTACACCAAAAAGATTAGATTGAATTAATTATATCTAAAAACTAATTTTTATTTCATTGTTAAATTTTTTGAATGTTTTATCGTTAATCGATAATTTCTCATAAATTGTATGCAATTTTTGTTGTATATATTTGGACGTTGATATAACTTTATAAAGTAGGTATTTAATTTAATAATTTATAAATTGTCGTAATTAAAAACAATGTATTTTTAGTTTACTGATTATTTATTAAACGCGAGCGACTGTTGTTGTTATGTGCATTTCTCTATAATTATTTATAGCCGTACACGTATAAAGACGGGGGTTAGTAATTAAAGTTCGATTCAATTCACACAATGCAATGCAATAAAAAAAGTTATGCAAAGTCGACTGAAATAATTGAAAAGCCGAAGACAGAATATAGTATTACATTTTAAATCGTATCAATGGAAGGAGCGTCATGTTTGTATTGATAATTGAGTAAAGGGTACCTGTTTAAAATGTAATTCGAAATTGTATCGACAAGTAAATATGCATGGGTAAAGGGTGGATCGAGTCGAGGAATATTGGTGAATTGGTTAACGAGGACCGAAGATTGATTAACTTTTTTTTTTAAGGAGGCACAAAACTAACTGCAAAAGGATGTCTTTTAATCAACGAAATCGCATAAATAAAATGTTTACATTGGTTATAAATAGCCGGGAGAATAGAAGAATATAAGAGCGAGCGAGCACAATACTCACCGGGGACTAGAATAAAAGTCACCAAACGAGAGGTGGAAAAAAGTAAAACACCAGGGAGAAGGATGCAAAGAAATTGAGTGACGCAATCGCGGCATTGGATGGAAAGCCATAGACGACGCTTCTAAGCTCCGTGGGCCTCTCTCTCGCTCTGGTAGCGCGAGCGAAGCGAGTCCGCTCGCTCGTTCGGGCTCGGCGCTTATGTAACGGCATTTTCTTGGTGGAGAGGGACTTGGCGCACACAGACGACGACGTATGACCTTCCTCTCCATGGAAAGGATGGATCTGAAATAGCAACGACCCGTATATGGGTCAGCGTGCATTGTGCCGCGACCCTCTTCACGCAGAGGCGGTTTTACGCCTCGAAAATAGACGCTTTATCAGCGAGCGAGCGAGTAATCGAGCGACAACCACCACCAAACAATCCCACGTACGTGTGAATTGCATTTTTGCGGACAATCTCGCTTTTTGGTTCTGCAGTTTTTCTGCACAACGCTGGCAAGCTTTGTGCAACGGGACACCCCGGGTGCACCAACGGTGAAAGTGGTCGGCGAATTTTGTTGGAATCGCCGTCACGGATTTTTTTTTATTCCTTTTTTTTAAATATATATTTATATTTGATAGAAATATAAATCCTCTTCACATGCGATAATTAAAGCTTAGTTGTACGATTATTATTTGCATTTATTATTATATTATTTCATATATTTTGCGAGAATTGCATGATAAATAATTACGTTCTCAAAAAATTACAATTTCGGACAGTGAGCACCACCGTGACTGATTAAGCTATTTTTTTAAAATAAACCCTACCTCTAAATATGCATCCCTTTCACGGGCAATGACTAAATTATACCTAAATTAGAATTAGATACGTAAAAAATAAAATAATATGTTGCATTTGCAATCATTTTATATATTTCATGAAACTGCCATTCTTGCGGATGTTTTGTGATTTTCGCAGTTTTCAAATATTCTGCTTTTTAATCCTTTAGGAAATCCTTATTTTGAAGAGGGAAAATGGTAAAAAGTTTTTACTGCTTCATTATAAAGAACCATCGTATCTATTTTTGATATTATTTTAGATATATTGTAGCTCTGCATGTACATCTTTTAGATGTAACAATTGGATTTGAGATAATTTGCAATTTTGATCATTAATAGTATTAAATTGTCGTGATTTAATGATATTTAAATGCATTATTTTATGCTAATTTCAAATACAATACATAATAACTAATGTTAATTTTTTCTTTATAATTAGATTAAATATGTTTAATTATGTTAGCATTAAAATATAAGAACTAGATATTATCTAAAAAAGTGAAATAGTTGGGAGTTTTTTAAGTTTTACTACAAGCAACCGTCGTAACTGCTTTTGCCATTCTCATAGTATTTTTTTTTTTATTCGTACGTACATCTAAAAGTCACATGTATCAATTTAGTTTTAGTCAAATTACATCTCAATCATTAAAATCAAATTGTTATTAAATTAATGATATTTAATGATATTTAAACGCACCATTTTATGCTAATTTCAAGTTTTTTAATATATAAATATTATAATTATTAATAATTTTATAACTAGATTTAGCATGTAGAGCTGCTCTGAAATTGTGGGATCTCCACCTACGCCTATTGGTAGCTTTCAGTGTTACACAACTGCAGATAAAACGAAACGTCCACTAGTGCAATCTCGTATTATTTCCTATGAACGTGTACCACGGGAATACATTCATTCGGTTATTATAAAAATAACATATTATTACTTATTAACTCGTTAAGAGTTAAGAATCAAAATTTTTAATTCTACAATTATGTGCATTTTAAGAATTATTTAACGCTGAGTCCTGGTCTATGTATTTTAAGATTTGTAGTACGAATGTAAACGCTGATATTCATAAATGAATATACTCGCGCTTAAATATAGTTGATAAAGGAAGTCTACTAATTATAACTGCTCATTAAAATACAACTGGAACAGTGGTTTTAATTTTTAACAGTATAACGCATATGCTACTCGTATCCCTTAATGATTACAATTTATTTTTAATTACTTTTAAAACTGGAATAAGAAAATAATTTAAATAAAAAATTATTTAAATTGCGTATCATTGGATGCGAAAGGGTTTTTCCATGATTTTCACATAATTGTTGAGAGATGAGTCGCAATCAATCGGTAATCATAAAATGCAATTCAGCAAAAATGTTCCCTTGTATGTAAAAATATTATTCGTTTAAATTGGTGAGATATTAAAAGCGAGAAAATTGGCCGAACAGCCGGGGCCCGTGGCACCTTTTATTTTTTAAGCACATGAATTCCGCAAATTAAAATTTGATTCACAATCTTGAATGGACGTTAAAATTACCATAAAATAATGACAGAGACTCGGGAGAGAGAGCGCACGAGCACAAATGCAAACATTTCTCATTAAACTCCGTGTTAATGTATGTGAAGCCAAGTTAAAAATAGCTTTTATTAGCCCGTATAATTCCTATTCTGGAGCGCCAGTCTCACCGCGTTATTACCATGGCTTGCAGTTTCTCTACCTTCCTCGGGGGTCCAGTCATCTCTCGCCTCTAACTTATCAAATCGCAAATCGAAATTCCGAGCCGAGAAATCAATAGGAATCGAAACGCATAATCGGGAGCAGCTCTGCTCCACGCAAAATTGCCGGGCCGTCCAATCAGATTTCGAGGGGATCTATTAGCTCCATTATCACAATAATCACAATAATCACAATAATCACAATAATCACACCTTTTGCATCTCTCGCGCTCGGACACTTCGCCTCGGATAATTTTGTTATGTGTGTTTCGGAGGGCATGGGGTTTGCTCGAATCGACGATTCGAATCGCATAGCTAAAGAGATACGAGGTCATTCGATGGAAATAAACGCTTCTCTTAAAGATGAATGTGTTCGTAAATCGTGGAAGTACCGAGTTACTTATCTACTCTAGCATTAATTTAGGTAATAAATCATCGTAATAAGAATTGTATTTATAATTGCTTCTTTTTTATCATACGATACTTTTGTTATTTAAAGCCTCTTATGTAACATCATGAAATTGAAATTGTTTACGCAATATCATTGATTAGTGGTATATCATTGATACATCGTATGCTTATTAAATACAGCGAGCGAAATTATATCACACTACTTTCTATCAAAAAATGACTACACTTTACTGAAATAATAATCTTTTATTTAATAGCTAAACGTATGCAACGTGGATTTTTACACGGAACCTACTTTCTACTCCTACAGTCCTTTTCATTTTTTTTTTTTTTTTTTTTTTTTTTTTTTTGTTGTTTCTTCTTTTTTTTCAAAAATAAATTTCTCTGAAATTTATGACATCACGAAATGCAAATTTCGACCGTAAATTAATGATTTATCAAGTGACGTGCAACTCAAAATCCAAAAGATAAACACGTTTTAAAAATTAGTAAACAAAAGAGTGTTATTGAACTTGATATTATAATATATTCTAAATCCATCAGCACCATTGACAGTTGAATTTAAAAGCAACTGTTTACGTAGTCTGTAAATGTCAGAAAAATTTTGAAGCTCACGGTGAAAGCGCAAACTGTCGAGGCGAGGCCACGTCGCTTATATGACTAACATAATATGTTTTTACAAATAAACGCTCATCGATCATAAAGAATTGCGGATTGCCAACTGTTATTTCAAATAAAGCACTGACGCGAATATCAATAATTAATCGCGTATTATATTTCAAATTATGAATCCAGTTGACGCTCGTAATGATGATCAAAAGCGGTCTAATAACATTTTCTTTCTGGGTGAGATTGATTATTTATTTGTTTTTTTTTTTTTTAAGTTGCCCATCGTGGCAAAGAGATGCAATAATTTGAGAAATGATAAGTTTCTTGTCGCTCGAGTATCTTTGACGCATATTCATTGCAGCTGGAAAATTGATGTCACTTTGGATCATAATCCCGCGACTTCAGAATGCGACGTTTTAAGAGATCACGGCGGCGAATCCAAGGGAGGGACGTTCGACCTCATTCGAGGGATATAAATCACATCCTTACCTCGAGTACATCTTCATGCGAATGGAATGGCGAGTACCGATTTTGGAAGGGAGTGGGCGGGCTTTCCAAAAAAAGACCTAAACCTAAGGCTTAGACTCGTGATATGCACTTCCGGGACCACAAGTATCGGAAGAAAAGGTAAAAGAGGATCGAGAAGTGGAGAGGTGAGATCGGTGGCGATAAAGGGGATTAAGTCGCAACCTTTATGCTGTCAGTTTTAGAACTACACGAGAAAATCTATTGGGAAAGTGCTTTTCCACAAGCCGATTATATTTCTCACTGGAAAATTCATCTCTTGGTGCGCGATCTAGTTTCTTAATTTTTAAGTCCTCTGTTTGTTCGAACGGAAGGGACTCGATCTTAAATTCATATTTATAAGTTTAATACACTCTCCATCCCCAAGATTGCGTGTGTGCTACTTTTGAAATCCAGTGAAACTTCTAGAGGTTGAAAAAATTATCGCCTACAGATTTACATTTTAATATGTTATCGCGCTATTTCGAATGTCACGTGACAAAATTTATCCTTATACCAGTTTCTCGGCAATTGCATTCAACATCAATGATAATTCTACGTAAGCTTTCTTATTTTTCACTCTATGGTTTATTCATGTACACGATTATACAATAATGTACAATATATTTTTTATATTTTTTTAAAGCAATTTGTATATACATATATGAATATGAGTTAATTTAATAATTTATGATTTAAATCTTTGTTACATTTTGCATCAGCATCGAAAACATGTTAGTACATATCTTCGTGTATAATCACTCAATATACTCGTAAATTCATATTGTGTATTCACTCTTAACTCGAGTTATACATTTATATATTACAATCAGTCATCTATATGTTGATTTTATCATTGTCTCATAAAAAATTAAGAATTTATGACAAATGAATTGTTACTCATTGAGCAAGAAATTTTTTACTAAAACGTAATAATCACCTATACCAAATACAGATTATTTTCAATTTTGAAGGATTGACGAAAATACGTTGAAATATTTTAAATTCAAAGTATAAATTAGGGCAAAAAGAAAACTCGAAATTTTTCAGTATATTACTGTTCTATAATTTTATTAATTGGAATAAAAGAAAATATCATTTAAAAGATTGTAAAAAAAATTGGAAAACAAACGTAATGGACATTGTAAAGGAGAAAAATTATCATTCGTAATAGGAATAAAAACAAATTGATCACTTAAAAATTAATTGAATAAAAGTTCGAGAAACTTGTCATGAAAATGCAGCGTAAATCTAATTAATTAAAAAAGTCAAAATGCTTCACTGCATAAAACAACATTTCATAGGAAAGATTATGTAAGGTAAGTGAAAATCGCAATTTTTGGTAAAGCTTTTCCGAATCAAAATAGCATTCTCACCCTCGAACCGTGAAATGGCAAAATCGCGAATCCGTGAAACGAAATGTCGAGCCCTCAGGCTTTGTGACAAATGTTAAAACCTCGGAGGAAGCCCTCGGAGTTGGAAAAATCGCGACTCATCGATTGGGACGAGCTGTCAAAACGGAGCCCATCCCCGTCTCCATTCCCATCTCATTTCCATCCCCCCAACCCGACCCAGAACCATCGCGCCGACCTCATCGGCGCGCGTCCAAGAGCCGCGGAAGGGAAGCCACGAGAGTAACGGGAGAGTATCCGAAGTGCGGACCTCGACCCAAAAACGAAGCCTCGGGGGCAAAGGGGAGGATCCGTGGCGACGACCTTACCTGAACTGCGGGATAGGCCCCGGGGGAGAGGGCGCGAGGGGTGAAAGATGAAAGTACCGTATGGAGGTCGAGGACGACGGCGAGGGCGCGAGGGAGGGGTTGGCGTTCCTCAACCTTTGCCCCAGATGATCGGCTCGTGATTGCACGCATTGGGGTTGCAACTTGCGGACCGGGGCAGGGGGCAGGGTGGGTGTTCCGGGTTGGAGGTGATAAACGGAAGAATTTTACGGGCGATCCGCACTCTGGTTATTTATTCACTTTGTTCGAGGGCCTCCCGCCCTCCTTCCCTCCCTACCTCCCCCCCCTCTCCATACACACACCCAACCACCCCCGCACGGGCGGTGGTCAACCCTCGAATTGAAGTGCACTTTGAATTTTAGATTAAAGGGGCTCGCACAATGATAAATGTCCTATAGTTTAATCGATGCCGGCAAATGCCGCTACACTTGACATTTTTATCGAGCAACCCCGTTATTCCAGCCTTTTATTTCCACTTTTAACCACATTTATTTTTTCAAATCAGTCGTCATCTGAAATTGTTAAGGGATGACAGGTGCTTTTTAAAGTGAATAATTGTTTTGAGGGATAAATTGTGACTTCATGCTTTGTGCGAGCAGGCAATTATTTAAATAGACCTAACTTGGTTTGTCAGAGAAACCTATTGAGAATTTGTGACTCGACACGCTAATAAATCGCCTAATGATATTATAATCAATTTTCCGGCATCAGATAGGTATCTCAACTCACTTTTTAAATTAAATAAAATTCTACATTTTAATGCTGTATTATCTTTGTCGAATATTGTTATGCTTCTAAATAGATTTTAAACGTAATATGTCATTGGTAAGAGCCTGTTGCACGAGTAATCGATGACAGATTGGATTATCAGAGATATTTGGATTTACCTGTTTGTATTTCCATGTGCATTCTGATATGAACGTGCATTAAAGAGAAATAGACAAATGAATGATGGAAATTCGACGAATATATGGTTTTCTCATGCTCAAAACTAACGATAAATTGTAAAGTCTACAAATTTATAGATATTTTATACATTTATTACGTGTAAAAAAATCACTGGCAAAAAAAAAGCAAGTTACTTGAACATTTTACGTATTCAATAAATTTTGAATTCTAGAAGTTAAGGTCAATCATCTTTTTTTGTTGTTGTAAAAAAGTAATTAAGTAAGCTTCTAAACATCGGATACAGTTATTTAACGCCAAAAGAGCCTAACTGTAAACATGTGTTACATTGCATAGTTTGAAAATTTGTTAAACTTTAAACTAATTCATAGTATTGATAAAAGCACGTTCCTCTCACGAAAATATGGAACAACAATTTCCTTCGGCTCGCGACCACAGCGGCCATTAATATTTACCTCAAGCATCTCATTGTGCATAACATTTATATTTATGCAGTGTGATGCATCTGTAATATTGCACATTATGATATATTGCGCAAATTTAGGGCAACTCGAGCGAACATTTAAGCTCTTGCGAACAGTCTGGATTCACTCAAATTTTGATACGACGCAATTCGAGGGGAATGCTTTTAATGGAACAAAAAGGCATCCGTGGAAGAAGATGCGATTTTAATTAAAAGAGTTTCACACGAGTTATTTATAAATTAAAAATATTTTGTGTAGATTTATTTGATAGAAATAGCGAGAAAAATTCATCGCAAATGTTTTCAATTCTTTTGTGTTAAGGAATAAAGGGAAAATTATTAACTGTATTATTATTTCTTATAAGCAACATTTTGATTCGTGAAGCTGCACTTGAATAACGCTAAACAACGGATTACGCGAAATTGTAATCCGAATAAGCAATTATATTTGGAACCGAATTTCTATTCAACTGATAATTATAAACAATATGCTGCAGCTGAATTTCGTACCGACGTTTAATTAAATTTTCTCATTTTCAAGTTACCTATTATTGACTTTGAACGTGACACATTCACCGCATAAGTGGAAAACTGGAAAATTAATGGTTTTAACTGAGTTTATAATAAAGCTATCTCGGTATTGAAAATAAAAATTCATTTGGGAATTTAGGAAATGATTTTGCTTAAGTGGTGTTACGCTAGTGCATCGGCGCATAAAATTTTTCAAAGCTCTCATGTGCTTATGATAATCATCATAAACTCGTTCTGAAACTGGAACTCTATATAAAGTGAAAATTAGATCACGAGGATTCTCCCTTCGAACATATCACTCGTAGTAAGTAGATTTAGCCTTGCCCATCCGATGTAAATTTTTGAAATGCTCATCTCTTCTTTTTTTACTTTCATCTATGAGTTCATTAGCTATCCGATGTTATTATCTGAAAATAGATCCTTTTTATTCCAGTAAAATTTGAATTTTATATTTATCTGCGTTACGATGACGTCGTAAATTTTCAATAAAAGAATTTGTTTCATCAATGATTTATAGAGATAAAGTGGAGCAAAGCATTGGTGAAAATTCATTATTTGTTCTAGGTCAGATTAAATAATCGTATTTATTGTAAATGCACATACATGTATATCTATGTATATAAAATTACTTTTATTCGATCATGATTTTTTTAAACCTAAGGTTACATGCTATCATTTTCAATGCTATACTTTCATTTAATTACAATATTTATATGATTTTATATAAGTGCATGAGAGTATTATTTTCGTATAATTATTTAATAATTATATTCTAAATTTGCGACAATTTTCTCATAGTTTACTCTTAATAATATACATAGGTTATTGTAATAGAGATTTAGAAAATAGTTTTAGCACAATATCAAAGCCTTGCATAATTTTTATTAAAAGGAGCTAAAAACTCTTCATTATTCAAGCAAGTCTGAAATGAAATTTATTTAATTAGTCTCTAAATTTATTAGACTGTTGTAAAGCCTGTTCTCTTAATTCTTTATGTCAAATTCACATTCTTTATGTATTTACAGTAATGTAAGCGGTCAATCACTCATAATTTATCGTACAAAAAAACCCAAGTGTAAGAACCATCATAATATTTTGAGGAAAGTATTCGTTCATTCAACATGAAGAAATTGGCATTTAAAAAGTAATAATGTTGCAACGTATGATCCATTATGAAGTTTTTGGTAATTGATTATTTAAAACTTACATAAAGCTTTGATGAATCGACTAAACAATCCTGAGTAAATAATATATAGTAATAACAGTAATATTGAAAAGTATGAACTTTAAAATTTATCGCATACATAAATAATAATAACAATAAACTATCTATTAATTGAAAATATTTTATAAATGTCATGCAAACGATTTTACTTACAATTTTTTTTATATTTAAAAATCCTATTTTATTCTGCAAACATATTTTTATTTTCAACTGCAAATAATAAACGCATGTAAAAATAAAATTTCTGTAAATATATTTAAAAATTTTTTTTTAAACTAACTATTTTATGGTAATTATTTTATGAACAAGTATTTAAAATTAAATTGTACCACAATTATCTTTCGGGAAAACTTGTACAATTTATCACGTTATTTTAAATTTAAAATAAATATTAGTTGATGATGTGCTTACATCTAATCACATAATTAATTCTAAATTATCAAGTTTAAGCAAACATTGATGAAGTCAGTCGCTCCAAAACATAAAAATTTCAATTTGTATTGAGTTTGCGAATGATTCAGCAGCTTTCCATAAACATGTAAACATGAATAGAAATGTTTTCCATCGTGCTATAAAATAATCTTTTTATTTGCTCTATTAGTTTATTTAATTGGATTTCATAATTAAATAACAGACAGAAAATTAAAGGTGTAATTACTGTATATATAAATGTAATAAATTCAATATATTCTATGAATATAATAATTAGACATCTCGTAACATAAATATTATTTATATCATAAATTATTTTCAATAAGAGTTATGTAGTAATGCTTTTTTATACATATATATTTTTTATAAAAAAAGTGAAAATTGTTGATAAATTGAGTTATTTATACACTAGTTTCTTTATCTTCTATCTATAATTCTATAAAAATTGTCGGTATTTAATTTTATTAGAGGTATTTACTTGTCACAAATGTCCATGTATAATATATATTTTAGCGAATTGTTTTTTTTTTCCTTTATATACAAGAATTTTCAACGTTTTTTCTCTATTAACATTTTGAAAAAAGATTTTGTCGATCTTTTGTATATAGAAACTATAGCTTCCCAATTGAAAGTTGCTTTGAAAACTACTTATAATTTGAATTTATGAATACTAAGAATGTACAGATAGCATTAAAAGTTATATACAGAGATGTATATTTAAATTTCAGAAGGAAAATGAAATCGTCTTTTCATAAATTTTAATTCTAATCTTAATTTTAAATTTAATTTTAATCTTATTGGCTTATTCTTTTATATTGTACAGAAACTATTGCTTATTAATTGGTCGATTGAATAAAGGTTGATAATTGAATTTATGATCACTAGCCATTTACTAACAATACATAAATAGTAATAAACGTTCTGGCAGTGGTATAAATTTCTCTTTGAGAGGAAAATGGAAGCAGTGCTCTTGCCTTTTAATAGATCTCACAGAAAATAAATAGCAACCGGTATGGTTTTAATTTTTTAGCACCAGCCCATAGAAATATCATCAGACTCCAGATAAATATTACGTTAAAAAAACTCCTAGACTGTCACTGTGTCTAGTTTTGCCCTGGGCTCCGGGGAATTCTTGTTTACATCCTTTTGTATGCCTCAGCTCCGGGTGCATCTTCCGTCCGAGATTCGCAACTCGGGTAAGACGTTCAACCACGAGTCGCGACCTTCGACTTCAATGAACTCGAAGTAAGGCCGAGGAGCTGGATAAGTCTTCTCGGACATTAATAGCGAAAATCAGGCGCGTCGTCACTCTTCGCTCGTCAGCCAATCTCCGAATGCGGCCGATATGTACTTGCATCCAAGGTCTCCTCGCTTGCCCAAGTGCTTGTCCGATCTATCATGTCATGGCTTTTCACGCATTTTCCCTAATCGTCCGCACTTTCCCGTCCGCCGCTTTTCCTCCTGTGCGTTTGCGGTATTTCCCAGCCGTAGATCGCGGCGACTGTCGGCTTTCTGTGATTTCTTGTGTTTTTTTTACTTTTGTTTTTATTATTGCTCACGAGAAAAAAGGAGCTGTAATAACAATAATTTTCATTCGCGAAACCAAACAAGGTTATGGGTTTTCTATCCATCTACCATGCCAGACAATACACTTTTCATTGTTGACCATATACTTTCAAATCAATTGAAGTGCTAAAAGGAAATTTCAAATGAAAACCTCTCTTTTAAATCAACACTTTTGATACAAGTTTTAATTTTTTACAATGTAAGATGACAAAAATGTTGTTTACTAACGACGCTAATGTCAAAACTCTTGTCAAACATAATTTTAAAACCTGTTGTTAAAGACCATTTAGTAAGACGATAATATTGAAATATAATAAAAACAAAATTTTTTTATGTTTGAAGGTTTTAATTCTACAAATAAAACTTCTAATTTTTAATTATTTAGTATTTTGCTTGTAAATGTTGAAATAATATAAGTTTAAATCCTTATCTAATCAATATACTATGTGCTACATAATAATTATTTTTAAACATTCATCTTTTTCAATAATTTCAACCATTTCACTGAAATTGCCCTTGATGATGATAAAATTTTAGATTAAATAGATAAATATTATTTATATTTATCCTTTAAAATTGATGAAATCGGTATTAAATATATTATACACATGGAAATTTTTATATGGAACCTAAATTTAAAGTATAATTATGGTTTGTCTGTATAAAATTTAATTGAATACATTATTTACAATTAAAAAAAAAAAAATCTCATTTAGAGATCTTTCTATATAATTTTATTATTTATTTTTCTTTAAACAAGTATTTCAACTGAAAAATTGAATTTACTTTACAGATAAAACACTTTAAATCAATATTTACTCGATTTTAAACTAAAAAATATCATTTTAAGATTTCGAATTACTATTAATTTATTATAGACATTAATTATAATTTAAGTATACTAAAACAAATTTAAATTTTATAAAATTACAAATGAAAACTAAAATAAATAATCATACAAAAATTGTGTTATTAATGATAAGTAATCAATTTTTTATGAAAAATTTTACTTCGTTCAAAAACTTAATAAAAATACGTAAATAAAAAATTTCTATCAAGTTCGAGATTAATCTAGTTTCAGAATAAGAAAATTATAACAACTTTCGAAATCTGATTTATAAAACTTTACTATTTTTTAAAATTTTGCTTTATTCATCGCTAAAGAGAAAAAGAATTTTCTAAGGATGCAGACTCACACGTACAGACACAAGAAATATTTGAAATTTTTATCTCAACGATATGAAGTTACTCTCATTTTTAATATCAGCATCATTGTATTACCTAACATATATATATTTATAGAAAAAACTATAAAAACTTTGGTTGAAATTTAACGATATATAAAATACAAAGTTTATTAAACTCTATTAATTATAATTGTTGGAGGCACTAATAATATAATTATTTTTAATTAATATTAAAATGAATGTATTTAATATAAAACATATTTTTTTTTTTTTTTTTTTTTATAGTTTTTTTTTTTTTATAAATATTTTCAACTAGTTCACATTCAAACAATATTTTTTATACATCTCTTTTTAATGTAAGTCAAACATTGTTTCAGTTTTCTATATAATGTAAAAAATCTAGAAATATATTTTTATGACGGATTCAATTATAATATAATATTTTAATAATAGTTTTTTTCAATGAATCGGAAAGTAAAAAACAATTTTCAAGTAATACTATAATAGTAGACAATGTAGGTTAATCCTTACGACTAATTAATATTTTTTTTTTAATCGTTAAAATTTCTGAAGGGATGCAAATCTCTTTAAAATGAATAGGCTCATGAATGAGTTATTTTGGTTGTCGAATAATCCCCGACTTATTTTCCATTATGCCCTCTGTGAAAAATCACTGAATAGACCTGTTTTCATTGGTAAGCCTGAATGTTATTGTAATAAGATGTCATTTCGACGAATGAGCCTTATCTATATATTTTATGCGAATGAATTTCTGTAGGTGGATTCGAGTAATCCTCGAAGCAAACTAGTGCGCCTAGGAATCTAGGATGGGTGACCCAGATAATAATAGCTCAGACGAAAATGGAAGTGCGCGGTTTGTTTCACCTGAGCAAAGTAGCCCCCGTATCGCCAGCGAGTTTCCGGTGCAAAACACCCGTGCGATGATTAAAGGATCGGGGGCTTTTCTGGAGAGTAGCGGGCGCTTTTCACATCCAACGGGAGGAAAACGCTTTTCTTTCTTGTGTATCGACGTGCTCGGCTCGCGTCAATGGCGATTCCTCCGTGAATTTGAACCTCATCGACGCATCGTCCCCACCTCCTCCTCCTCCTCCTCCCCTTCCTCCTCCACCTCCTCCGAGGCTCCGTGTGACGACTGACCCAGTTACGCGGCTCGGAGGTAATGACCGATACCGCACCACGACCACGTAACCCTCCGCCCCCACCTCCGCTCGCGAGTGAGGGCCGCTCCCTCCCTCCCTCTCTCTCTCTCTCTCTCGCTCTCGTCCGTGACCACATGAGGAGCGGGGCCGCGCGGCCGTCGATCGATCGAGGATCGAGGGACCGCGTCGATCCATTTTCCCGCGAGCGATCGCGGATCGATGGATCGCGCGATGTGCAATAGGCGATGGGCGACCTTTGGGCCACCGCGCGCTCCGGGACCTCGAACTCTGATTGCAACGTCGCCATTATCGCCCCAACCAATTAGACGCGAGAGCGTTAGAAAACGACGTCGACGCATGCGCGCGGCATTCAAGTTCAGGCGAGTACTCGCGCGCGCTCTTTCACTCGCCATCACGATCGCTGTGAGAGCGGCGATGCTGGCGATGTTGGCGATGGCTGGCGTGCTGGTGCCTCTGGTGCTAATATATTTATAAATTTATCGCGACTTCCAAACGGGCTCGACGCTCTTGCGAAATCCCACTGACGGCCGTTTTTCTACACACGCACACTCACGTGCCTCAGGCGCTAAGCCACATTTTATTCTTCTTACGTTTTTGTCATTCATTGCGACTGATGCTCGAATGCACCAACCGTTTTTCTAAAATCGTTCCTTTCTCCACTTCGACAAATACGTAATTAAGCTTATCATAATTAGGATGAGATCATTAAATATCCTTGATTTAGAGACGAATATGGAGAAGTTAATTTTTATTATTATTACATGCAATTATCTATGTTTAAGGTACATTTAAGCAATTTAAAATAATCACAAATCATTGAAATGAGACGTATAAAGTGCCAAAGAGTTTTAACATTTGTAAAATTACAATTGCTAATATCATGAATTATAAATGTTTCAAATGTATCAGATGCTGCTTTAAATTACTTAATGTATTTAGACCGCTCCCATCAATAAAATGAAAGACTAAATTAATCAACAATTGCATACCCGTAAATGAACTGGTAAAAGCGAAACATTGAAAAATTTGACTCGTATCACTGAGAATAGAGTTACTCTAAAATTTTTCTCAACATCAACATAAAACAAACTATACGTATATATATATCCATGAATAATAAATTAATATTTGAAAATAGAATATCTTTTTTTTTGAGAAAAGATTAATATAAATTATATTCTATTCATTAGAGTATCAGGGTTTTGCATACGAACACATCAAATCTTGTTTCAACTTAAATAAGATCGATTGCGTATAAAACTGAAGAAAAATTAATTGTGCAATCTTTTATGAGACACGAATTTTTATAAAATGCAGGAAGATGTATTAAAAAATACAATGCAATTTTCCGAAGATTAGTTCGCAATGTTTACAAATTAAATGTTTAGCGCATGAATTTTTAATTTCAGTTTTACCACCTGAGTACAAAGCAGTAGAAACGTTGTGGTGAATTTTTAATTCATTTCAAATTTCCTTCTCATAGATAAATTATATATTAATAAGCTATACTCGTCTGCTTGTCGAGAATTTTTTATATTTTCACACTAATTAGTGAAAAATGAAGGCTACATTTTGAAATATATTTACTTTTAAAATTAAATAATTTAAAAAAAGATGATTCTAGTCCATTTAACACTAAACAAATGACAGCACATTTGTCGAACAAGCCTTTATACTTGTTTTCACTTACCACGAGGCATAAACATAATCTAAGAGCTTAATGGAGGAAAAAGCGCAGAAAATAAATGGTGATAATTAATTGATTGATAATATATACAAAAATGAAACTCATGATTGTAGCGAGCTTTATAGAATAAATCACGTGCTTAGGCTTAACTCGCGATATGTTTCGTAATTCAATTGAAAGAAGGTACAATCAGAAAGTTACAGATGCAGTCATATTGACCATTTACAATGCAATTCCAACATTCCAAGGGAACGTCTCATGTGGTTGCAAACCACTAGAGAATCATCACCTGAGAATATTAAGCTACAAGAACTTCGATAAATGGACATCAGGTTTTCGAGCAGCAGATACAACAAATGAAATGTCAAAAAAGATAGACGATCGAAAACTCAGAGAAACAGCCATTGGAGGAGACTTGAAATAAGAACATTTTTCTAAGAAATTGTCTTAAGAAGTGACGTTTTGAAATATCAAAAATATCGTTTTGTTACACTTACAAGTAGAAATATATATATGTACGTGTGCATCAGAATAGTGTTGGACGACCTAAATAATTTCCTATCACTTTGTACTCTAATAAAATGGTCCTTTTTCAACCCTTAATGATCTCTTAAATGACTAATTTAAGGTATTTTTGGTAAAAAAAATTGGTAACTTGCTTCTGAATTAAATATTTATAAACAACTAAAAATAATCCCATAAAATATACTTTAAATTTTATGTTTTAAAAAACATAGTTGAATACATTTTCGATTTATTTTAATTCCATGTTAAAATATATCATTTATATTGCTTCAAAATATCCATTAACTATTCAATGCATTTTTTATGCAAATATAATGTACATAATTATAATAAAAAAACAACAAAATTTGAAATTTACAATATTAAAAACTACTTTTGCTTGAAGAATTGAGACTTTCTTTCCTTTAAATATAGACTATTGTAAATGAATATTTAACCACAAGAAAACCTTTTATAATAATCAATTCTATGATTTTACCAATTTTAATACCGGACAAAGTTTATATTGCATAATAATAAATTAATTTATCAAGGAATTTGTACAAATATTACTAAATTGCATTTGAACTAAAATATACCAGTAATTGTGTGTTATTATAAAAATAAAACATTTGTATTTTATTTAGTAATATTAAACTGTTTCTATTCTAGATATATACAAATTTTTATTCATCAAATATTTATTGATTACACTGTAAATATTTAATGTTTTTTAAATTATTTGTAAGCATTAGGTTAAAATTTTTTTTTTGGAAAATTTATTCAGTATTGTTGTTACTTGTTTTTTAGTTACATATATGTGTGAACTTCATTTTTTAAATGCTTACTCACAGAAAAATATTGCATGTCAAACAAAAAATAAGTGTCCATTTGAATGTTTTAACAAAGTGTCTACGTTTTCTTTTATGTTCCTTGTAAATGAAAAGTCTGTATATGCATTCGACGTATTTCTTACGCACAAATTATAGTTAAACTTTTCATCATTATCTTCGTCATCAACAGAAGATGGTTTTCAATGTAACCTACGTTTGGTTTCTTTCAATTATTTTTTATTTATTACGTACTTCGCCTACCTTTGAACTGTATATTTAAACTAAATTACTTTTTTCTGAATTTTGTTTATATATTTATTATTTTATTATAATTAAAGAAAAAAACAATATTATCGTACACAGTGTAGTATACTTCACAATATCTGGTTTTAAATTTAATGATAAATGTTCGTCTGCATTGTAAAATATTTTATTTAATACTGTACATATATTTTAAAAATTAAATAGTCATAATATTTATATTTTACCATAACCAAATAATACAATAATTTCAAGTAAAAATTATTTATTACTAAATACGTCATATTAAGTAGATAAATAAACAGTAATTTATTAACAAAACCAAATATTAAATAATATAACTTTATGTTTGTTTATCTTATCTATAATTTTGAGAATAAAATACTACAGATGGGTAGTAACATGATTAAAGCATGCTTTCGTGAGCTATCATATTTTTTTTATAAACTAACAAAGTTGAGGTATTATAAAATTATTATCATACATTTTATTAAAAATGAATGAATATTACAACTGAATAAATCTTCGATTAAAATAAAATTAAAGTATGTATCTCGAAGTTTTATACTGGCGAGGTATATATAAAGGATGTGCTTACGCTTAATAACAAAAAGGAAAATAAATGGGAAGAATATGACAAATGAGTTCCATACAAATTGAATTGTAAATCAATACTTTAAGAAGATGTGAATCAAATTTCGACCCGATTCAAGAATATTCATTGAATTTTAATCTTATCGTATAAATAAAAGATGACAATATTTATCGAGGCTACAGAGGCATACACAAGGTTTAACAAATGTAAACAAACCCATAAACTCGCGCAATTTCATACATAAAAATAATAATTCAAATTTTGTATATGGGTCACCTAGGAATAATTGCAAAAAAGCTCACTTTATCGGGAAAGCTCATAAAGCTCTCGGGTTAAATCAGAGATAGTGCAGCCTTAAATCAATATGTGTTGGTAAACGTATAAAGAACAACCAATAAAGAACACCAACATTTACTCCATCCAAATAAACGTCCCGTGCTAATATCGCGCTAATATCAATTACAAGGTAAGGGGACAACAAAACCCCATTGTCGAGGATTTTGCCATTGTTTTTCGAGTATACGAACACACACACGCACACTATAAGGGGACAAGTCGAAAAGGGTGAGGAAGTCCCATTTCTCGGTTGATCGCGTGCGGCACGCTCTAGTTGCTCCTAACCATAACGGACGTTATATTTTAACATCCAGAAATTGTGATGCGAACTTTAAAACTGGCGCCCGAATTTATTCTACCTGTCTTCCATCCCCTCCACTAATTGCAAATTGCAAATTGCATCCCACACATTTTCCAGCGAGTTTGAGCCGTGTTCTCATATTTTTCAAACTTGGCTCTCTTCTCCACGAGGCCTTTGCAACTCCTAATCACGCTCTCACACGAAAATTAATAATAATTAATAAATTTAACATTTTATTGATCAGGTGCGAAATGGAACTCCTCCTCCTCTCCTGTGTACATAAAATACGCTAGTTAATGAGACTGCTTGTTTTCTTTCATTTTTTTAATCAGTTTTTAGATAGGGAAATACATAATTTCTATGGAAACAGCTACGAAAGTGAATAAAATTTAATATTTATTCTTTTGTTTATAATCGAAATTCCGTGTAAATTCATAAAAATCAAAATTTTAACATGTAATACAAGATTCTGAATGCCGAATCGCAAATCATTATCTTTCAATTATAAAAACGCACACGTGATGTAAATATCATACTTTTTTTCAATACCAAAGGAAAAATTCATTGAACATTAAAAACTAATCAAAATGATTTGATATTTCATGATCAACTGAATGCAGGTATTGAAATATCTACAAAAGTAAATGTAATTTTAATTGTATTCTTTTCGTTCTAATCAAATATATATTAACTAAATTTTATGTATGTGAATCCATACGTATTTTTATATTCTAAAGCAAATGGGAATTAAAACTTTGAAATGAAACTCTGGATGTCTGGAAAATAATATCATTCAATAGAATTCTATTGTGATTAAGGTAGAGCATACAGAACATATTATGATAATTCTTTTATTGCATATTTATTTAAAAATATTTTTAATTAATATTCCTTAAATCCAGTGATCTTAATTTTTCTTAATTATTCTGTTTCTATTTTTTGTTTTAACAAACACAATGTTTAATGGAATACATACGTACGTAAATGATAAAACAAAGCGAACAATTTTCAATAAATTTTATGTGATATGACATACTTATTTTTTATCATTTAATGTTTTACGCGTTTCATAATGTTTGGATGTGCAAATAATTCTAAAATTTATTTATTTTTATAATTCATTTGAAAGGAGTTCCAAACTAATGTCGTATAAATCAAAGCAGCCAGTATTCATAAATTTAGCATTTAACCGTGGCCGTAATCTTGAAGTTGCTCATTATTGACAACTGTGAGAAAGAAAATCTTTATTCGCACATCTCATTGTTTCGCAGACAAAAAGCGTTGGACGCGAGACGCAAACTCTTAGGCTGTCCTTGTCCGACACTCGAATTGATTCCAAGTCGGCAATCCGTGAAAATTCCAAAGGCAGCTTAAACTGACAAAGATGATCTCAGGTAAAAGGGGCTTAACCTTTGGCGTTGAGCATTAACTCGAGCTTTATTACATCACTCGGCGAATCCGCGAGGAATTGGAGAGGAAGGAGGGCCGCGAAGCTCGGCCGATTTTTCAAAAACCGTCAAAGTCGTCTCGTTTTATCCGAGAATAATAATTTTTAAGTCTAATCGTTGTCGCCGGCGGCGAGCGCTGCGTTTACGTTTGAGCACCAAGATCTGGGTCAAGAAGTATTTGAAATCCTTGAGAGACCGAAGCCTAGACTCGCTCTTTCTTCGGGCCGGCGGCGGCGTCGGCGGCGGGGGGGGGGAGTGCACTCGTAGTATACGTCCACATCCACATCCACGTCCACGTCCACGTCCACGTCCACGTCCGAGTCCACGTCCACGTCCACGACGTCTCCCCCGCTCCTCTGGCATTTTCCGCCGCCATTCGTGGACAAATGCGCTTTTCCTCGGAGGCGACGCGCGAATTTCACAGGCGACCGTCTCCTGCATTCCGCCGAGTATTTTTAGCGGGAATATGATTAAGTATGATCTGTAGCTAAATTATTGTTCGTGCCGAATAGGAGTAAATAAAGATGTTGTGCAAGCGCGTCTTTTCTAAATTCCCCTCAAAACAGTCGAATTAATCACTGGAAACGCACACACGCGAATTTTTATGCGGGAGTTGCAAAGTGGACTATTATGCTCAATTGTAATTGATAAAAATTTCTTGCAACAAGTTTAGGCACGACTGAGCAATCGCGAAAAAATAAAGGAAAAAGATAATCGGCATTTTTTATGAAACTAGGAAAGGAAATGTACAATAGTACTCGGGTTGGGGGGAGGGGGAAGGGCGATTAAGCAGTCGATACGTAGGTACAGTATGCATACAGTGTTTTTTATGAAGAAGAAAAGCAAAAAAGAAGACAAAAAACCGAAAAAAACGAAAAAACGGAGCGGTCGCCGATAGTTTTCTCGAGTCCAATTTATTTATTTATTTATTTATTTATTTATTGCCAACGAGTTTACGTGAAAAATGCCCATGGAGTGGCAGCATTGGCGCATATCCGCAAGACGTTTTATTGTCAGAATAGTAGGTCAGAGTAGGGTCGGGTTCTCCGTATCGTTGCCACGCTGGTGTCGATCGCTCCGACATATTAATTTCTGAATCCACGTCTCATAGCCAAACAATTTTCATTAGCTCATCTCGTTTGCGAAACGCCCCCGCGATTCGCTCGGGACTCGCTACTTCGCGAATCCCCCGATCGCGGCTTCCCGTTTCCAGCCGATTCCCGATCGACCCTGAGATTCCGCTCCTATGATTCCCCAATTTTATCCACTTTCATATTATAATATTTTAAATTCAGGAGGCTCTCTACATAAATGCCACACGAGGCATTTTCGCATACACCGAGTTTCTAGGAATGACACTTTGCGAAATATGAGGAATATTTCTCCAGCCAAAATACACTTGGGGAGCAACGAGACGAGCTGCTTCCATCATTAATTATTTATCAAATGAATAAGATTGCGATAAAGTGCATCTCGTAATGCGCCATTTATATTCGACGGACGATGTTCTTTATTGGGGTAATTTTTTACGAACAACGAGAATAAATAAACACTGTCTGCAAGAGTATTGGAAACTCAATTTTTGTTTAATAATTGTTATTTTCCGTCAAGTGACTGATAAAAAGTCGGCATGCTGAAAAGTCTCGAGTTTCACAGCAACTGGATTATTATCTTAAACTTTTCTATAAGATCGATCGTGCCAAATTGGATCAGTCTTCATGTAATTAAATTCAACCTCGCGCAAGAAACACCGAGTTATGAAATTTCAACATTTTTTAAAAGAAACCTCTAATAATTCATTAACCTGCTTTCAGTAATCTTGGATATAGAAGAGGGTAAAAGAACTTATTTACCCTTGGTTCGATATCTGCACATGTCAAAATGCCGACGAGCACATGCACAAGGAATTTCATTTTCTTTTTCATCAATACTTCGACAATAATTTTTATTTAAATTTTTATTTAATTAATTATTATGATTTTGTAAAAAGTAATAACGATTTCCTAAAAAAACTGCCGCTATAAAATAAATGATTATAAAATAAGATGCACTAAATTTTGCTGGTAATAAAGTAAATTTAAAATATTTCAAGAAAGTGTGTAAAAAAAAAAAAAAATTAAAAAACTATTCCGATAATTGAAGTATAGCATGTAATACTATTGTTGTTATTGTTTTACACGCAATAGGCAAATATTCCATATAAATCGTTCTAACAAAATATTAGATTAAAATGCAATATTTTAAAAATTGTGCGTATTAAACAAGGTTTTTTTTTATTTGATATTTAACGTTCGGTATACATGTATAAATAGAAGAAAATAAATCGTAATAATAAAATAGTATTGGGAATGGAAATAAGTGATGATCTGTGTGATTGAATCTTTAATCATACGTTCTTCTCGTCATATATTTCTTAGTTTTCAATAAGAATTTGAAAAAATACAATAAAAAACTAAAATTAGAATCGTTTAAATATCCATTCAGCCTAATTTGAATTTTTCATTTAAAATACCAAATGAGCGAGAGTGAAAAGTAAAGCGACACCATAAAAAAGTGTCCAGGTGAAATGTTTAGCCCAGGAGTTGAGGCTCCACTGGCCCTCTTCGGTAACTTCGGTACTCGCACCAGGTCATTTTGCATTGAGTGAGAGACAGACAGTGAGCGTATCTCGATATACCGCGCCTATAGTCGCGAGGGCGGAAGGAGGAGGAAAGAGCGGCGACCGGCGAGATAAAGGCCCGCGAGCCTGATAACAAACGAACTAGACCGGCAAAAAACTTGCAAAAAAACGTTGCTAATACCACGGAAAACTGGGTGGAAAAATGGGGACACGATAGCGCTGCGCCCGAGTACTTTCCCGCCCTGGGGATGTGGACACGGGTGGTTCTTGACATCACCATCCCCCTGTTGTCGTTCGGGGAGTTATCGATTGCTCCGAGTAACCACGGCTGGTTTAATTTGAACTGGGACCCATCGGTTGGAGTTCGATTTGCCTTTACGACTCTCGTTAAAATATTTTTTTTTTGGCGGGTCACCTCAAGACTTCGAATGTTAACCTCGTGCACTCGCTTCCCCGGAGAAAGGACTTTCTCGTGCGAAATTTACTACACTCGTTCGTAGGCATTTTTCTGTTTATTACGCGATTAGGCATGCCTAGCTTACTCACTTTATTAAGACAAATGTTATGTAAAAAAGACTTGAAGGAAAAAGATGAAGATGAAGAAGAAGAAGAAGAAGAAGAAGAAGAAGAAGAAGAAGAAGAATAAGAAGAAGAGAATGCTTTTCTACGACTTTTATGTAGAACCCATGAATAACATTTGTTGTTTTAAGGAGAAAATTAATTGTCATACTTAAAAAAATAAACGACCCAGAACTAAAAAGACTTTTTGAATTTTAATTATTTATAATTAATACAGGATGGTTTTATTCGTCGGATTTTATAAAATTTCCCAACAAAGCGAAAATGAATATAGTATGTAATTTAATATAACCTATTTTTAAGTAACTGTGTGTAAGTGTATTCAAATTACTTTAAATTACGTTGTTTAGAACGACCCTGAATGATTAATCTAAATATCATGTTATCGAGCTACCTAAAATTAATTATAAATAATAATATTTGATTGTCAATTATAACAAATAATAAGAAAAATTTTCTTGTGTGCGTGTAAAACTTATAGAGATCGGATGTTATATTTTACTACAAAAGGTTAATTTTATTATTCATAATTCAAACACATATACACAAATAGAGTGTGACTCAAGTTATGAATATTTTCTACACTAGAAATTTCAGCTTAGTAATATAATTTGATGTGCAATAATATTTTGAAATTTAAACAAGGGTGGACAGCATAAAAATATATCTCAACAAAATTGCACATTTCTTTAAAAGTATGAAGAAAAATATTTTATTATACGCTATAAACATATTTCATTTACAATATGTATATTGTATTATAATTTGAAGTAAGAGTTGATATATCTCTAACAATAATTTATTATTATGAATATATTTATTATTATTATTATTATTATTATTATCATTATTATCATTATTATTATTATTATTATTATTATTATTATTATTATTATTATTATTATTATTATTATTATTATTATTGTTAATAGATTTATTATTCAATAAATAATAGGGCTAAAGTTGTACAAAACTACAAGCCAATATTTGTATCGTTGTATTAAAGTGAGGAATAAGGGAAAATTTATCTTTAAAAACATACACGACGTTTAATAAATAAATAATTAACTAAAAAATATTTTAAGTAGTGCAAAAGCTTGCAACATTATTGACAGCATTGGATTATCGTTAGAACAAGACGCGATCTTTCTATGAAAATAGAGATAGTGCTCAATAAACAAATAGATAAGTGAATATCAAGTTTTCATCATAATCGAAAATCGTTAAGCTCGGAGCGCGTCTTGTTTGTTCAAACAAAGCACAAAGATTGTGCAACAAAATTTTCGGTTAAAGGGAAGAAAGTGAGGGAATCTCCGAGTGCAACAAGCCAATGAAAAGTAAGGGGGAAAGAAGGGGGAAGGGGAGGGAGTTTGTCCCCCAAGAAAAGTAGAAGTAGGAATAATAAATAGGCGTAAAGTGCGAGTCCGGAGCGGGAGTTGCGAGCAATAATAATAAAGGGAAGGAGCGAGTGCGCGCCAAATAGAGAGGGACGGGAGGGTGGGAGGGAGTGGGGAGGAATAGAAAGAGGGAAATAGCCGAGCAAGGCTCGCGTCGCAGGTCGATGTATTCTCGGTTGTTTATTTAGGCCAACGGAGGTGAATCGCTCGCTGGCGTCGACGTAGACGTCGACGTCGTCGCCGTCGCTCCGGAATTGCAACATCTGAGTATAGGGGGCGGCGAAGGAGGAGGAGGAGGAGGAGGAGGAGGGCCGACAAAAATCCCCGTGGCCTTGCGCACGTTTTTTTGATAAGGTGTCGTTGGGTGAATGGACCCCCTGGTCGCGTGTGCGATTGCGCAATAGATCCAGTGGTTTTGCAACGGGTGGTTGTAGTTCGGTTTAGTACGCGGCGCTCGCACTTCCTTCCTTGGGATCCTCGCGGTTTTTTATGACGGCACGATATTCGATTTGTAGCTCGATTGTTCCCCAGGCCTTAGAGAGGTTAGCATGCGAGGTGGGACTTTAATTTATCTCTACTCTTGCCTCATTTATCTTGTTCGATGATTCAAACTTTTCTCAAAGTCTTCTCGGAATAAATATTACCTTTTGTTTACAGTATTAATACTTGCACACGTAAATGTAATAGATGACTACAATTTCAAAAAATGTTGTACTGTGCGAATAAAATATTATAATAATAATAAATAAACAAATAAAATAAATGAAGAAAATTGTGATATCATCAATTAATTTTCCAGTATCGTATAAATGGCATTTTTAAATTAATTTCTTTTGAATTTAAATTGTTTTCTTCCTATAAAGTATCGACGTGTACTGAAATATTATTAATTGTATGTTAATTCGTCGTTACCATTAATAGGTAATACCATTATTCAACTCAATTATGTATCTAATTTACTTTTGACAATTGACTCTAATTTTATCATTTTAAAATATAATTACTTTTAATTTTTATGTTACACTACTTTTGCAACAAAATTGTAGCTTATAAAATAGAGAAGAAAAAATGTAAATTTTTTTTAAAGCTCTTCATACAAATTCGATTGGATTTACATATTTACTTTAAACTACTCCAATAAAATTTGGAATCTTCCTTTTATCACTATTCGTTATACATTCGTTCTACATTTTTCTTGCGTGCCATAAATTCATAGAAAAAATTAGGAGGAAAAAAGCCAATTTCCAACGGAAATCCGATTGTTATTAGAAGTGCATGGATTTTTGAAAAGTGCACGCGACCTGATTTAAAACGTTAAATTGTACGCAATTGCATAAAACCAAATCGATCAAATATTGTAAATATAAATTTGGTTTTTGTTACTTTTTCGATGTTACACTAATAATAATAGATGTTTAATTATTTTCATATGAAAAATCTATTCTTTTCTCCACATTTTTTAAATTATCATTGTAACTAAACTTTTAAAATTAACGCTAATTAAATTTAGTGACTCTTTTATTCCCAAAGATTTTGTTTATTTTTTTAAAATCGAATTTTTTGTCAATTTAAGATATCCATGTAAATTATGTGCAATATTAATGTACTGGCGGACAAGTTAATAATTGTTTCATTCAAATTTTTGTAAAAAATAATTTTACTTCCATAACTAACGATATTCATTTATTAAGACATATCTTTCTATAAAATATATCGTTTAAATGATATATATATATATATATAATTTTTAAACGTCTACTATTTATTCTTAATATCTAGCTGAGATTTTTAATCTTTTGACAAAGGAATTATGTGCATTCAAAAATTACTGTAATTAATTACTTTATTCATACTTATATAACCCCTAGATTCTGAATTCTGAAATTTTTGTTGTAAAATTAAATAATAACTGTTAAGCAGACTTTCACTAAGTAGACAGAAAAAATGAATAATCACAAAATTAATTATTTGATTTAAAAAGGTTTAAGTTCAATTTTGATATAATAAAATTATTTTCTTTAAAAACATAATAAAATATAATCATTTATCACTGTAATTGTATTATAAGATGAATAAAATTGCTGCTCTAGAGCAATATAAACTAGCTTTTTATCTATTACGTTCAGTGGTTTTAATGTTTTCCTTGTTCGCTTTTATTTATTATAAATCAGTTTATAATCTATCTATCACTGCTTAAATCTATTTAATTAATAATCTGTTTATATAATTTTCTTACCACAATATAAAATTTTTTTGTTTAATTCAAGCCTTTTCTTAATATAAAAAATGTAATCTAAATAAGAATGATATGTATTTTTTTGTAACCAAAATTACATAATTTTAAGAAATATAATTTAATGTAAAATAAATATTGTTACAGAATAAGTTTATTTGGATAAATCATTTCAATTTAAAGTCCCAGGTTTCATCTTGAAGTTTGTATATTGTTTTTACAAATATCATGAATTTTAAATAAAATAAATTTAATAATTGTCAATAAGAAATGAATAACAAACTTAACTAAGTTTTCGAACAAGTAGATTTAAAGGGGCAAGTATTCAGCAGAGGTATGTAGCAGAACGTCAATAAAGGTAACAATCCGGTAACAACTAGGACACGAAGCTCTTGCCAAAAAACACACAAATATATCGCTAAATATCGTGTAATTCGATGACTTAAAAAATAGTCAACAGCTAGATCTATATTAAAATTATATCTAAAAGAAACTATTTAGAGTTTTATTGTTTTATCTTGCGAATTTTATTATGTTTGGAAATTTTGTCTGAAACGACTGCAATTAAACGCACGAACTTCCAAGAAATACCGCCATAGTTTCGATCCTTTGGACTACGAAAATGTTTTTAGTGTAGTTGAAATTCAAGAAGAAAACTAAAGATAAGCAGTCTAAATTTTACGAAGTCGGATACCTGATCAAGAGCATATTTTTTATATTTAAGAGATGGACGATGAAAATACAGTACGAATTGTTGGATCCAACATGAATCTCGTTTAAATGCAAATAAAAGTGCGTTGGCTGCGACGCCCATTAATTATTCGAGTGAACTTTTTCTTGACCTCAGCTAGAAATGAATTTCCAGCATTCTAACATCTTCGAAATAGATATATTCTTCTTGAAAAACTCCAAATGAATTCCCGTGCGCTTCCAAAAGCGATAAAATTACTCGAGCCCATTGCAATATAAATCATGCACTCGCGAACAATCGTAAGAATCAGGAATTGTAGAGCCTTGAAGAGATTAGCATTAGCACTATTTCCAATTGAAAAGCAGAAAAAATTAATATCCAATCTATGATTTACAGCAACAAAAGCAAGCAAGAGACTGCAATTTACCTCTCAAGAGAGGTTCAGGGCGAGCTGAAAAAAGGAAAACCCAAGATCTAATCTTTGTCGAGCGTTTGTTACAACAAAGTAAAGTGTGAGCAAGTAAAGGAGGAAAGAAGGGAAGAAGGGGTACGCGAGCCTCGAAGTTGAGTACTCGGCTCTTTTCGTAATGTGACTTTGTATCATGAACTTTTCGAACCTTTGCGCAACTCTATAACTCGGTGCGCGGCAATTCGACCCGAGACGCGCGCAATCCTCCGTGTGCGCGTGTGCGTGCGCGTGTGCGTGTGCGTGTGCGTGCGCGAAATGACGGCCAACCCGTCGCCGAGCGGCCGCACACGGGCGCGCGCGGGCGTGCGCGAGCCCCAGCGGTGCTCAACCCCGGCCGCGTCTTGATTCGTCGGCAGAGCGCCGCTGCGCTCGCGAACCCGCTATTTTTAGACAAACTCGGCAAAACTCCGTTTTTACCCAAAAACGCTGGCTTATTTCGCTAAATTATTATCGCTTTAAAATAACTATTCGCCGTCGATCTCATTGATTCATCGCCTCGGAGCGCTATGCTCTTCCCGCAACACACCTTCTCCACTAAATATAAATAAAAAATTATTCGATTTTACGCTTCCTCGGAGTGTTTTCCAATGTGGAAAATTGTAAAAAGTCCCAAGTACTTTATGTGATATGGTTTTTAAAATATTACTCATTGACTGTTAACAATAGTAATAGCGCCGCAATTTTATTATTCATTGCACAAGAAAAGCATGTAGCGCGTATTTTAAAATCATAATTTACGTTGAAGATGTATTGACGTTCTTTGTTGCTTTTTGTTGCAGGTAAGTCAAAAATTTATCTCTAGTGCGACATCGATGGGGGATAGATGGACCAGTAAGATTGAGAGGCAAACGTAAGTGAAGTATGAAATGACATATGAAATAAATCCTAAGTTTCAAAATCGCAAAACGTAAAACGATACTTTCGCGCGCTCGTCTCATCGATTTCACACGAAACCTGCATACATATTTCACGCGCACGCATTGCAACACAAGTTCATTCAAGACAACCAGACGCGAATTCTGCAATATTCACGCACCTCCACATGGCGGGTAAATCTTAATAAACCTCATAAACAATGCCCGAGTCCGAGTCGCGCGCGGCAAATTAGTATTTAAGAGGAAGTTGAGAAACGATCACCGACCTGATAATGGACAATCGCCAAATTCGGAGCAAATCGAGCGGCGCCCCGAGTTTTTAATCTCGACGCCGCGCCACCCATTGTCCCGGTGCTAAAGTCGGGCTGGACCGCTGGACCGCTGGACCACTCAGCATCCCATTCCCATCTACGTAACGCGTCCATTTCTACCTGTAGCAACCATTGCTCCCGTTGCTCTCATTGGTTGCACAACCGGAGAAACTATCGACTAGCTGTCTCTCGTGTTCGGTGCGATTATCGTTAGAGAATGCTCGCAATTGATTCGCTTATCGTATTGTTCATTCCATTTTCCTCCATTTCCCATTGTAACACCATTTTGCTGCTTTCCTCGAACGAGTTTACAGCCTCTCCCCGAGCCTCAACCGATTTCATTGTCATTCTCCCAATTAAAAATTATAAATTTAACTATACTATCCACTCGGAGGGCTTTACCTTGCCAATATAAACTGGCGTTATCATTTATCGGATTCGTGAATGCACTTGCTGCAAATAAAGACAAGGGTTCGCGATAAAAATTGTATTTGTAAAAGCTGATGAAATATACTCTTCAAATAGATCTCATGGCATTATACATGTATGAGAGATTGCCTTTGAAGACAATTTTAAAGGTTAAATTATGATAATTCATCAACACATATTTTATACAGCTTATAAAGTCGTTACGGAAAATGTAACTCGCGTTACAGTAATTACCCGCAACTTTTACGAGTTCATTCTTTATTCATTATATAATATTTTTCTAAAATAATGCATTAATTATTTTCATTCCTAGCTTTATGTGACGTAATGGAAAAACGTAAAAAATATACCATTGCACATGAAGACCATATTTACGCACTACAGAATATAACCTTAAAAATTTTCTGCGTAGTTTTTTTCTTAATGATTTTGTAATATTACATGATATTTTTGCCAGGATGTATTGCATGTACTACTAAATGAAGTAGAATGACTGTCATTATTATAAAACAAAGCAAAAGTCTGAAATAAAAATGTGCCATTGTCCGTAGCGTTACATTGCACAATTGACATTCTCCCCTAATTTAACTATAATATAAATACAAATATTGAAGATTATTTAATAGCCAGAGTCAATTACATTATTATAAAAAATCAAATGGCCTAAGCACAATGAACACTGCACAGAGATGATTGCATACAATAAATAGACAAATTTGATGATACATAAGCCTTAGAACTATAATTTTCAAAATTTTATGATATATATATATATATATATGATATATATACGATATAAACAATAAAAAACAATACTTGACTAAAGTTTAACAGGAAAATCTTTGGTTGAAATGGTTGAATATCGTGCATTCATAAATCTAATTGATACTTGACAAAATTATTGCACATTTATTTTAGTATTCATAAAATTGTCAATGAGGATAAAATGCATCGATTTTAACTTGTGTATTAATGATTCATGTTCACGCGTCATTTCCATCTCTAGATTTTCCGTTGATGTACAAAGGAAATAAAAATTGGAAAAAGGAAAAGAAAATTGTAGAGCACCACAGTTGGGAAATTATGCTCCACACAATTTGTTCCGTAAAAACACGCGTCAGGTGCAATGATTTATTCGAGGTAATTGAAAAGGCCAGTCTAATCAAAATCAAGCAAATTTGTAGGGAATTACCACCCCTGGCTCGACCAGCTCCCCCCTCCTCCAACCCCCAACCCCCAACCCCATTCCACGTTATTCGAGTAAACTGTCCCCACATTTGCGGCTAATACCTCAAACGATGGCACGTGATGCCACCATAAAGCACCGGCACTTTTAATTATCATAGTCCGCATCCATTAAAAGCGCCATTAAACGTCCGTCTCCTTCTAGACGAAACATCCCTTCGTCATACTCCACACCACTTTAGTTGTCGCGTGAAAATGGGTCGTTTTCATTTTACTCGGGCGCTCATCTCCCTCCGGATGCACCGATTTCCACTTCCGCCCCCTCCCCCTTTAATCGATGCTCCCGACATGATACCACGTCCAGAGCAGCGGATTTTCACGATTTTCGGGTCATTGTTTAGAGTGCAAGGTTGAACGATGATCCTTGCCCCATTGCGGGAACATTAAGGAAAAATTCTTTTTTAGCCATTGTTTCACGATCAACCATCGAGGGATTTAATGCGGTTTTTCATCAGCTTCAATTTCACACAGCCGTTTTACTTTATTTTTTAAATTGCTTTTGTAATTTTACAGCATTTTTTCTTTCTTTTAGCAATTTAATAAAATCCGTGTTTTTATTATTTTGTATATTATTTTCAATCTTTTCGTAAACTACAATGAATTTTATAACATTGAAACATGTTTTAGTTTAAAATATATTTTATAAATAATCTTATATGATGTTTAATAGTTACTCTTTTTTTTTTTTTTGTTCATTTAATGTATAACAGAAATAATACTTTTACTTTAAAAGTGATTCAAATGAGGACCTAAATTTTTATTACGCATTGTAAAAAATAATGACAAAAAGTTATTTTATACTAGAGCAAGTGTACTGAATTTTTAACTAATTTTCATAGTATCAATTATTCTTGAATTATATTAATTCAATAAAACCATCATACTTTTTAAACATATAATCTTCTCTAAATATCGTACATAATAAATCAAATATATCTTTTATAAGAAAAAGTAAATCATTTTAAACTTTAAAATTACCATTAATTTACCAAAATTGGTATTTATGTTATTTCAATGAGTATCCATAAATCAATCTCTCTCCTGTCTTGCTAAAATTTAAATGAGAATAAAGTATAGAGATTTCAAGAATCGCCAATGATGAAATTAAAGTAAAAAAAATTGTATAAGAAATTTTCAAAATCAAGTATCTCAGTATAAACAATAAACTTTACATTTAAAAACATCGAATATTTTACATTTGGCGTGTAAATGTACTTTTCAAGGTCAAACTATAATTTTTAATTTTTTTTTTATTACACATCCTAATTAACGAATGAAA
Source organism: Eupristina koningsbergeri (assembly GCA_018907245.1). Classification (NCBI taxonomy): domain Eukaryota; kingdom Metazoa; phylum Arthropoda; class Insecta; order Hymenoptera; family Agaonidae; genus Eupristina; species Eupristina koningsbergeri. Next base: position 493,525 of record JACCHV010000020.1, read on the forward strand.
AGTAAAATTAACGAATGTAACGAATTTTCTTTACTCGTGTCCAAATGGGCCTACTGTACTATTTATTACGGTACTATTTATTTCTCCGTATTGACATTGTATTCTTGATGTTTGTGCATACGTAAAATTTTCCCACGATAAATGAAGTTAATTCGCTTCATAAAAGAAGTATTTTTGTATAAATGTTCCATACGTCTTATTAAATATTTCAAAATGGAAATGATAAAACAATAATTAATTGTTTCAAGAAAGACAGAAATTATTCTTTCATAACTATAGCATTTCAAAACATCTATCCGTATAATTTTACAATCATTAACACAGAACAAAAGTTCGGCTCGACTTTCTTCGGTATACAATGACATTTCACTCGTAATTATTACCTTAAATGTTATAATACAAGTGATGAAAAAAGTGATTTATTTTTCAATTGTTCTTACAAAAGACAGAGAGTAACCTAGGCACTTGACGTCCGATGGAAACTAAAAGAGCGTGCGTAAGAGTTGCATAATGTGCGAAAAAGTGCACAGAAGCATTTTAAAATGCTTAGTTCTAATTAGGAATTTTGAATGCAACATTGGGAGTCGAGTGAAAGTTGGGAGCGAGGTGGAGGGGATGGAGTACTCGGTAAACCCAAAGGCGTTTTGCGCGTAACCGCAAACTCTCGGTCGGCTCAACGCCCGGGGAGGGGGGGAGGTGGGAGGACGGAGGGGGATGTAACCACCCCTATTCCGAAGGACAATGCCCGAGCCTCTTGACCTTCGCGGGTGCTCCCCGGAGTTCCCGGCCCCGATAATCGGACACCGTGTGCCATTGAATTGGCGTTACGCAATTGGCGAGGGAAGTTGGCGCGTCTAAGTTTATTGCCAAAGTTTTCGGTCACGACGACCGCGACTGAACTCGCCGTCCAGAAAAGCGCGTTTCGCATTTCGCATTTCGCGCGTGCCGCCGCGGGTCGGAAATTAATTATAGGTCGCTCCCTTTCCTCGCCACCGCGGAAACTTGGACTTCGAGCTTTTGAGCTTTCGAGCTTTCGCTGGATGTAAAGTGATACTCGCTCGAGCTATTTATTGTTGCACTTGCCGGTAGCGCTCGCTTGCACCTTATTCGTATATTTTTATCCTTGGCCGAAGATCAATGGGGCTCGTTAGTGGGCTGGAAGGATCGCCGAAAACTCATCCCCTCCAAGATCTATGCATGCCTCATTGGTATTTGTCGATCTTTTTATATTTATCGATTTCGTCATCGATCGATCATTATCGAGCGTGGCTGTTGGAATTAGAGGAACTTTCTTTTCGCTTTCATAAAGTTATTTTTGTTTTTTGTCGTCTTGCACATTCGCACCCCTTCTGTTTTATCCGGCTATAACAAATAATGTATGGTATTTTTCATTATATTTTTCATTGTACAATAATTTGATTTTCTTTTCTATATTCTCTTTTATCTACAATTGAATTGAACTACAAACTATCTTTTGTCAAATTTGTCGAGTCTTATATTATCATTATCTCTTGTTTAACGTACGTAAAAGTATTTTTTAATTCAATGTGTGTTTTTTTTACATAAGAAGTATAAATTCATGCATATTTATTTAATGCAAAATAGATTAAAAAACAGAGTTTTGTTTATTTTTCTTACATATTTCAACATCTGTTTTCAATTTTTCACGAGGTACATTATGCATAGATTATCGTGATTTTTTTTACGTGTATTAAAAATATTTTCTATGATATTTAAAAAATTAGAAGGCTTAGATCGTACATGTGCAATTTTATAATTAAAAGTTAAAGATTTACGATTTCGTATCCAGAAGTACTTATTAATCTATCAAATCTATGATTTAAGCTGCATTTTTCTCAACAAAATTTAAAAATAAAAGAGTACTTAATTACAGAATAATAAGTAGAAAAGATTGAAAAAGTTTTATGAGAGCTTTGTCTTAAATATTTTTAAATTAGTGACACTTTAAATGTGCATTTATATTAATAATTTAAAATGATAAAACATGACATTTGTATTCACCAAACAGTAGTTTTTATAATTCCAGCCCACATATCGAATAGTCTAAGTAAAATAATTAATAATAAAACTTAATCGTGCTACGTTTTGGAATGTATAAGCAATAAATATAATTTATATAATAAACTAACGTTTTCTTTCAATTACTGAAACAATTATGAATATAGAAGCATGATTGTGATATAATATAAACGAATTAAGTTATATAAATATTGCATATTATTTTTATTGTATTTGAATTGCAATGCATAATAATGTTGTTTCCATTTAATATACTATCGAGTAATATTGTATATTATATTATTATAAGAAAATATATTACTTGGTATATTATGTAGGCGGAAATAAGCATCATATTAAAGTTGAATAAGGCGTATTGGATTGTTTATTTGAAGACTTCCATGATAATCGATTTGCACTTCCTCTATGAAAATTTAATTCACCTTTGCTCTATCTACACATTGCGATTAACTCTATATTTCGCAATTAATGTATTACTACTATATACTATGTAAATTGTAAAAAAACAGTTGTAATGGTAAACAAACGCCGAAACAACGATCCACAAACTACTCCACAAAATGGCGAATCGCCTTAAAAAATCCAACCCCCAAGCAAAGGGGGTAGTTGTTCCTTCCCTATTTCGAGAACCAGTCACTTTTTTAGGGGGGGTGGGGGGTGGGGCCTGTGCTAGGGGAGAAAAATGCCAACCGGCATTCGCATTCGAGTTCGCATTCGAGTTGGATAATCAGGCGTAATTGGGTTATGCTCGAGGAAGTCATTCCAGGTGCTCTTTTTTAATTCGTAGCCGCCCCTACCCCAATTCCAACGGGCATGAGTTCTATTATCGGAATGGTCTGCGCTTGAGGGTCCCGGGATTATTTGCGCATGCGCCCACTACTGAAAATCGTTGGATTTCGGACCGATGGATCTTTTCGTTTCACGGATGCTGGATTGGGCGGTAATAACCAATTAGCCAATTTCTTTTACATGTTTTTTGACGGTGAAAATGGTGTTATCGACCTAATTCTCGATCGTTTTCAGCAATTCAATCGATGCTTGGAAGAATTATTAACTACAATAAGACTTCCTGCAGTTGCTTTTGTTTATAATTATAATTTGTTCAAACTATTGTGTCGTAACTCTAACAAAACTCGTAACTGACACGGCTAATTTCATTTATATCATATTTATAAATATTGACCTTTGAAATACAACTTTTTCTATGATAAATTTTAAACTTTCTTGTTAACATTATTATTGTTTTCCATGAGTCGCTAAAAATAATCCAATATTATTATAAACTTATCACTATTGTGTGTAATCTGATAAAAGCTCTAATCCGAATCTCATTGATCGTGCGGGTACGAAAATAGAAATGTTTAATGGAAAATAGACAATGAAGATTTTTAAATTACATAATTACATAATTAAAATTACACAGCTATTTCCTACTCGACCAGGAAAACTCTTAAGCAAGAAAAATGTAAAAACGGAAAACCTCAACAAGTAGCTCAAACCAAATTAATAAAATTTGAGATAGGAAAAATAGAGAAAGGGATATGAGGGTTCTCATCATAACATGTAATAAGCAAGTAAATAATCAGCGAGGAAATTGTGTAATAGAAAAAGAAATGACCTGTTAGATATATATTGCTTTAAGTATTAGTTCGGGTAAAATGGGTGTTTTAAAATAATGTTTGTGGAAATCCAATTCACAGTAGAGCATCTTGTAATTTTATTTTCAAGTTTTGTGAGTTTACAAGACTAATTTTAAGCTAATTAATTCAGTCATAATTTATATCATAAATTTGTTTATACAAAATCCATCATTTGAAAAATATTGCAATACAAAAAAGAATTTATATAAACTCCAAGTGTACTTCACTGATAATTCAAGACAACATACAATAATTTTTCACTTCAATAATGTTTTGTCCATCGAAAGCATGAAATTTGATTCGGACGATTGATAATAAATCAATAATGCGTAGATGCATGTAATTTTTAATAGAAGGATTAACAAATCAAAATTGAAAATAAATTTAATTTTAACATATAATATAAATTTAATCCTTCCGAAGGAGGCAAGATAAAACTGAAAATGACGCTACGCATCGACATTTCAATGCAAAAAACTCACCACTCTAGATCATCTTCCATTCTCCGAGGTTTATAAATAACATAATCTACTTTACGTCTTTCATCCGGGGGAAAAAAGCTAGAACAAAAGGTGAAATAATAACCTCGAAACTTCACAAAAGCGTTCGAAATGAAATCCTCTGAAAGAAATACCAATATTTATGAAAACCAGCCGTTCTCCGCGCGCAGCTCGCCGAGCACAACATTACATAACGCCAATGCAACAACACGGCGCTCAACTTTTCCACCTCCCCGTCCTCCCCCGTCCCGCCCCGTCCCCCTCCCCCGCGCGCCCCGAGCACCCCTCGCCCGCGCTCTCTCGCTTGCACAATTAATTAGCCTTGCTTATCGTCCGAGGTCAAGCGGTAAAAGTTATATCCTTGCAGACCCTGAGCTGCGCAATCCTCGGCTGAGATTATAAAGGTCTACGAACTTGCGCTCGAAGAGGTTGCGAGTCGTGACTGCGTGCACGGACACCTACGGGTAATATCCCCGAGGTGTCCACACGTCGTGACTTCCTCGTTTTAACGGCCCGGTCATCCTCCAGGAGATCACCTCATTTACCTACCCTCCAATTTTAGGGTGCCGAAATCGTAAACTACGCCTGCGGTCTTAGTCTTGTACTAGCGAACCGACTTCTAAATTGAAGAAGAAATTCGTTAAGATGTTTTGTTGATTGTTCAAACATCGACAATAGATGAGTGTCGCACACTAGCCAATGATCAGCACTTGAAATCTTATTGAATGGACCCTGCTTCTGATTTTTTTTCTGATTTCCAAGTGAGCTCCAAAAGAATCTAAAACATATATTTTAACTTTGTATATTTGTAACTCGTCATTCAATTTACTAATTGTCTATGATGGACAAATATCATTTTAAGCGAAAAAACTTTAAATCTTTTATAAAATTTAAATGAATGTAATTTTATTTTGCCAAATTAGAAGGGGTTGGTAGCTATTGCGTACAGAATTTTTATTTAAAAAATTATTTATTGTATTTTTGATGCCACGACGTTTATTTGTAAATCGTATTGACTTAATTTATCATCCAATTTAGCATTGAGAGAACGAGGAATCTCCTTGTTAAAGCATCAACAACAAATTTTTCTTCTTTTTATCAATTGCACCTTTCAAGTATAATAGACTCAAAAAATAAGAAACAACATGTTATTCAAAGATGTTATTCAGTACAAATTATAGTACTCATTAATAAAATGATGAGAAAAAATGTAAAACGAAAATTCCACTGCATCCTTCACCACTAAATATTAAATTACTCGTTTATTTATTCGATAAAAATACTATATACCACAATTATTGTCAGAAGAGAATGGTGCCTCAAACCTTGATAATAAGACACCCATCATTCCATTGATAGCATCCAACCCCCGCACTTAAAAGAGAACCAGTCAAAACAGTAATAGTATCAGGCAATAAACATCAAACAAACATAAAATACAGCCAAATACGACAGAATCAAGAATTACCATTCTGGGTTTAATCATTTACAAGCCTGAAGTTGTTTAGACTCCCGGAGATTAGGGTTGTCGGGTAGCGCCACCTAGCGCCGAGATGGCGGAGCGAGCGTTTGTTGACAAAGCCATTACAAAGCGAAGGCTTTAGCATTTAGCAGCGCAGAGAACAGTGAGTACCTTTTAAAGAAAAGCGAGAAAACCCGGCAAGCACGAGCTTACCAAAGTTGTAAAATAAATAGTCGGCCGCATGCACACTTACGCAGCTCCTGAACAACGGCGCTCGCAACAACCGAGCGCGCGCCAGTCCAAAAGGAGAAGCGAGGAATCAACTTTCTAAGCGGCGCGAATATGGCCTTGCGCCCATCGCAAATATAGACATGGAGGAAGTGCCATAATGGAAAATGCGCCCGAGGACCGTTGCAGCCGCACGAATCCTCTCACTCTCGGTGGAAACAGGTCTTGTGGGTTCTGAGTTCTCGGAGATCTCCGAGCCTTTTCCACTTTCTCCGAGAGGCAATAGAAGCTAGTGGATGGACCGAGCCCGGAGGCTGGTTTCGCAACCGGTTGCGCAATCCCTCCACCGGGCTGTCAATGCACCCTCGCGGAAAATGGGAAATCTGCGCTTTCGGCCCCGCTCGCCCCACCCCAACAAATAAAAGGTAAATTACCTTTTATTCAGCCTTTGCGCCGCTCGAATCTTTTTCAAGGTGTACCGCCTCATTACTATCTCGGACTCAGGCTGCGCTTTATTTTGATCCAATCCTTCTTATCTCGTTTACTTAATCGATCTTTTAAAATTAATACAATTACACTCTTTTGTGCGCATGGCTATCAACCTAAATATCCCTGGAATTTCAGCTTTCATTTCGAAAGTGCTTTAATCGTCGCTTTTAGTTTTATTTGATCGACGATGTACGCTAATGATCTGGAGGGTCTCCGTCGTCATCGGCACCCAAAAGATCAAGTCGTTGCGTTTTGTTGCGCCTTGCCACAGAGTTTGATCGTTCGGATGATGAATGTATTTGAAGTCACCAATAATAAATATATTAAATTTTCACTTGATTCATTATGCGACCTAGTGTAACGATAAATCTTTGAATCTTTGTTATTATTATTAATACCCAACAAGGATTATTTTTATCGTATAATTAATATCTGACCTTTATGTTGGGAATTTTTAATTCAAAAGTTTTTGTATAATTAAGTAACCGATAAAAATAACATATATTTTATAAATTATCAAGTACCCATGCATACGTTCTTACAAAATGACAGTAGGAGCTGTCAGTTTGATTATTCATTGTTGTCGACTTGTTTATGCCGCAAGTGTATTTAGAATATCTATCTATATATATATATATATATATATATATATGGTGCTCGCGTACACATTGCTCTGAGTATATACGTACACACGCACACGCACACGCACACACACACACACACGTTTAAGTTAACTAAATCCGCTTGTCGTCTTGTAAGCCGTTCTTGAGGTAACCAACACTTGTCACTAATCGTACTACAAGCCGGCTAATACTTTGTTTTCGTTTTCTTTAAAAACCAGGAGCGACCCAACCAAACGAGTTATTTATTTTTGTTTCCGTTTAATTTCATAGATAAAAGTTCGGAGATCGATCTGCCGCAACAAATCGGAGTCGTGTTCTGCTCGTAAATCTCGGTGCGCGCGAATCGAACAAGTGCGACCTTAGCGTCGTAAAAATTATCGAGCGCACGAAAGTTTGCGCACTTGTAACATGACCACGTTCAAGTGCTAAAAACCTCGGGGCATACTCACACCCTCGTCGCGCTCCAACCCCGAGCAATTACTCATCCTCGGGAGGAGGAGGTTGGCGCGAGAATTGTCCGGGTCCCGTGGGGGGGGGAGGGGGATGGCTATTATAATCTCTGGGCTCGCAGAGGATGAAAGAGCTTCGGTGCGCCGCAAGTGCACCGTGGGTGGGACGGCGACGACGAGGTCGAGGAGTAGGTAGGTGGCGACGTCTGGTACCCAGGGGAGCGGTCGCGGAGGCAGAAGTGGGGGAGGTACATGCACTAGGAGGGGGCGGACGCCTGTGCCGGGGTTTATAGATAGCAGCGACGTGGCCTAGAAACCATGCCACCCGGTGTTTTTGACCCTTCGCCTAGCTACCGCTTCTGGGCCATTGCAACACGACGACGATGGCGGCGGCGCGCCTGGCTATCGCCTGAGTAAAGCCCTGTTCATAACGCGCGGACGAGTGTTCCCGAGGTGCCCTGACACCCCTCCTCCCCCTATACACCACCCGGCAACCTCTACCTCGGGGGTGGCCACCCTGTACGACCACCCTGTCCAAGGCCTTGCACGCCGTGGAATGCCTGGTATTAAGCTCGTTTTCGTGAAAATCAATAGCTCTGCACTCGCGCCGGTAAATAAACTTTTCCGAGGGCTATGCTCGATATCTCCTTGCCCCGCCGATTCAAATTCATTAACTTTGCGTCCAATTTTCAATCGGGATTCATCCTCCAATGCCAACTTTTTTGATCTTTTTCATATTATCGATTCCGTCTTTCGTGCTTAAGCTTGAAAAAAGATATTTTCAATTCGTTCAAATTATCTTCTCTGCTGAAACCATTGGCAACCAGTGGTATTTCATTTAAAAATCGGGACTCGTCAAGTGAATTACAAATACATCACGTGTCAGGAATTAATCATTTTGACTAATAAAGATCTTAGATTTGTTACTATATTAATCTTTTATTCAATGTGTCAAATTATTTTAATTTTATTTAATTTATTTATTTTTTTTTCTTTTATATTTCATTTTATATTATATTATTTTATTTTAGTCGTACACTGAAATAATGTCACCTGGTTTAACAATTGGATTTACAGATTGAAATACACAAATTGAAAATCTTACGTTTAATGCTTCAAAATAAAATTTCATTTAATAAATAGTTAAAAGATATAATTACTCTTATAAATCATATATTCTGTGTTATATTTTTTGTTTTACCGAGTTCCAAGTATAAAATAATTCAACGCACCGTTATTTGATTCTACAAACTCTTGTATTAAGAAAGAAGAGAAAAATATTTGAGAAAAAATAAAGTTTTGCATAGAATAGATTTTCTCAAGAATTATTTTTAGACGGTAGACAAAAATTATTCAATTAAATTCATGAAAACTGCTTCTTCTTTTTTTTGCACATAAAATCAATGATGCAACACAGTGTAAATTAAAAGAAAAATAAGAAAAACTTGAAAGAAGCAATGATGGATAAATTTTCATTCGTGTGCGTGAATAAATCACGTAACGATATTAAATGTGTCTTGCAATTCATCAAAAAATTACGGAAACTTCTACGTTGTTCCATTCAGTTATTTTGTATTTACAATTGAATCCAACAGAGTATTGGAGTGCAAGTGATTCTTTCAAAACTTGTTTCTAATGCCGATAACTATTGACCGTGTGTGGCGATGCAATCCGAATTGATAAACACAACAAAAAAAAAAAAAAAAAAAAAAAAAAAAAGGGTCGCTGCCGTTGTTGTAGTCTTAGAGACCTTAAGTAGACTTCGTTCGCTCTATCCCGACTCACGATAAGGCCAAGTGGACTTCTCTAGCTGACATTCGAGGTCAGACTTCTTGTTATCGAGACTCGACACCCATTTCATTTAAGTTTCGACTATTGCACCGATTATCGCTTATAGCCCAGCGCTACTTGCGATGTAATGCGCAAGGCGGCGTCATGTTTGCTGCGCTATATTTGAATTTAACACTGCGAAACTTTTGCTACAGCTGCTACCACTACCAACACTATCGTCACTACTATTTTCACTACTATTGCTATTATTATTACTATTGCTCGCACTACTAAACATTGTCGCTACTTGAACCACCACTTTTGTTGCTAATGATACTCGACGCTTTACGTAATTGCCAAAGTTTTGGAAAAATGTTGCTCTATTATTGGGGGGATTATCATAGATAATCGGTCTCCAATACGATCCCCACCATTTGGTCATTTGCGAGGAGCTAAAGTTTTTATCTTTGTTATGGATTTCAAATTTAAGGGACCAATAACAATTATTGTTTTTGTTGCTTTACCAACGGCGACCTCCTAAAAATTGATAATTTAGATAATTGGTTAAAGAAATTGTCAGTATTTTCGTTAGTGAGTGTACACGTTAAATTTGTAGAGTGACCCACTTGTACTCCTTGCCCACTTTGGAAAATGCTTACACATATACATTAAATTGATACGAACAAAGGATGAAACTATTATACTGTAAAAATTCGACATCTTTTTTAAATTGTCTACAGATAAATTTTTAATCTACATTGTCAATTTCTCAATTTTCAAACTCTACAATAAACAAAGTAAGTTAACTCTATTTTCGTCATTTGGTTTTCAAAGTTATGTTGATTTGCTCTATATTCTTATTTATCCATTACTTTATTTTGATAAAGATACGTAATTCATTGATTTATTTATTATATAACATTACTCAGTATCGATTAATTAAGAGAGTTACGATACTAGTTCAAGGTCGTATATTTATTAATTAGAAAACTATTGGAAAAAAAATTGATCTTCATTATTATAATTATTTAATAGTAATCAATCACAGTTTTAGATGTTAGAATAAGGTGATATATAAAAACTAAGTGTATAAATTATGCATTTATCGATATCTTCATTAATACAATTTATTTTTACAATGTATTCTCAATGTATATTTTAATTAATTCTGATAAAATGTTTCTTCGTTAATTTCTAACAATGACACAGTATCAATACACAATTATCGACACAAGATCATAACTAGTGGTTTGGCCTTGCCAGCTTTGGGATTCTGAGATATGAGTTATTATAGTTTATAAGTTACATATCATTTAAGAAAGATACTAAATTGTAAAGATGAAGCTATAATTTATTAAATATATAAATATAAGTATAAAGTTAATTTAATTAAGGTTCGAACGACAAATTTTTTTAATTTAAAGTAACGGCTCTTTAAAATTAATCCTTAAATTAAAAATAATATTAGCTAGAATTAGTAATTATTGAGGTGAGTGACAGTTAAAACTTGTTAAATTATGACTATATGAAAAAACATTGTAATAAGCACATAAAATAGTAATGATTATTTGAAAAATTGAGCGAAAATGAAAGTTTTTAATCGTTAATGAGTATTTTATTGCTCATCGGCAAGTCTATCTTAGGAATGTCTTTGCAAAAATAAAACAATTAATCAGCAATTTATGAACGTGATTTCAACAAAATATTTTTGATCTACATACTCGAGCAAAATTCAAATACTTTATCATTTGGTCATCGGAGTCTCGTAATCGCAATGTCATCAATAAAAAAAAAATTTCAACGCACTGATTCAAATGTTCATAACCACTTTACGAACTTGTGCTTGCTCAACTCTAAATAATGCAACGGAAAAATATAGACCAAGTACAATTGAATCCAGTGTATTTCACATTAAAAAATTAATAATATTAAATAAACAATAGATTATAAAAAAAAAATAACAATAAAAAATAAAGTAAAGACTCAGATTAGGATTCCAATACTCCTCTATGTATATTGACAGTATCAATAAATGCACAAAATCTTTTTACTGATGATCGATAGTACTTTCCACAAACTTCATGAAATAAACTTTGAACAAAATTTATATTTATTGTATTAAAATTTATCTAAATCATTAGATCAAACATATCTTTCTTATTTACTTTTAAAATATTTTTTATTCATAATGATTAAAATTATAGATAAGTTAAGAATAAGAAAAGAACAATATCTTTTAAAATTCTATTAATCCATTATTTTACTCCGTCAGAATAATTTTTATAAAATGAATAAAAACAAAATTTTAAAAAAACTGAAAAGAATAACATGTAAATCATATATTATTAATAATGTACATGCATTTATATTTTTTATTTATTTTTTTCTTTAATCAATTATAGATAAGTATAAAAGTTTGAAATAATTGAATATATTAAAATTTTTTTTAATTTTTATCTTGCAATTTAAGTGACATTTAATTATAAGCAAATGTTCTTGTTCAAGTATTAAATATTTTAAATTTAATAGAAAACTTTTTCTCTGAAAATCAAAAATTGATAATTTAACTTTTATTAATACATTGAATAACAATTTATTATATTGTTTTTTGTTAAAAAATTCTAGTGATTATTTTTTTCAATTATTTTTGAAGTTAATTAAAAAAATATTGTCATATAATAAGAAATAGATTTTTAAATTAATAGAAGAAAAAAACAGATATTATATATTTAGATGATTTTAATTTGTTAAATAAATGAGAAAAAATTCTATTTTTATCTTTAAATATTTCGAGTAAATTAAAAAAAGAAAATCTAATTTCAAAGTTTATTTTTGAAAATTAAGATACAAATTCAATTACATTGTCAATATAAACCCAGAGTTATAAAATATTTTAATATTTTCAGAGTTATTTTTATATAACAAGTACATAACCATTATCATTTTCAACAAAAAAAAAGTTAAAGTTATTTGTGAATCCACCAAGAGAGACACGATTAACTTGAGTCGCGTCGGTGACAATAAAATGGTGCACGGAAACAAATTTGCACTGTATCTTGTAAGCGTGAAAATGTGTTTATAACTTTTCTTCAGCTTGAAAGAAGAGAGAGAAGTGGAGAGAAAAAGATAGAATTTGTGTAAAAGAGAAATGGGTTAATGGAAATTGTTAAAGTTGACGCAGTTTCGTGCGAAAATCTACATGAAAATTGAGTATTTTGTTTGTCTTTAAATTAAGCATACAAAATAATTAGTTAGTGATCGAGTGTTTCTAGCATACGTAACTATCTTTTAATAGAAGTAAAGTATCTGCCGTAGGTAGAGTTCGTTATGGTATTTATTGTAAGAAAAGAAAAAAAAAACAATTAAAGTACTGCTTATTAAACTTTTCAATTTTATAACTAATTTAAAAATCTAATATTTTATTTCAAACGTTAATTACACCGATTATATTTGATGTGCATTTTAGTAATAGCTCATAAATCTTTGTACATGCGTACACCGTTCAGGATACAGCGATTGATTTAATTCTTTAATTAGAAAAATACGATTTTAACAAATCAATTCGAATTAATGACCAAAGGCACTAATGTAACTAGTGTTTGTCGTGAAAGCTCGAAGAAAAAAAAAGAAGTTTATCTCTTGCATACGTTTTCTAGCCGACGATAACAGTGGAAAATAAATGAAAAATCTTAGATCGAACGCTTAAAATTAAAAAGCAACGAACGAGGTCGCTCACACGCTGCCTTGGAAAATTGATAATTCTCTTATGAAAGTAGCGTGATGATACGAGGAGTATCGGTCTCGCAATTTGTTCCTGGGTGAAAACAATAAGCCGAGGAGGGCTTAGGAAAAGAAGGCTAGGCGTGAAAAGGAAAACTCACATACGTGCAGTGACGTAACCAACTTTCGCTTGCACTCGAATAGTGCGATGGCGCTCCAACGGCAGTTCGAGTACCTTGCACTTGCGAAAATGCTCGGGATTCTGAGGGAAATTCTAGCCGAGACGATTTTACCGAGGCGATAAGCTCTATGCAGGTATTACAATGGAAACGTGCAGCTTTCTCCGAGGGAGCCGCACGATTTTTCGAGATGCACGATCTGCACTTTTTCGTGAATTTTCGCGAATTTTCAAGAATTTTCAAGAATTTTCGCGCTTCTGCCGCATTAATTGAAAACGGATGATTTATGATTAGGAGGATTGGCTTTTTTTCAGTGTTTGAGCAAAGATATGTGGTCGTTGTTATTTTGCAATGGGATCGATTCTGGATAGATCAATCCCGAATTGTATGTTGCTTTTAATTGAGGATTATAAAATATTGCTAATTGGTTGACGACTCAATAAGAGGATAGAAAGCGAACAAAAAATTCTCGATGGAATATTAAACTCATGAACGTTTTATAAACGAACGTTTTGTTATCTACATTGTGTGTTTTATAATAGAAATGCATTAGTTACGTGCTTTGACTTGTAATTCATACTATTTACTTTCGAACGCTAGATCATCAAAATACTCGTAGTAAATGCATTAGCACTAATTCATCCAATGAAGTATAATTATTTTTCTAATTTGAGATGTTAACTCGTCAAACAGATTTAATAAGCTATGAGTACGTGGAAAAAAAATTAAATTTATATTGTCTAATAATTCGATAGATATTTAAAAAGAAAAAAGGCGGAGGATAAGTTGAGATTAAAATAATAGTGAGGTACAGAATGGGAAATGAAATGAAAGTAAACAATCATTAGTCGAAAGATGAAGTAATGACAAAAAAAATAAATTAAATGTTTAATAGAGTTTTGTGAATAAAAAGTAAAACTCGTGATAACTGGATAAAAATTAAGATTAAAGATAAAAATTAATGACTGAGAATACTGTATTTCTGAAATAAAAGTAACATAAATAATAAAACCAAAAATTTCAATAATCATCAAATTTAGCGCTATTAAATAGTTATCTTTTTAGCCAATAGGTGGCGCATGCAATATTTGCTAGGAATTAAGCTGCAAAGTTATGAGAAGAATCCACGAGAATTGTCTGGAACTCGTTTGGTTACGAGTGCATTTCATTTTGGAGGATTTTGTATAATTGACTGTGCATTTTGACTCGAAATTTTTTAGTACATAGTTTAATTCTCATTGATAAGTTATTGTGAAACAAGCATGTCTATTTCCAAAGTAAATATGGAAGAAAAGGTGGTAATTTCTAAAGACAAAAGAGATCATAAAAAGAGTTGATCGATAATAATGAGGTGTACATTATCCAACTTGGATGAATACTCCTAACAATCAGGGATACTTTAATCCTTCGTGTAAATTCGGTATAACTTTTAATACTTATGACGAGTATATTCTAAATATTCTTGATGACTCTACTCAAGAATGTCGTTGTGCTAAAACTTATCTTTACGAATCTGAGCTTCTTAGTGAACAACAGTGTTACAACCCTGAACGAGTTGGCTTCCCTTCTTATGGGGGGGGGCGATACGTGCTGCTATTCTTCATGATTGTAGTGGGATACTTTCCTCATATTGCTCACCAATGCAAAGTACCAATAACTCTATCTTTTATTGAAACATATTGTTTTGACTACTTTCCAAGGGCTCGCGTTCGCCAACTGCTTTTAGATTATTGAAGTATCGATATGCCTTTAACTTTAAAAAGAATAAACGATATTATGAATACGTATAATACAGTGTCTGAAACACCTAGTCTTTTTTGTTTTTCAACATTCCATATATTTACAATTTTACTTCCGTGCTATGATTATGAGTTAGGTCAAGGATGCTTTGATCATTTATGACATATTAGATACAAATATATTACAGCCATTAGTGTATATTCTATTGAGTTAAATCTCGTACATTGCCAATTCTTTTATGGTCCTTATGGTGACTTTAATAACATTAATTTTGAAAAATGACTGAAGAGATTTTAGCTCTAATAAACAGTTACATTTAATCTGGTGAAGTATTACTTGAGGTGGATCTCACCAGGTTGCCTACAGAGAAGAGTAGGTGTAGAATTGCTATCGGGGGAGCTATTTCTGAATTTTACACTGGATTTTCAAATAGTATGAAAGACATTTCTTTCATTGTATTGTAGATAAAATTAAATATTTTCAAATTATAAGCAAAAGAAATTTTTGCCTGCACAATTGTACTTGTTTCTTATTTTATATAAAAATTGAAGAAACCTTAGAATCTAAACCTCGAAAACTAAAGAAGAAAAAAGATTAAACACTAGGATTAAAACTATCTTAATATTGGAAGGTGTGAGAAAGCACCTGGGTGGTTTAAGGACACATGTGTATCGCAGCTTTCGTTCGTGAAAGCGTAATCGTGAGTCCGAAATGCAGTCTTGGTGTATAATAAAATGAGATCATTTTGTTACGCGTGTGAGCGTTTCTAACATGTCTGTAGCTTGACCATAAGTATATGTAAGCGTTTGGAATGTTCGGATCACTCTGATCCAGCCAACGTAAGTGAATGCGTGGCAAGGGTCAATGATTGGGCCTAGCAACAACTAATGTTAATGTTGTTACGTATGGGTTTTAACTTTTAACATCAAAGTCTGGGAATTCGAGACAAATCATTCTGATGAAATAGGTGGAAGAATATCCAAACTCAGGTTGAATAAAGGGTGAGCCATTGTCAACACTTATTTTATCTGTTACACTCATGCGTGTGAGGGAATCACTAATAGAAGAGGATGGTCTCTGTGATTCCGGACGTGTGGGTGCGGTTTCATATTTTGAGACCAACGATGAGGAGATACCTGGTTTCTGGTGTATTTAGACAACTATCTGCGGATTTACAGGCTTTCTTATGGCAGCAGTGAGAATGGCATTTGAAGTTTGAGCTCGGTGTTGCGCGAGTGGCAGGTGCGCCTTTATCTTGCTTTGAGGAAGGATTTCCAGGATTAGTATCTGGACTCGACACGCTACTATAATTTAATTAAATTGTTTTATAAACCTTACTAAAAAAAGAAGAGTCTTTTCGAGGTAAAAAACAATGGTATATTACATTCAGAAATAGTCTGGAAATACAGAATAAGAGGACTCTTCACGAATCGGAATCACTTTTATTCATGCCCCACCTTTATTCATGGTAAAACAGTTTTATTTCTAATGAAGTTCTTATCAACTGATCCTATTCCTAATTTTCAGTTCGTGGACAAAATCAAAGCAGACTGTCGAAATCACTTGCTGAAATTCCGACTATGTCTCATATCTATTAACAATCATATCCTATTAACATTAAATGACAATCCTATTAACTCTCTTGATCTAAACGACGAGGATAGTTTTAGCATACACTTCAAACTCATTGCTAAAAAATGCGAAAAGTGTGCCTTTTATATTCTCGATTTTCTGGAAAAAATAGGAGGTTCGGGACTTTGTTTCCGTGATTGCACGAAAATTTCTGAATGAAAAATTGGTTCGAGGTTGCTCTCGTCTATACGACTGAGCCATTTTTCCGATTTTCTTCCGAAAGACATCTTGCTCTGTTGTATTGCCCAAGTACAATGCCATAAATAAGATTATGATTAAAAAAATCATAAGTAATCATTCTGTATATGGTAATTCACTGTCAATTGAAGGTTCGATGAATGTTGGACTGCCTAAGCTTCGTATGTTCATTCAGTAAAGAAAAAGTGAATATCTTTTATTCTCTTATATAGAACGTCCAATTCTGTTTAACTTCCCGATATACTTTAATATCGATCATAATACGCCGATTAATCAAGACTCGCATATTATCAGTATCACCGAAGATCGTTTGAATATTCAGATATGCAGATGCTTCAGGTATCCGTCGTGTCAATGGATGCGCGAAATTTCATTTTTCCTGTTAACTGCGTCATTAAAAGTGACATCTTTATGAAAAATTTAAAGCACAGAGTTATTTGAATCCCTTTTTTAAAGGCAAAAGCATATTCGTAGTTTGTTAATCGAATGATTTATTAATGCTTCTTATATTTATATGTATAAAATATGCAAAATCCGGAAAATCTGTAGTTCGCTAAATTAATAATTTCTTCGCATTTTTTTATATTAGTATGCGAGTGCCAGAAAATCCTCATGGACTTGGTAACTTAATCGTTCAACGAATGGTCAAGGGTTGGGTAAGTCTTAATTAAGGATTCGGAAAATTTTTGCCTTATACTTTTAGTCTCTCGAATGGAAGGATAAGTTGTTTAAACAATATGACAAATAAATATATAGTTACTCTTTATTATAAATAATATATATACACAGTGGCGTGAGGGTTTACTAAACTGGCGTTTATAGTTTACGCGCGCGGTACACGTGACGCACTCTCCAGGGAATTTTTGCTGAGTTTATTCGCTCGTGAGAGTCAAAGTCCAAGTGAGTCCTCCTCGTCGTATATCGAAACAAGCTAAGTCTTTTCCGCATTTACAATCAAACTCTAACTAATTATTCTACCCCATTAACGGCTTTTCCTTGTAACTCGCCATGACGTTAACTACATTTCTACTAACTCGACCTACGCAGGTACGCCTCGTGCCATATAAACGCTTAATCCGTTTTCCGGATTTTATACAACTTAAAACGTCTTGTCCTGAATTTACATCAATTATATTTTCGGCGGTTATAAATTAAACGATCGCTACATACATATCGTACAATTGATTTTAACCCGTCTAACCCATTGTAAAATGCTGCTAAAATATCGTTAAATAAACACATGGGTATTAACATAATGTAGACTAGCTGAAATAGATTGGTCAAAGAAAATTGGCATAAGGTTGAGAGAGGGGGGTTGTACCCGAAGTTATGAGTAAAGCAAGGTAATTGCGATGAGATAGAATCATTGGTTGTATCTGTACAGAAACAACTTTGTAAAAGAAACAAAATAAATCAAATCTTTTAATCTTACATTTTTCGCTTTGTTTTACTTATTTCTAACGTTTGTCTATTAATTTTATTATCAAGTGGTGCATCCGATTAATTTAGGGTGCACAGTGAGTCTTCAATTTATCAAAATAGAATAGTCACTGAAGACCGCCCAATCAATTTTCTCAATAAAACAGAACGATGCTCAGCTGTACGAGAGAAAAATTAGTTGGAAAGAGAAGGAGAAAATATTAAAAATTGTTATTTGGTTTAAATTAAATGAATAAATGAATTATAAAGTAATGGAAAAGAAAGGATTGTTTACAAACAGGTGTGATAAGGAGCCCTAATTATCGTAACTGAGACAGACAAATTGATTATAATGAAAAATCTAAATAATCCAAGTGCCTTTGGGCGCAGTTACTCTCCGACATGCAAAGTCGGATTGACATCGTCGCATCGAATTTGTCCTTATCCAAAAGAAAAAAAATTCCTCCTCGGCCTTTTTTAAACGTTTCCCGAAAAATTTGTATAATGACTTACCTTTATCACGTTAACTGCCGCAATTGTTTTTACACGAGGTAAATTTATTTTATTCGACAAAGCCTACAAGTTTAGCATATAAAATGACCCGCTTGCTTTCAGGCGGAAAAAGCCATGTACAATTCTAAACTCTTTTGTTAAACACCTCCGTGGCATATTTTTCAAGCATCCTAAAAAAATTGACCAAGTAGGAGAGCTCAAGCATCTTTCTCAGTTCCAGCTCGTACGACCATCTGACCAGCCTTGATTTCTTCCAGAATTTTGCGATACTCGAGTCTTTTTGTTAATTCTATCGCTGAAACACATGAAATAATAAAATTGCGAGAAAGAAAAATGCGGGATATGCTGTTAATGTATTGCGAGAAGAAGTTTTCTCTTTTAAAAGAGATAGAGAGAGAGAGAGAGAGAGAGAGAACGCAAAATAAGTGGAAAAATTTTTTATGAAAAACAAAGCTAACAAACATAATATATAAAGATTATAAATAAGGATACATGTATACGTAAATAATAATCAAAACGTTATTGCCGAATAGAGCAAGTAAATAAATAAAAGTCGAATAAACTTTAACGTTGCAGAATAAGCTCAAGAAATCAAGAATAAAGAACTGCAATAGATACAGCAAAAAGAGGAATATGAACATAATGGAATATGAAATAATTAGAAACAAAGGAGTAAAATATGCACGTGAAAAAGACTGCTCTAAAAATATTTCCCAAATAAATAAAGCAATAAATAATAATAACTAATAGAGGCGAACTTGACTCTTTTTTTTTTTTTTTTTTTTTTTCTCTCTTTCTCTTTTCCTTTCGTTGCCGCGCTCTTTGCTCTTTAAAATGCGCTCGGATGCAACGTCAGCAATTCAACAATTGCTTTTCTAATGCACCAAGTGCGCGCATTGCGCGTGACCTCGTATGCACGTCACGTATGTGTGCGTGTGTGTGCGAGAGTCGGTTCGCCGGGGAAAGTGACGGCCCTCCTCTTTTATCTCTCGCGAACTCGACCCCGAGCATTGGACTGGCGTTTTTCCACCGGAGGAAACGGAGGAAAACCCGCTCTCGCCTCGAGTCCGATAAAGCCCGGACGACTCTTGCTGCACTTTTTCTATGATTTATTGAATAATTTTCCCCGAAGCTTTGAGCGCTACTCGCGTTTATCAGCTTTTCAATCCTCTTGCCTTTCCTCAGATCACTAGATTCCAACAATCAACATCTTGTCGAGCACGCGAAACAACTTAGGCTTAAGGACTACATTTAAATGTTGAAAATTCAGCGAGGAAAAACTTTTAGCTTTAATGTATGAACGGAAATTGTTTCGATATTAATTGGAATAAAGATTTCTTTATAGGAACAAAAGTAAGCCGATCGATATTTATTTACATGAATTTATATTAAGGTTTTTTCGAAAATTTACATAATAGATGTCAACAAGCATATTTATTCAATAGCATTACTTTCTCATTGTGCCTACAGCAGAAAATTAAACACCAAATATATTTAACTGAAATTTGTAAAGAGAGGCTAAAAAGTAATATTCACTTGAACAAAGTCTTATACAAAACATATAATTGGAAGCTCTCTCATTTTATTATTTATATCTTTAACAATATCTGCGACTTTCTAATATAATAATTTTTAAAAAATTATTGTTTTGCATTGAAATTTAATAAAGAAAACCAATAGTGTAGAATGTTTGAAAAAAAATTTTATAAGGAAGAATTGCATGTATAAATTTAATGCAAGATGTTTCGGATTATATTAATACTGGTAACTTAGGTTACTTGTACCTATCATTAATCACTTATATCTACAATTTAAAAAAAAAAAAAGTTAAATTTCAAGTTTTAAAATTTTTTTTTTAGATATTAAATATCTAAAATGTTACAAGTGAAAAGAAATCATGATGACTTTTGAAATTAAGATACTTCATTTTCAAAGTAATTTATCTTTTATATTTAAAATTTTTATAATCAACGTAACTCTGTTTTTGCAGTAATGTATTACTTTGTAAAAATAATGTTTTTATGTACTTTACAAATTTTTTATTGCATAAAAATAATAAGTTTATGCACATACATAAACTTAATGTTGAATATAAATGTGTTAAATATATAAATAATAAATTTTATATTTTGTCAGTTCTTTAACTTCGAGATTAAAAACGATGAAAATTTTGTTGCATTTTTTTCATTTATTTTTTATAAAAGCTTACTTGAGGCTGTAAAAGATATGGGAATAAAAAATTCAGTTTTAAAATTTATTTTATAGTGTTAAAATTATATAAATTTAATCCTCTTAAATTTCCACGTTAACATATTATTATACAATATCATTTATTAATATTATATATGATACATAGTATTATATAATAATACATATGGAATTTTTCCAATTAATCATCTGTTGGAAACGTTTAGTTGATTTAAAGTTTACTTTAATATTTCACAATAATATTAATTAAAGCAATTAAATTTCAATTCAATTAATTAATTGAAAATTCTTCCAATAATTATTCTATTTACATCTTGATAATTCTAAGAGCCACCCAATCCAAGTAATCATTCTATCTAATATATATATATATATATATATATGTATAAAACTGTTCCTATTGTGAAATTACCGTACTAATAACAAGCGAGGAAACGTGTTCAAGTAAATTGATGAATCAGATTTACAAGTTGCTTGGTTACCGAATTTATGGTACAAAATTTAAATTGCTTTAAATGTAATCATCTGGCATTATCAATAATTTCTAGTCTCTTCACTGCAATATATTAATATGTGTCAAAGCATTAAATCAGCTTTTAAGCAATTTGATAAATGAGATTAAATTAAAACGAAATGTAATACATGATAGGTCAAATTTATATCGAACATTTAAAAAACAGTAAAAAAAATTTTTGTGTTTCTCAATTAAATTTTACTTTTGTGGTACAGGCACAACCTTTATTATTTACATAACTATTATACATCAAATCAATTAGTCAAATCATAATTACATTTTAACTATAAAATATTTTGCTTTAATAATTCAAATAAGTCTCGGTAAGTAATGATAACCTCAAATTCTCAAATAAATTCATTGATGTATTTTATGTTGAAATATTCTCAGCAAGTCCGCTTCACATTACCGTAATAAAAGATAAGAGAAAAAGAATACTAGAATATTTTTATAAAAATAACTGAATTCTATTTGATTGAAATTTCAATAATAAATGTTATTATTAATTATTCGTGATTTTTTCATTTTTGGTGGTATGTCCACAAATGAAATCCACCTCTATATACATTTTCTAAATTGCTAAGCAATTACTATAAGTGATTAGGAAATTAATCAAGAAATTAAATCGATTCAAATTGCGTCAAAATTTTCTGACTCGTGCATCATTCACTTCCTATTGATCCAAGATAATATTTATTAACAAATAAATATTCATAGTTATTTTTTATAGAGTGCAGCGATTTTTAAAATTAAATTCTTTACTTAAACAAAATTATAAATTCTCGTGGTGATGATATATGATAATATTCATATTAAAATAAAATATTTTTCTATAAATTATGAACATATTTATTCGAAATAAATTTAAATCTAATAAAAAGTATTTTAAATGTTATCTTTTATAATTATTTGAGTTTGGTTTGGATCTTTTAGATATAAACATTTTCAAAAACTTTAAAAAATAGTAATATTCGAAATAAAATTATTTAGTTGTATTTTTGTTGAAGACACAATTTGTACCAGATACATTATTTATATACCAATACAATTGTATGTGTAATAAATAATGCTAGGAATATAATGAAAGTATTGTATGTAAAGGTGTGAAGTAATGATTAGACATGAATTTTAAAGTAAATTTTTTGAGTAAACAGTATTTGTTAAAATCGCGTTAAAGATAAATTGAGATAATCAATAAATGTATACGCACAAAAGTAAATTGACAAAGCAAACTAGACGACGAAATTGATTTCTTAATTTAAATTTTAGCGATAAATTCAAAGTTTGGATTTACAAAGAAGCAGAATAATAAATAAATGTATTAATTTTGGTCGGTGATTGTATTGGTGTTTGTTTATTATTGACAGTGGTTGAGACGCTAATATTATCGCGAACACTTGTATGGTTGAATAATGAAGTTGCTTGGAGATACTAGTTATTAATTATTATGCATTTTCCGAGTTAGTAGGTAGAATTTAGTAAATAGTTTGCATTGTATAACTTTTAATTGTGTAATGAGATAAAAAGCGCTGGAAATAAAAAGAGGAAAGGCGATGGTGTCGAGCTGCTCCCACGTGTTGTTCACACTTGCGCGGATTTCCGGGACAACAACTCTTTCATAAAAAACAAGACATTCCGAATAATGTCCGCGTATTAGAAAACGGTTGCTAAAACCTCTAATAATCCTCGAGAATAAAGAGTCTGCAAGTAGTTTTTTTTTTAATGGCGCCGAGTCCATTGGCTGAGTGGAAACAGAAGCCACGGCTTCAAAAGAAAGCACAAAGGAGCGCGCGATTTTAAAATTTCGCAGGGAGCTCTCATTAGAAGGGACCGCTTTTATCGGGGAAAGAAAAGTGACCTACATTTGCCCGGAAAATGAGAAAATGAGAATGGTGCCGAACCCTTTGATCACGTTCCCCCGAACACGTGCATGTGCTCCCCGGCTAATTGCCTCGTCCTCGTCCTCGGGAACGAGAGCTCGACACTTTTGAGGTTGAGATGGTTTTTTCCCCGCAAGATCTATCCCCGCTAATAATAAGCCTTATGACGTGATAACTTACCGACATTCAACATTTAACCATTGTATTTCAAAACACCATAACTCTCTAGGGCTTACGACTTTGAGAAGCTTTCTGTCAAACTAACTGCACACTGCATAATATCGCCTTTTCCCATAATTATGATTCCCGATAAGGAAGTGGTTTTGTCATAAGGAAGGGATTGCAATTTATCACGATGTAAAACCTCACCAGCTTACTTTCTTTTCTCCTCTAAAACCGTCAAACCTTTACACAGATATTAAAACGGTGTAATCAAGCACCTTTAATCATAATCTTAAGGCCTACAACCGACTCTCGTCTCGATTAATGACAATTTACTTTTTTTATTTCAAGCCTATCCTCATTAAGGCTCAATGGCTGTAGGATTTTTTCCAAGCATTTTGGAATTGTAAGAAGATATTCGTTTCTAGAATATTCAGTGATTTTTATCCTGTGGATGTTTTATGAATTTTTCTTAAAATAAAAATTCGAGATTCATTTTACATATATTTTAATAATACTTAAAAAAAGAAAGAAGAAAAAGTTTATTAATAGTTGTAGGGGTAACATAAATTTTACGATTTAATTTAATCGTAGTCATTAACTCTTAAGAATTTTATGTTTTTAACAAACAATGCGCTAATTATTAAATGTGATGTGTTCACTAGTAGTAATAGCCATGTGTCTATCTTTGTTTAACATGTTTCAAAGTAGATAAAGAGTAATGAGCTTCGTTACTTATCTTTATTTCCAATCAAACGTTACACTCAACTATATATTCGATATAAATAAAGTAGAATAATGAAAAATTCGTAAAATTTTATTTAAACTAGAGACTTATTAAATCTTTGTTCGTTTTTTTAAAATAATTAAAGAACATTTTTACATGAAAGTTGCTTACGAAAATATTTGAAACTTTATATAAATGAAAATTGAAAAAAAAGATATCGGTTTAATCAAATTTCATTAATATTCCTGATAAAAATTGAACAAAAAATGTTTATGTATTTTAGATCTTTCGAAGCTAATAGAACATGAAATTTTATGATATGTGAGTAAATGAAATCTTGTGTACAAGGCAAGCTCGTAAAATAATAAATAGTTGGTAAGATTGGAAGTGTTATTTTGTAAGTGTAAGTATAGAATTTTAATATTTGTTTTATTCATATATTTTCTATATTATTTTTATGTTTTACCGAACAGATAAGCGATTGCAATTAAAGTTCACGTAGACTAAAAAAGATATTACGCTCGATTATTTGGACAGATATCGCGGAATAATCTATTCTAATAAATGTGAGATAAAAGCGAATGCATATCTGAATTAAAGTATTTATTATTATTTTAGCAAAAAGTAATAAATTACTCTTTTTCCTTTTGAAGTGTGGAAATAGTTGGTTTACTTTGTTGGAAGTTCTTTTCGCCACAAAAAAATGTTCACCTTGTTCTATTCCGAAAATAAGACGAATGGTGCATGAATAACAATAATGATGATGATGATGATGATGATGATAGCGGTAATGGTTATTTCGTGAAATTCGGTTTTTATGCAATGTAGGATATTAAAAATCTTAAAAGTCTGTTTTCAAACAACTTGAGGCCGCAGTTATTAATTACGAGAGAGGCTTAACGACTCGGTTTCTATCAGCTTATTTTTACTCTTAATGTTTCAAAGGCTGAAGAACTTTTGTAACGGGCCGGAGTTTGCAATCCATCCAAAAATCTAGAGGAGCCGACGTCGCATCAAACATCTCATTCGCATTCGCATTCGCATTCGCGTTCGCATTCGCATTCGCATTCGCTTTCGCATTCGCTTTCGCATTTCTCTCGGCGCGCTGCTCGAGACTAAACTCCGCAGTGGAAAAGAGGATAGTGCTAAAATTTAGTCACGAGGCATCTCCGCGTGCGTGTGTTTGTGCGAAATATGTCGGTCGGGGCACATGCACAGGCACTTTCTCCTCAGTGGCTCTCAATCCCGCTTCCTGCTTTCTCGTGTGGGAAAGGGTCGGCTCGGCTCGGCCCGACTCGACTCGCGCGAGCGAACCTCCAGATCTCTAGATCGCGCCTCCGATAGATACGGACGGAGGCTGCGAGTGCCCTCGTTGCACTTTTACGCATGCGAGTCCTGTCGGAAGTCGTCAACCGCGGTGAATTTAATCGAGGGACTCCTTCAAGGCGTGACAAAGTCCTCCTCCCGTTACTCCTCTCGCTCTCGCGCATTTGGGCCGGCACTCGATGAAAGTCCGCGATTAGTTTTTGATTTACAGGCCGGCGTTCGTCGCGGCTCCAACAACATTGTGTGCTCGGGGGCCATCGATACACCAATAAATTAAAGTCGCCGCTCTCATTTGTAAAAATAAATGGCGCGCCTCTGTGGATTTACGATGATCGTTACACTTGCAGACTTTCCTCCGAGGGCCCGAGCTCCTTGACAAAGTGCCCGCGTCCCCAGCTGCCGGCCCCGATCGATAATCACGATACGAAATGCAACTCCGATAAAGCAGGAGATAAAGCAGTCAATGCTTATGCTTCTTTTGCCATGGCTGGATTTTAACATTTCGAATTTGAATTTGAATTCGCTCGCGATCCAGCAGATTTTAATTCGCTTGCGAGCGCCAATAATCGGACCCCGCATCCTCATCATCCGAGGTGCACCGAAACGCGAACTTTCGACCGACAATCGCCCAACCAACGGCAGATGCAGGTGTGTCATTATTTCGGATTTTGCAAATTCTGGGCGGCACACCTGGGCCGGCGCATCCGACATTGTGACTTTGCTTCCGCGCGGTAAAAGGTAAAAGGCCCCGCCAACAATGGGCCAATTAAAGAGGAAGGTGTAATTGTGAAGAGGCAAAGTTTCGCAAACCGCCGAGCTCTTCCCGCAAGAGTCGCACAATAACCCGGATCTAGATACTAGGCCCCATTGACAATTATCGCGGGCCCTCCAATTTGGCGCGACTTCTCCCCGGTTTCCCGGTTTTCCGGTTTTCCGGTTTTCCGGTTTCCCGGGGGAGAAGTCGCGGAATCGTCGCAACCTGTTGGCTCGACTGCGAGGGGTGGGGGGAGGGGGAGCGGTTGCGTAATCAAACTCGGGCCGAGCGCCGTTTCGTCGCTAATCGCGAGTGCGTTAACCCCGAGCTCTAGCCATGGCGACTTTCTCTTCCCGAATCGCTTCGCTTCCATGTTACGCGCTTTCTTCTGCCGCGGCGACAGTTTGCGGGCGAGGGCTAATTGCGTAGGGGGGAGGATGGAGGGTGGGGGTCGATTGTCACCTCGCGACGTACGTGCCTGCGAGGCGTGGTGAGGTGAGGGGGAGGGGGAGGTAATAATGCCCAGGTGACAGGAACTCAAAACTCGGAATGCGTGGGGAGATTACGTGGAAAAAGGAAAACCGAATGAGGACGTCAACTTTTTGCGTTTTCACGACGTGTCCACTGTAACCTTAAATGATTATTGCCTATAGCATATCTTTGCTTGTCGATTTCTTCGCAAAAGCACTCAAGGTGAAATTTCATATAAATCATGGCACTTTAATTATGGGGGAAAGTGAGGCTCGTAGAATCAGAACTTTTGAGCATTATTTATTTACAAATTATGTCATTTTTTGTGATTATTTTACACAATCGTTTTCCTCATTGATCGCTTGCATACTCATGGCGAATAAATCAAGTTCAGTCTGTATACGTCAAATTTTTCAACAATAAAAACAAATATATCAAGCAATAAATGCATTTAACTTGATTTAAAATTTATACATTCGATGGACGATATTTACTTAATAATTTATGAAGCCATTATAAATTTATATGAAATCAATATAAAATACTATTGTTATTGGAATTATTGATGAAATTTAATTGTCAATAATTCACAATTATATATAATTTAAATTTCTTAAACGATAATAAATCATTTAAAAATTTCTATTTTATCGGTAATATAAAAAAATCGTTAGAAAATATCTAAGTATTAGAAAAACTTGATTAATTTATGTACTTAATTACTTATCAGTATGTAAGAATCTTTTGAAAAGAAAAGGCAAAAAGTATAATATAATACATTTTATATCATATCTGATGCAGGAACTTACTATTTTATTCTGAATAAATAAGTAAAGTTTTTGCTTAAATAATTTTATTTCTATATTTCTTTATCTACTGTACATTTACTAAATTAGCTTTATAAATTTTAATAACATTGACACACTAAATCTAAATAATACTAAATTTAAGCATTTTTTTACAAGTGATTAATGATCTTTAAATTAAAGATCTGCGTAACTCGAGTTTCTAAATATTGAAGGAATTAAATGTGTATTTAACGTTGAGGGACTCAAGATATACATTTTGAGTATTTAAATTAAAAATTTAGGTTGGTATTTTTCAGAGCTACATATCGTTACTCTAAAGACTAATGCAATGTTTGATACATTCGAATAATAAAAATAAAATAAAAACATTTATTTGCCAACAGAAAGACATTATATGAATTATTGGAAGTACATTTGAATTTAGAGTAATAATTTGTTGTTTATATTAACTCACAATTAGCGATACGATTTTATATCTCATTGAAATGTAATTATCAAGATAATAAAATAGAAAATAAATAAAATTATAAATTTACTTAAACTTAAAAGTCATATAAATTCTAAAATTGAGTCTTAATAAGTAAATTTTCTAGAAAAAAATTCAGCAGGGTTTACTTGAAAAAAAGTTTCATTGCCTAATCCCTTTCCCTTAACAAGTTAAAGTGTCCACTTGTTTGTTGTGATGGATACAAAATAAATATAATCGACGTTTTTCCGTTCAGAATATTCTACAGAAAGCTATTACAAATTAAAAAAACTTATTTTTAATAAATTTTTTATTGTTTTCGAAAGTTACCTAAACAGATTTAACAAGCGCATTTGAATTTTAATCACTATACAATATTTTTCAAATTTTATATAATTTTACGATCGTACACGTGACGCGTCAGATTAAATTTACTTCAAAATATCTGCGTCATCAAACAATAATGAATAATTAGAATAAAAAATAAAAAATGAATACAAAAATGAAGCAATTATTTTAAACAATAAAATCGATATGTCAATTCTATTGTTTTAAAATTACTCAAAAACTAATCTAAAAACTGTTAACGGAATGTATGTAAATTACTTGCGATAATATTAAGAAATATTGCTTATCAATTTTATAGATATCTCAATGCATTAATAAATACAATTTTAAAAAAATTTTAATTTAAATAAATTAACGAACGTTTATAGATTTAAGTGACTTTTTGATAAATAAAAATACATAAAAATAGAAATAATGACAATGATAGGGATAAAATTTGATACAAAGAAAAATTTCTTTTTTTGTCTCGCATCAAAGGGTTTATTAGATTTAATCAGTACCAAAAGAAAGTTATGCATAAATTTAATAACTTGTATAGTTTCTCATTTTCAAAAAACAAATTTGTGAATATTTCATCATTGTAATATTTGAACAACTATATTTTTAAAAATTAGCTTTGTATGGTAAATATTTATGACAGCAGCAAAATAAAAATTTAATTTTATAATATTAAAGTCATTTGTCAAAAACTTAGATGCATTTTTTTCGA